>JADLZN010000395.1:0-321827 GCA_018155175.1 Sinocyclocheilus anophthalmus | reverse complement strand
GGAAGCAAGAGTGAGACTTTCACAAGACTTGTTCGCTCTCTTAATATTTACTTTATTATTTGCACTCACAACTGCCAACTATTTCAGTACAGAGGAGTCATTCAAGTCAGGTGAACAGGTACGAAGTCTGAAACACATAAACCTACTCTTTTCTCATAGCACGAGTCCTTCATTCTATGTATCCAGTTTTTAGCTAAAAATAAATAAATAATAAAAATGTACTATCACAACTCATTTCAACACCCGAGATAATACAATCTTAAATCAGCAGATCTATTTAGCATACCGAACCACATCGTTATATATCGATAGCATTTAACAGTCTCTGTTAAATAACTTGAGTATATGTAACAATGTTTGTATTCCAGCAGTCTTCTATTAAAGTTATAAAGCAAAAAGCACTAAAAGCTGTCTACGTTTTCTATGTAAATGACTGTGATTATTTTCGGAGCTGTTTTGGACTCTCATTCTGACGGCACCCATTCCATTGGTGAGCAAGTGATGTAGTGGTAAATTTCTCCAAATCTGTTCCATTGAAGAACAAACTCATCTACATCTTGAATGACCTGAGGGTGAAAACATTTTCAGCAAATTGTAATTTTGGTGAACTGCTCCTTTAATTAAGAATAATATATGCTTCAGCATTATTGTACATTGTAAGCTCATTTTGACTAATGTAGTTAATAAATGAAACCTTCTTGTAAACTGCTACCCATAAAATCTTATAAAATGACTCATATGTGTTGCTATGCACGCAGCAAGCACAAGAACACAGAATTCCTATTCTATGCTGTTCACATCTGACAAGAGTGTGGGCTGCAGAGGTGAAGTGTGACGTCTCAGTTTTGAGACAGATGGATGATTCAATGCCTTGCCTGCTTAATTTAGAGTCAGCATCTAGGATACACGGAAACCAGGTTTAAAGGGGATTAACGGGTCCAATTTAGCACAAGGGAACAAAGAAGTGCATGTGGTTGTCATACACCCTTGATTCCTGATTTAGCAGTGGAGAGAGTCTGGAAGTGTACACTGCTTAATGACCCTAAAGTTTTTATTAAAGCCCAGCGTAGGATGATGCAGCTGCACTGCAGACTCAAAATACAAAGATGTGAGATTACAAAAATGATGCTATGAATCCATGTTATTTTAACTTTAATTTAATAAATGCGTACATTGACATTAGTATTAACATTCTATCTATCATTGTGTGTCTGCTCTGTCCATATAAAGGGCAAAGTCTATTTGTTCCGGTTTGTGACAAGGTAATGACCTTTGCCTACTACATGCGTTAATCTGATCTCAGTATCTAATGCAAAAAATGCAACAGCAATTTAGCCTATACAGTGCAATAGAATGTTAGTTTTATCAAATGACTGTTAGTTTTATGTTGGATTTTAAGGGGGTCATATCATGAGGAATCAAATTATGCCTTAATCCTTTGAAAAAAAACAAAAACTTAATATAACAGAAAAACATTGTGTGAAAAGTCCTTAACAATATCCATAACATAACATTTCAGTTTGATCTTAGTTATTTTTGTGGCACATTTTAGCACAGATTATTTTATTGCGATACAAAACATCATGCATCATATTCTAGATTAGATACAGCAACAGCAAACACAGCCTGTGAGTGAGTGAAGCCAAAGAAAGTTTCTTAAAGGCACAATAACAAAATATATACAGTTAATTCTAAGGATTTTAATTTTTTTTTTTAGTTCTTGAAAAACAATTTTTTCTATAGTTGTTTCAAAAGTGTTAAATAAAACATTATACAATCTAGGCAACACCTATAACAATGTAGGCACACCTCCAGTAACTTTTTTTATTCTTATTCTTATGATATGACCCCCTTAAAACTGAGTAATCTATAGAAATATTAACTATGGATCAGACAACACACACTACAATATACAATCAAGAACATGTGAATTACAATTAATATTATATCATAATTTTACATAATAAAATGTGAAATGATTATGAAGTTCTTAAAAACAAATCTCTATTTTACACAGACAGAGCATATTTGTTTGATCTATATAACATTACTGATGCGTGTAAAATGCAGATTCATTGCTTTTTACAGTAACACAGCAAAACTTCACCGCTCCACTCGTCAGAATAAGTGGCACTTCAAGACTGCTGCACTTCCTCTTCTTTCTGCTTGAGTTGTTGGTTGTACCTACACACACAAATACAAGGTGTGTCAAACCTTTTAAATGCATAATTGTTTAGCCAAAGCACTGCAGGTGCTAAAGGAACACAATAGGTTGCTGGGAATATATCTGCCATAGTAAATTCAACGAAGAACAAAACGCTCCACTCTGCTGCCTCTTCCGCTTTTAACTGTTAGGCTAAACTCTCCATTACCTTCCTCCAATTCACACCTTGCACTGGAACTTATTAGTAATGTGGATATACTGTATATTAGCCCACTACCCTTTCCCATAAAACTCAGTAACAATTAACAGCGCACATTCTCAATCTCCACCAACTGAATTTATGCTTGGGGTCATAATATATATTTCTGTCAGGACCACTATCGTCAAAGATGATTGACAATTAGCATACAGTTTGGATTGGCGGTATGGTTCTGTTCTGGGCAAGAACTCCCGCATGCATCCCATGCAGCCTAGCATGATGAGAGCATATATAGCAGCGATAATCCCCCCAGGGTAAACAGAACAGAACCAACATAAATGTATTGCAGATATAGTTAAAGTTCAATAATTTTATGTATACATTTTAGAATTAGTCTGATTCAAAGGAGAATCAGAATGCTGAATCCCGACTGACAGAGGAGGAGTTGGGTATGGAGGAGGGTAATTAGCTATTGAGCCATGCGAAAACTGCTGATAATACTGAGGGACCTTATATATGAATGCTTAGATACGTGTCATATTCCTGTAGGTAGATGGGGATCAGCTGAGAGTCAGCTGATGCGAGCTTGACTAACGTGACCTGCCAGAACTAACGCTACACTTGATATGTATCACTCGTTTGTAAAAGCCATAACCAATATATCATATTTTATGTACATAAACAGAATATTTTTCAATACCAACTGATTTCATATACCATCATTTACCATAAATACCTATGCAACACTGACCCTCAAATCCACTGTCCTGCAGAGTTCAGTTCCAACCCTAATCAAACACACATGAACAAGCTAATCAATGTCTTCAGGATTACTTACAGAAGTGAAGTGACATGTGGCACATACTTGGAATTAGTGCTCTGCATTTAACCCATCCAAAGTGCACACACACACACAGCAGTGAACACACACACACCGTGAACACACACCCGGAGTAGTGGGCACTGCAGCCATTTATGCCCCCACCTACAATCCCTGCCAGTACGAGACTCGAACCCGCAACTTTTGGGTTACAAGTCCAACTCTCTAACCATTAGGCAGGTGTGTTTGACTAGGGATATAGCTAAATTCTGAAGAACAGTGGATCTCAAGGGCCAGAGTTCCCATTGCTGGACTATGCTGTAATATCTTATGTAAGTTGAACTGCAGTGTTTTTTGTAATATGTGTGCGTAGTAGAATTTAACAATGTAAGGAATCAGTGATCAATTTACAAATTTAAAAACAAAAATAATAAATAAAAATCAGTCTACAAATTAACAAACCATTTCAAATATAAGTTTTAAATTTGAGTGAATTTTTAAATATTAAAAAAAAAAAAAAAAAAATTTAGCAACTGCAAATGTATACTTTATAACATGTCATCAACCAATAAACAATGACTGAACTGAAACACACCCTTTTGATACACAATGTCTGCCAACAAAAGTAAATGTTGGTAGTAAATATGCTGTACAACAAGACATTATTTGAGGTTTAAAAAAACCTGTCAGCATTGGTAAATAATAATTAAAATGACTTTATAAAAATAATAAAAATTAAAGAGATGTATAACTGTGGTAGCTTTTTTGATCCGCCCCAAATGAGATCATTCTAGATTTTCTGCCAGTTAAATACCTCTGATTCCAAAATAAATAGATTTGTTTTAATGTATTTAGGACTATATTGTCTGATTAATGGCTTAATCATGTTTTTTAGTATCTTGTTGAACTCTACACCATTGAACTCAAAGTCATTTCAACTTAACCCTACTTCACTAAGCTCGTCACCTCTGTGTACTTACTGATGGTAGTAAACAAAGCTGACCTTAGAACAGAACTCGTAATGACTAACCTCCATATTCTCATGAGCTGGATGCTGCCACACATGCCCAGAAAGAAGTTCACAGCAAACAGAGCCCAGTTCTTAGGGATGATCACCAAGCAGTACCTTGACCAAATTAATCCTGGAAAGAAATCAGAGAGATTTGCAACTAACTAATGCTGTGTTGAAATAAAAACCTCATTGCAGTATCAACTATATTTGTGAGCAAAGCGGTTAAGGCCTTAGTTTTAGTAAGTTGGCACTTATATAGGTCAAAACTTAGGCCAAGATCATGTGTGAATTGCTGAATCTAGTATGAGAAATTTTTGAACAGTTATGCTAAGAACAGTTATGCTAAGAGAGACTACCAGTCTCAGAAATGCTCTCATTCAGAGTCAGATCGAGAGAGAATATTTTCTTTACTGTCACATAGGATACACTGCTCAGATATTTAGTTTCCTGGGTTCATTTCAGCTTCTATTTTCAGCCACACTAATCTCAGGTTACGATGAGGCTTCAGATGAGATATTCTCATCTACAGGACACTGACAACAGCTACTGATGTATATGAATCTTTATAAACAAGCATCTCTCTGTCGCACATTAAAACAAGTACCTGTGGCTGTAATGACACAGGACTGAGAAAGACTGAGCTTTTCTGGTGGCCGGGTCATATCAGAGAATCCAGCCACAACTAAACCCTGCAAGAGGAAAGAAAGAGCAAACAAGAGTGAGCTTGCTCGAAGGCCTTGATCAGCAGGTAAATCCATGATATGATTGCAATCACCGCAGCATTACATCATTTCAAACGGCAAAATATGTACTGCCAATTTGCAGAATGCGATGTTGTTTTGCTTAAGGGATATTTCATCAAAAATCAATCATTACCCACCCTACCATGCCTTTTCACCTGTATGAATTTCTTTCTTCCACAGAACACAAAAGGAGAAGCTTAGCAGAATGTTTGAGTTGCACTCTTCCATATAATAAAATTATGTGGAGACCAGGGTCGGTCAAGCTCAAAGGAGGACAAAAAAGGCATCATAAAAGTAGCTAATTTGACTTCAACACCATATTCCAAATTTTCTGAAGCCATATGATTGTTTTTTTGTGAGAAATTTAAATTGCTAATCACTAAACGCCTTGAAAATCTAAGCTAGGTATGGTCAGTTACCTATGCAAGAACTATGCCAGGTATAGTCCTTGTATAGAAAAAGCAGCAACATTCTGCTACTTTTATTTTTCACACAAGAAAGAGTGGGTTTTTAAATGCATGGGGGCGAGTAAATGATGAGCTATTCCTAACTATATCTAGTAATTTTCACTACATTCTCTATAATCAAGTCAAACACAAACATCCAAGGTCAAGACATTCTTCAATCTAGCCTTAGAACTGCTACCGTGTCAAAACAGAAGAGAGTAAAATGTGATGATGTATTTTATATTTGACCATTTCAACTGTGTGAAAACAAACAAAACCCATCTTACCCATTTAAAAACAGGTGCCCAGAAGAAAACCGTCTTTGGCCCTGAGGAGAAAAAAAAGATTCTGAGAGAAATTATAGCAAGTGCTATAGTGTAAAGCACTTTTTTATTTTTATTTGATGCTCTGAATTCCACAAAAAATTAAGAATACACTAGTGGAAAAAAGCTTGGGTGCAGATACGATCCACCTTCAAACGTCATGCAGTATATGATAAGAAATAATCTTTTAGTCAGAGCAGGAGGTGTTAGAGTCGGCTGAGCAATGTCCAACATGTTTACACAGTAAATTAAAATTTAGCTTCAACAGCACATACTGTAGGCACCAATGTCTCCATCAGGTCTAGGCAGTGATGATGGAGACCTTTCAACAACCTATATACAGTACATCAGTGGGACTTCACATAAGACTAGCTCATTCAAACGGTCCAAAATATTTACTTAAACACTTAAAATGTTCTAATTGAATTGCATATATTGAAATATATGAAACCAACCATATCTGCAAACAAACAAAAAAAAATGCTAGAGCTTTTCTCATAACTAACAGCATGGTCCCATGGTGATTTTAGTGGAGGTATGCATGTATGTGATGGATCTATGTTTTGTTTTGGGTTTTTTTGCATGAAAGATGTGTTTGTGCTTCCATTCTTTAAAATAAATAATGCATTTCATGTCTACTGCATTTAATTGTGCCTCAAGTGTCCAAATTATTTTTGGGGACCACAGTATGGCTGAGAAAAATAATATGGATCACATTGTGGAGATAATCTAGAAAAGAGAATTCAGATGCAACATATACTGTATGCAGGCCTAATTATATAAACGCTTCAAAACAGCATCACTATTTTTAACTATTTAACAATGGCCGACTGCTAGTGTATTTCTTCTTCTGACAGGAGCGGAGTAACTGAATGTCTTTACCAGCAGGATGATTGTAGAGAGGTCTTAATTTAGGAGGCAGCATTAACTCGATCCTGTCCAGGGTTCGGTGATATGTCGCTCTCAAACCACCGGAATAAAAACGACATGATTGCAGTCGTGAATATAGCCTGCCGCTGCTCATGTTCATTCACTGCAGTGACAAAAACACGCGGTGGATAGGAAGTTCTTCGGCGCGCACCTTCTCTCTCTCCACCCTCCGAGACGACCTACCACAATGTCATCATCTCCGAAAACACGTCTTGGTTGCCAGCGAGCTTACGGAAACACAAACAATGAGATTTACGTGAGACTGATCTTGAGAAGCGAATGAATGAATGAATTAATAAATGACCAATCTCTCAGCCTATATTTATTCTAAAATGGGCTCATTGGATCTCTTCAAGGAAAATGTGGTCATACGGTCTATTAATAGTTAACAGTCTGGTGTAATATTAAAGCGCCTGCACTGGTGCTCGTGATCATAAAGTAGGCTATTAACGGCTTCTGTCCAGCAGATGTCACTATCGGCCCAATCGACGCCTGCAGACAATGCCGCTTTGGCTTGTGAAAACTGGGTGAAGATAGAATACATTTGGAGAAACGGCTTTTCTTTTGTTAAAGTCTTTAAATAATTCATTAGGAAATGGCATGCAGTCTCTCTCTCTTTTTTTAAATGAGCTATATTTAGCAATATTGTTACTACTTTAGTTGACCATGTTAGTTGTTTGTTAATACAATTTTGGCCCATTTGAATCCAATTTTAAACATGATATTAATAAAATAAAATGACCACCATACGTATTTGTTTCTTATTGTTTTTCCCCGATTGTTTTCATACTTGCCGAATGACTGAAAAGTAGTTTGACCAATAGCGTGCAGGCATTGTACATAATCGACCAATCGTGGCGTGCGAGAGGGTGGGACCTACAGAGAACGGTCCAATCGCAGTGTTGCTTTTCAGACTTACCCTAGCAACTTGCTTTCCAAAAAGCACCTACACCAAATTTAGCTATTTTTAAAATGTATTTGGCAAATTTTAGCAACGTTTGAAAAGTGACTCAAATTATTAAAAAGGCAATCATTTTTCCTCTTAACCACACACAAAAAAATAAACGATTAAACAGCTAGCCTAGCCAGAGCCAAGCAGCACATCAGCTGTGGAGAGAATTGGAGAGAGCTGCCCAGCAGTACACACATAATGTGAATCAAGTTGCTAGTTGCACTTGTTCAATAATAATTGTTCATTTATGATACACCCTAGTTGTTATTTTGTGCCTATAATTGTTAATCAGTAAGGTACACTGTTGATCTTATCTCAAAAATCAATCTATCTCATCTAAATGGAAGGTGTAATTTAAAATACAGGTAAAATGCTAGTGAAAATTTAATATTTCATATGTTAACTCATACACTGTGTAACTTTTAAATAATTCAATGTAATAAAAATGTGTTTTCATTACTTTTACAAATAATAATGTTTTATTTCTTACGAACATATCTAAATGGACATATTACAAATTATATTCTTTGCTGAGATTTCAGTAATTTCAGTGTGAATTCTACGCAATGATACAGTTTTGTGTCATGGTTATATAATGACGTCATCATCCAGTGATGTCACAATGTCATTTAGCAACTTTTAGCAACAAATCGACCTGCCTTTAGCAACTTTACCTGAAAATTAGTTGGCAACACTGATGACGTTAGGCACTTTAGAAATCATAACCTTTGCTTAATTAGGCAATACACTACCTTGACAAACAGTCATTTTAGCAATCAGTGGCGCTCGCTGTGTGTTCACATGTCTGCTATATTTACACAAGATAAAGTGAAACTCATTTACTCTATAAGGTTACTAACCAAAACCATAATGTAACTGTATTTCATACCCAAATATAGCATGGGGGTGGGTCACATCTTTACCCAGCTCAGTGAATTACAGATCCCTAATTTTGTCCTGTGCTCACAGAGTATGGGTAAATGAAACAATGATAAGATGATATTTTGGATATTGCATTATAAAAAACAAACCGATAACCTTCTGTAACTGAAAAATGAACAATCCACACATTTATGAATTGCATGTGATATGTGGTTGGTTGTTGTTTGGGTGTAATACAGTGGTATTTTCTGTCTCATTCCTTGAGAGAAGTTCCCTTTTGATACCAGTAAATAAACATGTCACTGCAGTAACAGTAACTTGTTATGTAATGATTTCTGTTTGGGGAAAACAAGCCACAGTTGAATGGTAATCATTCCTGAATCTTGATCGTAACATCTTAACTTTAACCCTCAAAGTGAATAAAAAATTAAGAATGAGGAAGAAATTGGTATCTGGGAAGTTTTACAAAAATTTAATAGAACAATTAGGATTCTCCAAAATTCAAAAATGAGCAGAAAAAAAAATTAGAATATGGCAAGTTTAATCTACGGCACAAATAAATTTATAAATCATGTCTGATGTCATGAGATCAAAAACAAAGAATTTTATGACATAATATGCACAAACTAACAAAAACATCTTTCAGTGATAAGATCTTATATTTAATTAAAATATCTGATAATTTCACATGTGCTTCACCATTCACCAAATACATACATACATACATACATACATAAAACATTTTTAAATACTGCTAGATTGTAACACTTTCCATTGTTCTTCTACTGGACACACTAAATTGGACACACTATTTTTACAATCGTTAATACCTTTTTTTTTTTGCACTAACAATTCTAAAAAATATTGTGTCCAATTTTGCATGCACAAAATTCAAAAGAAATCAAAATTTAAAAGAAATTTGTTTTCTATTAGTGTTGCAAGCCGGATGCAACAGCACTCTTTGTACTTGACAATCATTTGTAATAGACATTTTTGGAATATTTTGAAACCATTTTGATTTGTAGCAGACAAATACTGAAATTGTATATCAAAGATTGAGACACATAATACACAGTGTTACAGGTGTTTAACATTTAAACATTCCCAGGTTTTCCCTTAGAATGTTATAGTCTCAATGAATCAGTATTCATTATCAGTTTCATTACGGTTAAATCAATACGCATTATGAGCATCAAAAGTTTGAACAGAAAAATAAAGCTATATCCAGATCATTAATTTTTCAGAGCATGCCGATTTACTCATAAACAAGGCGGCTTTTATTTTGACAGGCCTAAATCGAGAGTCTGATTTGCTTATCGTGTGCTGGGGAAACACGGAATTCACAGTATGTAACTTATCTCTTGTCATGTGTTCTTGTGAAACGCACGATGAATGCGTTTGTCTTCTGCATTATTCTGATCTTCTTCTAAGAAAACAATGGCAGTACGGCGTCGGTCTTCCTGCTTGTATTTCACAGGAATAGTCACCGCCTTTTCACCGGATTATAGTGAAGCCTCAGGAAGCACGTCAGTCAAGACTTAAAAGGGTTTCATTTACATTTTTAACAGATGACTCGGTCGCTTTTACGCAATAGTGACAGTGTACACTGTAATATGTTGCTTGTCTGATACAGAGGGTGGCCATCAAGCCATGACATGCTTGAATAAAAGCGGAAGTGTTTTAGTAACAAAGTCACATGTAAGTGTTATTTTCTGTGGAAAGTCCGGGATAACCCTGTTAGAAATTCCTGATATTAAGTATTTACAAGATAGATAGATCGATAACAAGCTATACACATGGTGTTACTAACGAGCAAAAGATAAAGAGTGCAACAACACATCAAATATATGAGTGCATTAGCTGTTGTGTGTCTTGGTGGAGGCACTGAACCAACTAACTATTCATTTATTATAAATGATATTATATAATTATAAATAACTATATTTATTGTGAATTAAATACAATAAAACATAAAAAGTTCGGAAACGCATGACTTGCTTTCTTTTATTTTCACTAGTATCCAAACATCATGTCAGGTGCCGGTTTTCTGTGCAACAATAAGCCCAATATTGTAAAAGCCCTAATACTTTTTATGGCCACTGCAGCTTTGCTGTAAGGAACTAAATCTTTGAAGTCAAAAAGCCTAATGAATATATGTATGTACGTATGTATAAATAAATAAAGCAAGCAGGAATAGGTTAAAATAAACGGTATTCTTATTACAACGTGTAAAATTTCCCTTGCTCTTCTAGTGGAACTTCCCCCAGATAAGCTATATATATATCTACTCCTAGATAGAAGCCAGACAATCATGCTTCGTCTTCTGATCATTTTAAGTTTCCTCAGAGGAGGTCGGTAATTGACTCCTTACTCATATGGCTAAAGCTGACACTGCTCTGGCTGGATGTTTCTAAACTGGGTGGATATGGCAGGAGGTTTATAACAACATTTTTTTTCCACAGCTTATCTTTCAGATATTGTAGCACAAGGAGACACAGCTGTTGAGTTCGGTCAAGATGCTTCTTTCTCTTGTGCGCTGTCAGATGCGTCTGGTGTCAAACAAGTCACCTGGCAGCGGGTGCGTGACACGGAACCGGTACAAACTCTGGCTACATACAGCGACCTCTTCAAGGTTCACATGGATGATCAGTATGTCGGAAAAGTCAATTTCACAGCATCGTCTGTTGATTCAACGTCCATTGAGATCAAAAACACGACATTTGAAGACGAGGCTTGCTACATTTGTTCCTTCAAAGTGTATCCACTCCAACCTAAACGACAAACCTTGTGCCTCACTGTTAAAGGTAGGTTAAATACTTGCTGCAACCATGAAAGTCACAAAACTTTTCTTTTAGGTTTTGAGTCAAAAACACTAGGATCAGCTAACAAGGGCAGATTTGAACTAAAACACTGAACTGTGTTTTCAGGACTAGGGCATCTCAGTTTGAAATTTTATACAATCTGCTTTTGCCAAAACAGTGGTTTTATATATGTTATATTTTAAAACTATATTTTAAAATTGATTTATGAATTAGTGTTTCATTGATGTTTTGAAATGTCTGAAAAGCAATTAATGGCTTGTAATAGGCTATTTAATGGCAGGTTCCTAGTGTAACAACTTACCCCATATAGTTTGACAATATTCCATACTATTGGGAACACTAGGTTGATGTGAGTTAAATGAACTATAGGGCAATAGCAGTGAAAATATTTAATAGCTGTTTTTAGTCAAGACTTTAAGTAAAAAAGTAAACCTACCCTGAGAAATATTATCTGGACTAAAAAGTGACAACTAGCTCCAGTCTCCCCTAATTCATCAGTAAAGTGTACAATATATGTTGTCCAAGTAAAAAACAATCTCATCCAAGAGAATGCAGATATGCCCAAACTGGTAAGGGATGGTGTGAATCAGAAGATACTCCCACATCGCAATGCAGGACCAAACAATGTGTTCAAAATGCAACTGGAACTTTCACACAGTTTCATAAAAACGAAAGGAGTGCATGCAGCCAGTTATCCACTTTTTTTGTGTGTGGAATTAAAAGATTGTACACAATTATGACATAAGACCTTATGTTGCTGGTATTTTTGCAGGTATATCAGAAATAACAGCATCAGTGAATCCTGCACCTAGTTCTGATCCAGATGTTGTAGTCTCATGTTCAGCCACTGGTAAACCGGCTCCAACTATCCTCTGGAAATCTGCAGAGAAAGAGTTGAACAACTTTAGGTCAAGTAATTTCACAACTCTCAGCAAAGACAGTTCAACCACCATTACGAGCAACCTCACGCTTCCACTGTCACAGTTTCATGGGAAGTATGTGGAATGTGTGGCTCAGAGTGACGGCATAGAGAAGAGCGTCCAAATCTTTGTGCCTGATGAAGAGAACAAAGGTAACTTGATTTGACTTCTGAAACAAGTTTTTTGAGTGGTAGTGACTTAGTGGATTTAAAACTACATAGGCTCTGTGGCATTATTGTTAATTTCAGAATTAAGCAAAAAAATTATGTATGCATATTTTTTAATAAATTATCAATATTTACACACAAACCAAAACCTTTTTTGTTTCACAGAGAATAAAGTCACAATAAGAAATTATATCATTCCGATGCTGGTCTTGATTATTATCAGTATTGTCATTATCGTCATATATCTTCACACCAAGTTAAATGGTAAGCAGAAAAATATTACACTCTAGCTATCAGCACCATATTTATTGTCATGTACAAAACAGCGTTATTTTGTATATTCATTATTTATTCTTTTTTTTCCAGATAAAGATGATAAAAAATCTGCTTGTTTGGCTTGAACTACTGTGCAACTGTTACTTTATTCAGAATTTATCAAGTTTCTGATGCTACTTTTGTCATCTGCTAAAAAAAAAGCCATTTCATGTTTACATTTGTGAATAAGCTAATTTTTAGATAATAGTATAAATAATATCTGGTTACCTGTGATAGTCTGCATTTCTCCACAGTTTCTACATCCTGCATCTGCACTTTAAGTTCTTTCAACCTGACAGTCGGTATTATTTATTGTTGTGAGATTTGTCTATAGGATTTTAAATAATTCTGTTACAGCTGTCTGTCTTAGATTAATATGCTCAATTTAATTTTAAGCAGTAAATCATTTTGTATTTATGTTCATGCTACCAATTCAGAAATTGTATATCAAATAGAATAGATTTTTGTGCGTATATATATATATATATATTCTACACACACCCCTTTTGTAAATGTTCATTTCGTGTGTTTTCAACAATTTCATATGTTGAATATGTTCTTCTTATCTATACTATGTATAGTCCATATAGGTGTCAATTTCTATTACTGAAACTCACTGAGCCAGACATGAAAATGTGCAAGCCACAAAATATTATAGCACTCAAACGTCTTTCCACTAATCTACAACAAACTGACATGCTGTTCAGCAAAGCTGCAGCTCACCCGTCCATAATGCTCAAAGTTCTCTAATAAAATATTCTTGTTGGATCCAGAAGTACATTCCTGAATCATCAATCAATCACTGATGACTAACCCACCACAAAAAGCAATAGGATAATTCTTGCATCACTGTTAGAGAACACATTCCTTTGTATCTATTGCATATTCACAACCCATTCTTCTATGCGTTGGATGTGCTCTAGCACTAAAACTACACTATACAAATCAAAAAGAACAGACCTTCTGATTAATACAGGAAAGTTCTCATGTGACAGTATGTTAGGTCATATCCAGTCACACTCATTCCAGTGAGTCACACTTAGGTATTGATTTAAATTCTATAAGGAAAGTACCTGAAGTAACCACTATCCCCCTGAAATGTAAAATGTAAAAAAAATTACCAAATACATCGAGAGCTTATTTCTTAATCCATACCTAACTTTGTGTAACAAATAATACAATTTAAGTTGTCATTCACTAAAGGTCTTGCCTTATTCACATGAAAACCTTTCACATTAAAGGAATATTTCACCCAGAAATAAAACTTTGCTGAAAATGTATTCACCTTCAGGCCATCCCAGATGTAGATGAGTTTTGTTTCTTCATCAGAACAGATTTGTCGAAATGTACAATTCCATCACTTGCTCACCAATGGATCATCTGCAGTGAATGGGTGCCTTCAGAATGAGAGTCCCAACAGCTGATAAAAACATCACATAATCCACTAGTATTCCACATGACTCCATTCCATCAATTAACATCTTGTGAAATGAAAAAGCTGCAGGTCTGTAAGAAACAGGTTCATCATTTAGACATTTTTAACTTCAAAACTTCACTTCCAGCTAAAATATGCGTACATAAACTTTACATAAAAGCTGCCTCATCTAAATTAGGAGAGAAATGTATACAGACCAAGCACTGTTTAAAAATGAAAACAGTTTTAAACAAATATGTCAGAGGATTTTAATGTGAGAGGACAACAGGAAATTGACCTTTTCACTGGATGAAGCATTATTATGGATAGCAGACCAATGCGACAGTTTAAATTTAAAACACTTAAGGACAGCCTGTTTTCACACTGTTTTTTGTTTCACAAGATGTTAATTGATGGAGTCATCTGCATTATTTGTGGATCATTGTGACATTTTTATCAGCTGTTTGAACTCTCATTCTGATGGCACCCAGCAGTGGATCATTGGTGAGTAAGTGATATAATGCTCAATTTCTCCAAATCTGTTCCAGTGAAGGATCAAACTTTACATCTTGGATGGCCTGAGGGTGAGTAAATTTCCAGCAAATTTGTATGTCACTTTTGCTTTGACACGCAGAACACACTCATTTGTTTACCTTTACGGAAGTGCAGAACACCCCAGCACTTCCTTCATTGCTTTCATGTTTCACATGGATTGGTCACTGGATGCCAATTTAATACAATTTGTCCATTAACAATTGCATGTTGTTAGAAAACACTCTCTGTTTTGTTAAGGTTCCATGATATGCCTCACCCCTCCTTTTTTCCCCCTCTCTCTTATTCCCCCTCCTTTCTTTCCCTCTCCCTCCCCCTCCTCTCAACATCCTTGGCCAGGAAGTCTATTCCTAATATGTACATGTTTTTCTGTATATGTGGCGATTTTATACAAAACACATGTTCTTGGCCAAAACATTCTGTATGTGTATGTCACCCTATCCTCATTGGTTAAGAGGGTAAAACTCCCCTCGACATGCCTATATAAGTATAGTATCTGTATATATAGTATCTGTATTTCTATGAATAAATTGAAGTATTGAGAATACATATGAATGTGTGTTTTCTTACTTCCCGGCCGTATTTACACTTTAAGGAGACTGAGAAGATTTCACGGTGGCAAAAAGAGATATCGAGGGACCAAATTGTTATTTATTAACACGTTAAAGAGATAGTTCACCCAAAAATGAAAATTGTCATTAATTACTCACCCTCATGTCGTTCTAAACCCGTAAGACCTCCGTTTATCTTCGGAACACAATTTAAGATATTTTTGATGAATTCTGAGCTTTCTGACCCTCCCATAGACAGCAAAGTAATTACCACGATCAAGGTCCAGAAACGTAGAGAGTATCCACTGAACTTAAATGGCGAATGCTGTTCTGTGTTAGCTGCGCTATGCGGATACGTTTTCTACGTTTTACGCTTTGATTTGAACGAACATCAAGTAGGAGTTTACACAACCGAGATGGCAGCAATTCTGTTAGCTACCAGGTGGATGGAGAATTCTGTTAGCTACCAGGTGGATGGAGAATTCTGTTAGCTACCAGGTGGATGGAGGATTCTCGACCAATGAATGTGGTGATGTGCTCAGATTCTTTCTCAGCATTATCAAGTCTAATTAGTGGGAGATCCTCAAGACAAGATATTCTATATGAAATTCTTTTAAGTATGTACAGGGTAAATACATTAGGAAGCAAGCTATGTTTCCTGTGGGTTCCAGCACATTTGGGAGGATGGAAATGAGGAAATGGATCATCTAGCAAAGGAGGCACTGAAATTATCTTATATAGAACTGAATATTCCACTTTGTAAAGAAGTTAAGGCTATAATTAGAACAGCTATAAGAGGCAAATGGCAAGTACAATGGAATGAGGAGGAAAAGAAAGACATCTTAATTGGATTCAAAATAAAATTGGTGGTGAAAGAGGAAGTCCTGGCAGTAGAAGAGAAGACACAATCAATACCAGACTTCGCCTTGGGGCATTCAGCTCTTAATCATTCCCTGTATAGAATGAACAAACATGAGTCTGGGAAGTGCAGTCCATGTGGATTAGCAGAAACTGTAGAGCAGGGGTGTCAAACTCAGGTCCTGGAGGGCCACAGCCCTGCACAGTTTAGATTCAACCCTAATTAAACACACCTGATTCAGCTAATCAAGACATTAAGGCTAATTTGAAAACTACGTGGTATGCGTGTTGGAGCAGGGTTGGAACTAAACTATGTAGGGATGTGGCCCTCCAGGAACTGAGTTTGACACCCCTGCTGTGAGCATGTATTAGTACAGGGGTGGCGAACGTCAAGTCCTGAGAGCCCGCGCCTGCAGAGTTTTGCTTCAAACCCTACAAACACAGCCCTGACAAGCTAATCAAATCTGAAGGGTTGCAATAGAAAGCTACAGGCATGTGAAAAGAAAAATTTTTTAATTAGGTTGGAGCTGAACTCTGTCAGGCTGCGGCTCTCCAGGACCAATTTCGCCACCCCTGATTATCTATTGGCCTGCTTATCAACATGAAAGGATAATTCTGTTGAGAGTAAAAGTTACAAATATAACTTAAAAAAACTGCTGAATAATGGCTTGGAAAGTCATAATGTATATAAAGTATTAATGAAATATTTAAGAAAGTGCATCAGTTTAAGAGGAGTTAGAAGCCAATTTATTATTAGTGGTCCTTTCCTTAATTGTTTTTTCTTTCTTTCTTCCTGTTCCATCAATGAACCACACTCCAGCTCAGTAGGTGGCGGGAATGCACTTTTTGGTTAAAAGCCAAAAATGAGATTTGCCACGATGTATCCGCGGCGGCAGCTGACACAGAACAGCATACGCTGTTTACGTTCAGTGGATACTCTCCAAAATGGGGCTAGGGTGACGCGGAGGACATGAATCGTTGAATAAAGTCGTTATTTCTATTTTCTTTGCATACAAAAAGTATTCTCGTAGCTTCGTAAAATTACAGTTGAACACCTGATGTCACATGGATTATTTTACAGATCTCCTTGCTACGTTTCTGGACCTTCATCATGGTAATTACATTGCTGTCTATGGGAGGGTCAGAGAGCTCTCAGAATTCATAAAAAATATCTTAATTTGTGTTGCGAATATGAATGGAAGTCTTACAGGTTTGGAACGACACGAGGGTGAGTAGACTAATGACAGAATTTTCAGTTTTGGGTGAACTAACCCTTTAAGTACATATAAATGCTAATCAACAGCACACAAAAGTAGTAGTTGTTTTGTTCAAGTTCATTGCCTTCTAGAGTATTTTGATTAATCCACTGATAAATACATCAAACAACCTACTTTTAAATAATTTTTTCTTATATATCTTTTTCTATTTTGCTTAACGATGAAATGTTTGATTCATAATCAACAGCTAATTAATTAAAGTGGCGAGATTACTAGTATTTCAGACACATATTTTTGTATCATTTTCTATAGACACAATATTATGAAGAATCTCAGACTCCCCAAAATCATATCGTACAGTAGGGTGGAATGCTGAATCTGAATACCGTGACCTCTTGAACACACACGCTATTTACCAAAATGCATTAAATGAGACAGCAAAAATAAAAACCATCTCAGCATTTATTTCAGTTTTTGGGAAATACTACTGGTTCGTTTTTAACATGATGATCCATTACCAAAAGTGTCAAGTCATTTTACATGCCATAATATAATACACAATCATTTGTTTATTTAAACAGGAAACTCCAATAATTACTTCATATGCTAAAGTTGGCAAATTATTCATTTCAATCTACATAAATTAATGAACTCTTATAGCCTACATAACTCTTATAGCCTACATATGTCTATATTGCATTCATATTTCAGAAATGTCGTATACCATGTCTTGAAGTCATTTAGTATGAGTTGAATGTTTAGTGTAGCCTATGTTTAGTTTACTACCAGGCACAAAAAATGTCACTTCAACACGTGGTTGGATATAACGCGAAACCATACCTCCGGGAAGCCCTAAAAATGCCCTCTAAACGAAAGTAACTCTCACAACCGGTAAATAGCCTGTGGGAAATTCATATTCATTTCACTATCAGTAGCACATTTCTGCTTCACTATATAAGCGGTGTCTGATTACAAACAGATCATACCAACCATTCGACATGTTGCGTCTACTGATCTTCATTTTAAGCCTCATAAACAGAGGTTGGACATTATTTAATTTTTCACTCAATACATTGCATTTCTTTTCGAGACAAAACTGTATTAAGTTTGTAACCTAATAACTTTTCATTTCGCAGCTTTTTCAGATATTGAAGCACAAGGAGACACAGCTGTTGAGTTCGGTCAAGATGCTTCTTTCTCTTGTGCGCTGTCAGATGCGTCTGGTGTCAAACAAGTCACCTGGCAGCGGGTGCGTGACACGGAACCGGTACAAACTCTGGCTACATACAGCGACCTCTTCAAGGTTCACATGGATGACCAGTATGTCGGAAAAGTCAATTTCACAGCATCGTCTGTTGATTCAACGTCCATTGAGATCAAAAACACGACATTTGAAGACGAGGCTTGCTACATTTGTTCCTTCAAAGTGTATCCACTCCAACCTAAACGACAAACCTTGTGCCTCACTGTTAAAGGTAGGTTAAATACTTGCTGCAACCATGAAAGTCACAAAACTTTTCTCTCAGATTTTGAGTCAAAAACACTAGGATCAGCTAACAATTTTAATCAAAACATTAAACTGTTTTCAAGACTAGGGCATGTCAGTTTGGGTCAGGCTGTCACTTAAAAATATTTTAATTCTATACAATTTCCTTTTGCCAAAACAGTGGTTTGATATTTATATACATTTTAAAATTGATTTGTGAGTTATTTTGTTTCGTAGTTGTTTTGATAGATATAATAGGCTATTTAATGGCAGGTTCCCATTGTGACAACTTAAACCCATGTAGTTTGACAATATTCCATACTATTGGGAACACTAGGTTGATGTGAGTTAAATGAGCTGCATCTTTTTCCAGAGCAATAACAGCGAAAATGTTCAATAGATGTTTTTAGTCAAGATTTTAAAGTTTTGTACTTTCAAAAGCAAACCTACCCTGAGAAATATTCACTGGACTAAAAAGTGACAACTAACTCCAGTCTCCCCTAATTTGTCAGTACATGTTGTCTAAGTAAAATACAAGCAATCTCATCCAAGAGAATGCAGATATGCCCAAACTGGAAAGGGATGGTGTGAATCAGAAGATACTCCGAGATCTGACTAATAATGGCATCTCAGTGCAGGATCAAACAATGTGTTCAATATGCATCTGAAACTTTCTTTCAGTTTCCAGTTCCAGCAAAATGAAAAGAGTACATGCAGCCAATTATCCATCGTTTTTGTGTGTGGTATTAAAAAATTGTACATAATTAAGTCATGTTGCTTGTATTTTTGCAGGTATATCAGAAATAACAGCATCAGTGAATCCTGCACCTAGTTCTGATCCAGATGTTGTAGTCTCATGTTCAGCCACTGGTAAACCGGCTCCAACTATCCTCTGGAAATCTGCAGAGAAAGAGTTGAACAACTTTAGGTCAAATAATTTCACAACTCTCAACAAAGACAGTTCAACCACCATTACGAGCAACCTCACGCTTCCACTGTCACAGTTTCATGGGAAGTATGTGGAATGTGTGGCTCAGAGTGACGGCATAGAGAAGAGCGTCCAAATCTTTGTGCCTGATGAAGATAATAAAGGTAAGATGTTCAACATGGATATCGGTTAGAATAGAATAGCTATTCTACAGTAACTTTCTGCCTAATGCAGTCAGGTTGATTCAGTCATGTTACATATTTTTGATTTGAGTAAAACCAGTTAATTTAGATTGCTTGACAAAACTGCAAAACCAATTAAGATGCATTCATTATGATGACATTTTGACTGCAATACTTTTTCTCATTATTGAATTATTATTTTTTGTCTTACAGTGAACAACGGTCCAAGAAGTTACATTGTTACAATTTCAGTCCTCATTATCATGACTGTTGTGGGTCTTGTCATTATTGCCATCTGTCTTCACACCAGACTAAAGAGTAAGCAGCAAAATCCATCTCTACGACTAGATGAAATAGGCTAATACAACCGCAACATACTGTCATCTTTTAATAATATATCTCAAAAGCAAACTAATTTAATACATAATTAAATTTTGCTTATCTTTTTTTCCCCAAAGGAACTATTATTGGTATAAAATCTACTTCTGAGGAACCCCTTAATGCCCCAAACGAGGAATGTTAACTTTGCTGCTACCTCATAGTATGGATTTTTGCTCATGATCTTTGTTAATATGAACTTTTGGGTTCTAAACTGTGTATTAATATTCCTTTAAGGAATCATGAATTTCTTGTCTAGTATTAATTTAATTAATTTATTTGTTTATACCATAGACGGTTGATATTTATTCTGTAACTTTTTTAGATTTTTAGGCTCATATATTTGCACTTTATGACTCATATGAATGTACTGGCATGCACTAAATAGTTTTTAATTGTCTACTTGTGGAGTTTAGTCTGTGACAGTAATTTATACATTCATAAAATGCAGGCTCTCTACTAGTCTTGATATTTACCCACAATCCTTGATGTCACACGTCATAGAGGAACAGTAATGTGTTGAGCAATGACAGAGATTTAGGGAAGAAAAAACATTATTGCCCAATACAAACAGATAAGCTAAAGACTGAAAAACCTAGTTTTCAGCAGTGTGAAACAAAATGAAAGTTATGGCATTAATGGACACAGAAGCTGCTTTGTGGTTTCCTGCATGAAACTGTAAAGGCTACATAGAGAGACAACTGCTATTGTTAGTGCTTGTTGACTGCAACAAGCTAAATAGAAGTGTATCTTGCTGGCAAAAAGTACTGTAAAGTAAATCAAACATATTTGTGTTTCTGAAAATATTTCTGTATGATATATACCTACCTATGTGTCTAACCAGTAATATGTGATTGCACTGAAATAAAAATAAAAATGAACTGTTGGATTCACTGACTGAATTACTTACTAACATTTCTATATTCTGTACTTCTACCAAATGTTTAAACCGAAAAAGGGGGAAAATGGAACAAACAGAACATTTATGCAGGGTATGTACTGTAAATGATATCAACAAATTAATGTGACACACATGACATGATTAAAAATATCATATGACACTGCAGATTTTGAAAGGAATAGAGGAAGCTATTCAAATTGTGAACAGAAAGGGAGGCTCTGTCTGGTCCAGCTGAAAATTAATCAAGTTGAGACATGATTCCTGTTAAACTGTAATTTGTAAATGCTTATGCTGCATTTAACCACCACTAGAGAAAATTTAGAGATTTTGTTCCCTCAAATGACCAACTCAAAGCTTTTAAATAGCACTTGGCTACATCTTTTTTTCAGCAGGCATGTGATCTGTGATCGTGTGTCTAAAATGATGCATCAGTGCTGCATCTGCAAAGTTCAAAGGAAGTCATCTTGATGTGGTAAAGCACCATACAAACTTCAGGTAGCCATATTCAAGTTAGCCGTTTCCTCTGACTGACTGCGCACAGAAACATGCAGATCTTTCACCTGACAACTGCGTTTCTTATAATGGTTGTTCTCTGCAGTCAGCCAACTTCTCTATCAGCAGGTAAGTCTCATCCACTTCTTAACTAAGAATATTTATATATTTTAAAATGTTACCGACAGCAGACATGATAGCATTCAGGCTAGTAGGCTACTTACTGTATTTGGCTTTTTTTTTGCATATATTATTAGGCTAAATAGGATACATCTGTATTCAATACTTTCAAAGCATTTTGTCATTTCGATGTTGAGGTCATTTTTTATATTTTCAGTACTTTTTATGGACTAATACAAAATATTTCCCTTGTGCAGTGACTGTGATTTACTCGCGTGAACCGGTAACGAAGACTGAAGGTCTTTCATTGTCTCTCAAGTGCACAGTGCAGTATAAGATGCATGATTGCGACATTCAGACCAATTGGTGGCATTGGAACATCGATGAGCCTTTGCAAATCACGGATCCCAACAAATATCTGATCACAGTAAATGAAACGGAAATAGATGAGCACAGGCTAAGGAACATTTTCCTGAAATTCCGTTCCTTGAAACTTCAAGACGGTGGCCGCTACCAATGTGATGCCAAATGTCTCAACAGTGGGACTGCAGCAAAAGGCCATCTCTTGGTTCTCAACGTCACAGGTTTGAGCTGAAAAAACATTTGGATTCTTAGTTTTTGTATATTACAATGCTCTTGTATGTGACACCTGTAAATGTGATCTTTTTTCTACAGCTGATCCATACAAAGATCTGAAGCTCTCAACATGGAGTGGCCAGTTAAAGGCAGACGCAGCTGCGCTAGCATTCAGCGCCACATTATTGTTATTATGGTGCTATTAAATGACATTGTGTTTTCAGTATGGAGCAACACAAGGTATCGACATATGAAATTCACTGTTGTTAATCTGCTAATGTAACCAACTGTAATTTTCTTTTATTCTAGACTTGGTCTTGGATTAAGTTCTTACAATGTGACAGCATATATGTACCTAAAAAGTGGTTATAGAGTTGGTTACCTGATGATTCTTTGTTTCTTAATCGTTGCCATAAATTGCAATTGAGTTTTATTAGACTTTTACTTTACTTTGTGAAAGGGATAATGCATTGCACAGCCTGTGTGTTAAATGACCTGTTGTGCTACATTCATTTTAACTGCAATGGAACATTTCATGCAGTGGTCTTGACTTGTGGCTGAAACTGAAACCAAGCTCCTCTTGCCAAACGGAAGATGAAGGTGTAAAAAGGCTTTTACTGGCCAAATGTGATGAACAAGACATGCAGTTACTAATGCAAAAACAAACTCATGAGAAGGCACAAGCAGTGTAATGCTTTTTTTTTTTTTTGTGCATTTGATAGTATACATGTGATACAATTCTCTTTGTAACAGTCAATAATTATTACTACCAGGGCCTTAGCTGGGGTTTGCGGGGCCCTGGTGCAGGTTGTATCCCATGGGCCTTGTTTGAAATTGTGTAAATAGCACAAGTAAATAAATAGAACAAAGATACAAATTAAACAATGTTTAAAAAAAAAGTTAATAATCAAATGTAAAATAGCATTACATAGTCTTCACTGTATAAATTAAATTTAGATTAATTATTGTTAAAACTACAAAATAATACAGTAAAAAACTGTGAGTGATTTTCTTCCATTTAATTTCTTGGATTAACATTAAAGGGGTCATGTGATGGGATTCAGTTCCTTCTCTTTGGAGTGTTACAAGCTGATTGTGCAAGATAAGATCCCTGAAGTTGCAAAGACTAAAATCTCAAAACCAATGAGATATTCTTTATCAAAGTTTAGACTCTGCCACGCCCCCCTAAAACGGCTGATTCTAACACGCCCCCACATATCTACAACACTATGTGGCGATATTTGCATAATGCGCCCAAATGTTCACGCAAAGAAAGAAGGCGTGGTTTCAGTAAACGCAGTTAGTATTGATGCAGCATGTCAGGGAGACGCTGTGTGTTTCTAGGCGAAAGCAAAAGCACTTTATTTAGCCTTCGCGCAGTAGATGCATTTAGAATCTTTAAGATTACTTACAACAGAACAGCAATGAATTTTATGGACGACCGTTTCGTGAACCTAGGAGAGGAGGTAAGTCTGACTTTGCTTATGACAATCTGGCGCTTCGGAATCAGCTACTGTTTTGTTATTAGTTTATTATTTGCTATTGACTGTGCAAAGGCGGAGTTTTGCGCATCGTGTGTGTGTGTGAGAGACAGAGAGAGGAGAGAGGAGAGAGAGAGTTGAGAGAGGGAGAGAGAGGAGGGGGGGTCATCCAGAGTCAGCTGTCTTAACCGTGGCTTGTGTGCTGCAAATACATACCAGCTTCATCACTGTGTCTGCACGCGACTCTGTTCTCCTTTCGGGCTTGAACTGATGGTAAAGCTAATGACATTATTAACTGTCTTGATTTTTACTTTGAAAGCTGAAGCTCGCGATTTTGTTAAGGGGCGTTACATTTCCGACGTGTGTTTGTGGTGTTCGGACAATCACAATGCACTGGGTCAGCTGGAAAATCAGAACAGACTGCGCTTGTCAAAAGAGGGGGATTTGTTGAAAACGACGTGTTTGAGAGAGGAGGGGCATAGAAGACCTACAATAATGTACAGTATTGAAAAATAATGTGTTTTTTGAATATTAAAGCATGTCAACATATTCTGTTACACCAAATACACAAAATAATGATCTTTTAAAAAGCATCATATGACAGCAGCTAAATTAGGCGTGGTCCCTTTAAGAGACAATGCATCCAATATAATGATACACATTCGATTTCTTTCTCAACTGTTTACTTTCACTGAAGACATTACCGACCATTTTTTTTTCGAAGATACTCGCAAAGACTTGTATTGTGACATAATTTTGTATGCATTTGTTTGTTGGTTCAAGAGCAAGAATATGCAAAACTCCATTCTGTGCGCACAGAACACTGCTGAATGAAGTTTTGGCATCTTTTTGCGTTTGAATATTTAAACTGTGGAGGTGTAT
Organism: Sinocyclocheilus anophthalmus; assembly: GCA_018155175.1. Classification (NCBI taxonomy): domain Eukaryota; kingdom Metazoa; phylum Chordata; class Actinopteri; order Cypriniformes; family Cyprinidae; genus Sinocyclocheilus; species Sinocyclocheilus anophthalmus. The sequence continues at coordinate 297,114 of JADLZN010000395.1, read as the reverse complement.
TTGTTCGTTCAGGCGCGGAGGAAGCGAAGGAGAGCTCGGTTCGGTGTTTGCGCGCTTGAATGTTTAGATTGGCAAGGCTCAAAAAACACATGCAATTGATAAGCTTTCGTGATGACGCGCAGCAGTGGCCCTTCAACTGTCCTGAGCGTCTTTTAGGCTGACCAGTTAAAACATACAACATAAAACAAAATCTATTTAGACATGAAAAAGCATGCAGATTTAGATGGAAACCAAGGGATTTGGACTGATCTGAAAGAGAGAAATACTGCCATCTACTGGATATCAGATGTCTTATAGAAGTCACACTGGCAAACATATAATATTTTTCTCCTTTCTTTGATGTATTCAACTCTTGGACCCAGTAATTAAAAGTGTTCCTTTTGTGGCCATAATAAGCCTTCCAAGGCTGTGTGAGCATTGCACTTCTGCCTGAGATGATAAGGATGATGGGTTGGAGGAGAATTTAACATCAATATTTTATATATTAAGTACACGCAACCTGAAAAAGGTCTGATGACCTATTAAATGAGTTTGGAATAAAGTGATTTATGGTCAGTATGAGGGGGCAAAGTGACAGATGACAACCACGTTTGACCTTCTGTCATTGGAGACTTAGTGGCTTTCGAGAGATGTGAGATTTAATTGCCTTTTACGGCTTGTACGGTCCGTTGACTTCCTCTTTCTTTTCCTGTCAGTCTCTCTCCCTATTTAGTTCTCCCTTCATGGTGACATTATCTAAGGACTATGCCAGGTAATTCTGTAATTTCAGTTTTAGTTTAGTATTCTTCTTAAGAAAACACTGAAAACTCCCTCCGTCATTTTCTGCTGGTCACTCAATACCAAAATGACTATATCTAATTACAGTAACTAAGCTTTTAATGGAGTCTTATATATTTCACAACTGTGGTATTTTCTTACCTTATTTATTTATTTATCCTGTAAAAATCTTATCCACAGAGACTTATTACTTCCCTTACTTCCCCTTGAACAACATTTGTGTCTTGAAAAACAATCTCCTTTTTTTGTTTTCAAGTTACTGGCAGAACAAGCAGGGTTACAGTGGACATTTCATAGTGCTCTGCTTATGTCACCAAAAAGTACAGTCAAAAAATAATATTGCTATTCAAATGACTAGTAACCAATGGGACAGAAACCTATGGGTCATTCCTGGTATTCAGTACCTTTTGTGTCCCCAGTAAAGACCACAATCCTATTGCCTTAAAATGCCAAACAATATACATTTTAAACCTGTTTTAGTCATACATAACAGCATTTGAACTTTAAGCATATTAAAGTTGATTTGTTTGTTTATTACATTTTCATAAATTCAACACTTACTGTTATAGATTCAAGTTTCAAGTTTGAGAAGTAGTATATTTAAACTTGATGAGTAATGTTTAACATATTATTTCTTATTTAACCCAGCTCAGACCAAAGTGATGTCAACAACAACAACTCAATTATGAAACAGCTTTCATAATTTAGTCTCAATAAAAATTTATTGGAGTATAAAAATGCATTACTTTAAAAAGGAAACTTTTGAATATTTAGTCTTTCTTTTCATAGATTTTGTTTCATAAATTCACATGGTTAAGCAGCAGTTTGACTAAAATTATTAATACGGTCCCTAAACTTTCTCACTAAACTGTTGACTGAGGTAAATCCACTGCCATGTGTATATTAGGTTGTCATTCTGAGGAATCTATTAACACTCGCTCACCCTCTCATTCATTTGTAATTAGATGTCAGTGTGATAAACCAATCTCATTCCACCAGTTCTAGCCCCACTTTATATGCATCCAAATTACACCCAGGTTTAATGTATTATTTAATAGAGCTGTCCAGCGCAGTTCAAATACATCACATTGTCAAATGAGCAAGGAGGGCTTGTCCATTGTTAATGTGGCTCATAATCAGAGAGGAGAGGTAGTGTAGGTGTCTGTTTTTTTAGTGGAATCATTTTAAGCTCTTTATCAATTATTCATTTCCAGGAATGATTGTAGCAAGCAACTGTGAATAAATTGCCATATATATATATACAATACAATATATTATCAGGAGGTTTAACATAATGAATCCAAAAGGAGTGTAAACCATATTTTACTGGAATAGTTCTCTCAAAAATGAATATTTCTTCACCCTCAGATCAGTTTGTTTCTTCTTGAGAACAGGGCCGAAGAAATGTAACATTACATCACTTGCTCACCATGTTTGTAAATAGTTTTAAACGGCTGATGATTTTATCAGCTGTTTGGGATCTCATTCTAACTGCACCCATTCACTGAAAAGGATCCATTAGTGAGTAAATTATGTAATGACAAATTTATCCTAATCAGTTCTGTTGAATAAACAGATTAATTTACATCTTGGATGGTCTGAGGGTGTTCATTTTCAACAAATGTTCAGTTTTGGGTGAACTATTCATACAAATGTTATTACTGATAACATTCATACAGTTAGAATATTATTTGTGTTGATTGTATGTGTTATTTCAGAAAGAATACTTCTAAATCACACATATACAATATACAATGTCAGTTTGATTAGATAAAATACTGGCATTTGCGAACAAAAGAGAGCTTTCTGGAGCGTTTGCTTATACTATCTTTATTTAGCAAAATATAAAGTCATACCTAATTTAATGCAGCAAGATTCAGGCATTATAAGTGTGATTTCAGTGTCACTGTACAGGGACACTGTAACTTCCTACTTCCTTATCACTGACGCTAATGAATAAAATATATACATTTTCAAAAAATATTCACTGAACACAGTGAATAATATGTGCCGAGTTCCATTAAATCTGACATAGTCTGTAATGTTATGTTTCCAACAAAGCAAATCTGTGGATAATGAAACCTTCATCTGAATTTCTTCAGATTGGACAATAGCTTGCAGTAGATGTAAGGAGGAAGAATGGCTTATTCCTTTGTGAAAGGGAAGCACATTTATTATTTATTATTACTTGAATAGACTGAGAGGAAACTGGGTAGAAACAACTGCGACATGTGGATGTTCATAGATAATTGTACTTATGCACTGAAGTGCTTTTATTGCAGTAATAAACATTCACCAGGACTAAAGCATTTAAAGTATTCGTCATCTCACGATCTCATGAGTGTATTGCAAACTAATTTTTCAACTTAACCACTGGGCAAAATATATCTCTTTCACCAAATTAAGTGATTCTGCAGCAAACTGCAAAAATCATCTAGCAAAAATACAACTAAAAATAGAAATAATCCCTGGATTTACTACAGAGCACAGTTTTCCTACCGGGAAAGAGTTGTTAAAATTAGGAGCTTATATCCTGCATGTAAGTAACACACATTTGCTTGTCAATCAAGGTGTTTTTTTGTTGTTGCATGCATTCACACTGTTTTTATACTGCACTAATGAAATTGTGTATTCTCTAACACACAGCCAGCCATATACCTTACACCTTCACAGAAATCTTTTGCCCTTTTATGGTTTGTAATTATTTAGCATGTGTGGGTCATGTTTCGCCTGGACTGAATGCAATCAGTAAAACGTGGAATTACCACAGCTAAATATCAAAACAGCTAAATGTTGGGCATACACTGAAAAACTTTTGGTGTAGAAATATTTTTTGAAGCAGAAAAAAATTTAATAAATAAAACCAAACTTTCTTATAATGAACTACCAAGTTTCTGAAAATTTCTGAAAATAATTTACTCTCAGGCCATCCAAGATGTAGATAAGTTTGTTTCTTCATCTGATCGGATTTGGAGAAATGTAGCATTACTGTAGCACCCTTACTCACCAATGGATCCTCTGCAGTAAATGGGTGCCGTCAGAATGAAAGTCCAAACAGCTGAAAAAAACCCCCCACAATAATTCACATGAAATCCACACAACTCCAGTCCATCAATTAACATTTTGTAAAGCGAAAAGCTGCATGTTTGTAGGAAACAAATCTATCATTGAGACGTTTTATGTTCAAACCGTTGCTGATTGCTTTCAACAGATTTTCATTGTTGGGTGAAGTGTTCTTTTAATCCGGTAAGTTATTTTACCACATACTGTTGTTTCCAGCCAAAATACAAGTCCATAATAATGCTTCCTCCAGTGGAAAAGGATATCCCCTGTTGTCCTCTCAACATATTTGTTTAGAACTGTTTTCATTTGTAAACGGTGCTTCATCTGTGCATATTTCTCTCCTGATTCAGACAAGAAAACTTTTTCTCTTGAGAAAGCAATATTACGGATAGAGGACTCTTATTTTAGCCAGAAACATTGATTTAAAGTTAAAATATCTGAAGGATTGATTTGTTTATCGCAAAGATGCAGCTTTTAGCTCACAAGACATGAATTAATTGACTAGAGTCATCTGAACTCTCATTCTATCAGCAAATTTTCATTATTGGGTTAACTATTCTTTTAATTGAAACACATATAAGGGAAATGTCAAGGGTAATGTGTTGCTTTTGCCAACAGGGAAAGGATAAATGGTGCATTTATTTTCTTCCCTCAGTGTTATCAGGACTTAAAAATGAGATTTGAATTCAAGAGAAAGATGTAGATTTTGTTGAGGGCAGAGAGCTCAGATTCATCTGACAAGATTAGGGAAATATCCCTTTGATGATGGATTGAGCTGAGAGGAGTTTGTGTATTTAATGATTATTTAATGGTGATGAGTGTGAGATCACAGTGGGACTCTGTAATTTTTCTCTTGTTTTTCAGGTCCTCAGCTAATAAGGGCAAAACGGGTATTATAGTGAATCACATCTATGCCTTGAGGTGGCTAGAAGAACCACCAGAAAATATTCAGGGACATAAATTTGCAAAGCCCTGTCCAAACACACCACTGACTCACACATTTGAGAGTGAGGGCTGTTACTTCTCTGATTCCGCTCGCAATTATAGACAAGTCAAGGTGAAGAGACATTTAGCAGTAAACATTATTTTTGAAGACAGACATACCTTATTTGACATTCATCCACATATTCAAACATGCTGAGCCGGTTGCTGTTTTGCTGTTTTTGTCCCATGCCAAAATGGGGGGGGGTGGGGGTCGGGTGTGGGGGGGGGGGGTGGGGGGGGTGGGGGGGGTGGGGGGGGGGGGGGGGGGGGGGGGGGGGGGGGGGGGGGGGGGGGGGGGGGGGGGGGGGGGGGGGGGGGGTGGGATTATGTCCAAAAATTTGTTATTTAAAATATATAGCCTAACTTTTGCCATATATGATAGGACAATTTACAGTTCACAGATTAAAGAAACAGTTCACCCAAAAATTTTAATTAGCTGAAAAGCCAAAAAAAATGTTTGTAGTTAAAAAATGCCTTAATTATGGATTTTATTCTTACAAACACATGGCTTCTTCACTTGACAAGATATTAATTGATGGACTGGAATCTTGTAGATTACTTGTGGATTATTGTGATGTTTGTATCAGCTGTTTTGACTCTCATTCTAAATTGCACCCATTCACTGCAGAGGCTGTGAGTCCATTAAGCGCTTTGAGTACCCGAAAAGCGCTATATAATGTATCTTATAATTATAAAATTGATGTAATGGTAATTTCTCTAAATCTGTTCTGATGAAGAAACAAACTAATCTACATCTTGGATGGCCTGAGAGTGAGTACATTTTGAGCAAAGTTTCCTTTTTGAATGAAGTATTCCTTTAACAGGTTGCATTTTATTTGATTATTATTATTATTTTAAATAGTAGAATTACTAACATATTTAAAGCATATGACATTAAATGTCTTGGAAAGGACTACCTTTTAAGGCTTATTTTGGACCTTGACAGTTCCTGGTCCCTATATGGTTTTGTGAAATGGAAGAATCCAGTGCAGCAAAAACATTCTTCAAAACATCTAATTTTGTGTTCGACTAAAAGTCTGTACGGATTTGGGGTGAACGTGATTTGACCAAGTACAACATGTTCCTGGATCAACATCCTTGTTGATCCTGGAACATCATTCCAATAAACCAATCAGAATTGAGAGATAACTTTTCAGGAAATGTCAGTTTTAGGTTTACAATCAGGGTTAGGTGCTTCTACACCCTTGTTAATCAGCTATCATTTCACACTGATTTTAGGAATAAATGATGGGTAAGGTTAGGTTTAGGGGTGGGGATTGGGTTAAGTCTGTATTTTTGGACAGTTATGTTGATCCAGGAACATGTCTTACTTGGCAAAATCATGGCGACCACGGATTTGGAACGACGGCTGATTAAACGATGACAGAATTTTCATTTATATGTATCTGTACCAGAACGATCCCCATTGTTAGGAGGAATTGAATATTGTTGCAAAATCATCCCTAACTCCAACATTTAAGAGTTAAATTATAAGAAGGGAAACCCCGTAAGCGTTAACCAATAAAAGAAAACTTGTAGCAATTCAAACGGTTGTGTGATGTCACGAATCAAGCGCCACAGCAGCATCCCTCAGTCTGACACCATGACAACCGCAGCGCGCGAACGCTGGAATCTTTGCATCTGTCGCGAAGCCCAATACGAAGACAAGATGCCGCCGTACGCGTGCGAGACGCACTTGTTTTTTTGAAATATTCCTCGCTCCGCACTTTTGGAAGAAGACGTCGGAGATTCGCAAAACCACCTGTATCTATAGCGTCCGTGGGCAATGTGAGTTAAACAGCCTTTGTGCTGGCCAAACCTTAATATTTCTGTGGCGTAAGAACTGCGCTGGGTTGAATGCACTGAAAAAAAGCCACGCGTATAGAAGCGATCAAATGCGCATTGGAGTCAGGGATGCTTCTCATGGCGTTTACGCGTGGAGAGCCCACTGGGGCGTGTGTGTTGTGCGTGTTAATGCATGTGTGAGAGAGTGAGAAAGGAAAATAGAGGAAAGAAAAGCGGCTCGGACATTCGCCACACGCGTTCCACTGGCTCTACATGGGGAATATGAGGATCTCTGGAGGACGCCAATGATAAATAGTATTCCAGGCTCCCCTGTCACATAAGAAGACCACGGAACACCCTCCTCAGAGACCCCTTGTTTAATACGAGGGGCGACTGAATATCCATATAGTAAGGCGCATCAGGTAAGCGACGCCATACGGGGATTCGTTATATTCGCATTGAAGTTTTAAAACGTCTTTTGTCGAGCATCATTTGATGCAGCGCAAAAAGTGCCTACCTACATCTGCAGGTGTCAGTGCGTCAAGTAAATGAAGCGTTTTTATGCAGATTTTAATGAATTTGGGAAGCTTTATGAGATTTTACTGCCAATATTGAGACCAAGGATACGATAAGAGTTTTCACAACATTCATGTTCTCTTTTCTTAAAGGGTCTTCTAACAACTTAAAATTTAGTTGTAATGGTGTATTGGGGTTTCATCATCTTAAATGATCCTGATTACTGCATGGATGCTTAATGCTGCAGTGTTGGTTTGAGTTCAACTTCGAGATCACACGATATTGATTTTTGGTGACTATACCAATAAACAGTATTTTTTATGTATGTAAGCGTCCGATAACCAGTATGCAGAACAAATTTTTAATCGTTTTATTTTTGTTTTTTTGTACAATAATTAATGACCATAATACAACAGCATATACAGTACATTCTGAATTATGTTATTATTGATGATGATGAAGATTATTTATTCAAAGTTGTTTGCAAGTGGCAGATTTATTTTCATCCTTATTTAGGGCTGTCTGAATCTTAAACGATACATTTCTCACTTGAGAACAAATGGCTGTTATTTAAAAGCATTAATGCAATGCATTAAATAAGTTGCTCTACATGTAAATATCATTTTTGCCTGCTTTTCCATAGTGATCAATCAAATGGCATCATTTACAGATAGTAGAGATCTAATAAGTTGAAAAGATCAGGACAAATTTTGGTCAAACTAATCATCAGTCTGTCTCTATTCAAAATGCCAGATTGTAATGGTTATGTAAAAAAAAAAATCTTTAATGCATGTAAGACTTGCTAAGCAGGCACTGATGCTACAGGATAATTATTGATACCCGCTGCTCTCTGAGGGCTGAAGATTGTGATCAAAGATTTATACACTCGTTCCAGGCACTGTTACTGTATGTGTGGAAAGAGAGGTTAGGAAGTAGACAGGGATTGTCCCAATAGATTGTCCTGCCATCCGCCTCAATTTGCTGGGGATCTGTGGGGGGGGGGGGGTGGGGGGGGGGGGGGATGGGGGTGTGGGTGGGGGGGGGGGGGGGGGGGGGGAGAAATTGGTGTTAGCACACTTTTAGGTCTGTACATTAAATGAAGCTTTTTTAATGCAGATGACTTAAGTTGAACTGGGGAAGCTTAATAATATTTTGAAGGCAATTGTCACAAGGATGCAAATGATAGTTGTAACATTTATGATCTGGCTAGTTAATAGGGTCTAACATCTTTGGATTGTATTGTAATGGTGTGATGGGTTCCATCATCTAAAACAAGTCCTAAAAGAGCCTAATGCCGCAGTGTTGGTTCAACTTTTTATACTGTAATGGATTTGTAAAGAAATATCATTCTTTTTGACATGATTTTCTGAATTTGCAGAACATTTACTCAACCTCAAGCCATCTAAGATGTACTGTAGATAAGTTTGTTTCTTCATTGGAACAGATTTGGAGAAATTTTGAATTATGTCACTTGCTCACCAATGGATCCTCTGCAGTAAATGGGTGCCGTCAGAATGAGAGTCCAAACAGCTGATAAAAACATCACAATAATCCACAAGTAATGCCCATGACTCCAGGCCATCAATTAACGTCTTGTGAAGTGAAAAGTTGCATGTTTGTAAGAAACAAATCCATCATTAAGGCATTTTACCTTTAAACTGGCGCTTCTGTACAAAATACCATAATTCATAATGACACTTCCTCCAGTGAAAAAGTCCATCCCTTGTTGTCCTCTCACATCAAAATCCACTGACATATTTGTTTAGAACTGTTTTGGACTGTTTTCGCTTTCAAGCAGTGCTTGAACTATGCATATATCTCTCCTAACTCAGACGAGATGGTTTGAAGCTAAAAACGTCTTGATGGATGTGTTTATTTTAGTACAACTTTTATGCTGCATTATGTCTTTTAACAGACATTGGATGTGTACAGATACCTTAAGGCTACAGGATAATAAATTATATCTGCCCATCTCTGATGGGTTGAGGAGTGTGATACCAGTTTATACACTCGTTCCAGGTGCTGTTTTGAGAGGAAACAAAAGGGAGGCAGTGGACAGGGTTTTTCCCAAATGGACTGTCCATGCTCATTGCCTCAAGGAAGCTCAGGGGAAAAAAGAAATTGGTGTGAGCAACACTATTAGGAGGTGACAGAAGAAAAAACTTTACTGTATAACGTATTGTATTTGGTTTGTTGGTGTATAAGATATGCTTTGAGTTTGTAAGCCAGGGTTCATTTGGACTAATGTCTCTGGGGATCAATTTAACCTTGTCCCCAGTTTTTCATCTCCAGGGTTGTAATAAAATTGCACAGGACACATCAGGGTCCAACCTTTCAAACCCTTGATTATAAGTGAGTGACCTAGCCTCTCAAATAAGATTACATCGCTTAATGGTGCATTACATAAGATAAACAGATTTGGGACTTAGGCAAATGCAGGTGTGTACTCACTGGCCCACACACGTCTTCAAAAAAGTGGATCATCATGCTTTTCTCAGAATAATCATCAAATCTTTAATGTACGGTGCACCTACAGTAGCCTACTGTAGGTGATTTTAAGGATGGTAAAGCCTTCAAAAAAGGAGTCCTTGAAGGACAAAGACTAACAGTGTGTGAGAGTATAGAAAAAGAGTGAAGAAAAAGTTCCCTGGGGAGGAATATTTAGTATATTCACATAGCTTTAAAAATGAATGTACAGTGAGTGTTTTACGGATGCCCACCGAAGAAGAGTGTTTTGGAGAAGTTTGTGAGGACCAGTGGAGTTTATGTACATATGGGCAACAGAAGCTCCAAACACAGACACGATCGCTTGTTCTGACAGAGGAACTATTCACTGATGGCATCGATCCTGCCTTCAAATAGCTGAGTTTCCACACATTCAGAATGCTTTCATTTTTTTTTTTCATTTGTATTTTGGTGTGTTTAGTGATTCTGAATGGATTCGTATGGTAGTTTATATGCAGTCCTTTGGCATCTCCCTGTAGTCTTGTTTGGTATGGCAGGTTTACTTGTGCTTATTTGTTAAAGTTACTGTATAATTGAGCTTTATGTGCTTTTAAGTACTTTTAAGATGTAAAGAATATCTATAGTGACATTTTTGCAAAGTATGTTTGCAAAAAAAACAAACACTGAATGTAAATCTGTCTTGAATTTGCTTTGTTTAAAAATAATTACATGGAATTGAAAATTATATAACTCTAGAATACAATGGTTTTTGTGAAAAGAAAATGTTGGGGGTCCTTGCAGTATTGATTCGAAGAGGACGGGGGCCTTAGAGTAAAAAAGGTTTTATTTTGTCACTGTGGCATCATTCAGGGCAAGAAGACTTATTGGTAACAAGTAAAACACAGATTCTTCAAACGGTACAGTGGTAAAGACAGTTAAAAAGTGAAAAAGAAAGAAGGAAAGAGAGAAATAAGGACAAAGGGAGAAGGTCAGATGTACTTTGTGAGAAGATAATAAATCTAATGGAATTGCAGGGTGTCTGGTGGCTTATGCTGTCTGGCTTTGCGGTGACTGAGTGTTTGAGTCCAGCAGAAGTCAACTCCTCTGAGGCCCAGACTCATACAAGCTGCTTACGTGGTTTACATCAAATCAGAACCCATTAATGAAACTGCCAATGCTCTTTAGCAAGAATAATGTGCCATTATTGGAAATGCAGAATGTAACTACTGTTTTGGTCATTATAAAATGCATTGGATGCATTGTTGGATGTGATTATTGTCATATTTACATCTTTTACTTTACTTTACTTTACTTTTAGTCATTTAGCAGACGCTTTTATCCAAAGCGACTTACAAATAAAAAAAAGTAATTAAAACTAAAAGCTAAAACTCTATATACACATTTAAGAAAATAAAATAAATTAAAAATGACAAATGCATACAAAAACATTTCAAAACTAAAACATTTAAAAGAAAAAAAAATTAAGCTACCAACCTTCAAATATTAAAGATCAAAGGGCGAGTATAATTAATGATTCTAACTAACACTAGTAGGGAAGTGAGCCCAAACCCAAAAACAACTACAGCTTTATACAGCCCCACACACATATACATAATACACGATATACATCTACATGTACGATATATATATAAATACATTCAAATATATCGATATTATTACAGTTCCATTTGTTTTGAAGTACTGAAATACTCACATTAAATAAAATAAAACTGTAATAAGGAACAAACCTTACTAAACTGTACAAAACTAAAATAGCTAACTAATACAATCAAACTACAGTAGTTTTATCATATCCCTAAAAAAAAATAATCCTGAGCCAAACACACATGCTAAAATAACAACAAGTTACTGACACATAGTAAGAAATGGTTCTAAAAAAACTGAAACAGAAGACAAACAAGTAGTAGGAAAGAGGAGAAATAAAAAACGATACTTATCCTTCGCCGGTGTCCTGCCTGGTGGAGTCGCACGGTAGAGTCGATGGTCTTTAAACTCTTCGGTCTTCACACGACCGCAGCCGCGGTAAACTAAGCTTTTTATATTCGTCTAACAAAACTCTAATTTAATTCAGCTGGACACACTTTCCTGTTAATCACAACAAATGGCCAAGCAAAGTGCACGACACTGACAAAGGTACGCGATACAGTATGAGACCAAACGCGATTTCAGCACGTCTCCTAAGCAAAACAAGAGTTTCCTAGCAATGACAACTGCGCTAAACATTGAGACAAGAAATAAATACACTTACAAACTGCTTTTAACTTCTGCTAATTGACTGCTTCTCACAAAGAGTATTTATTTACACTATTTTGCTGGCGCTTGAACACACTTTCCTCATTTTCTCCACAACAAATGGCCAAAAAAGCGCAGACACTGACAAGATACGCGATACATAACGAGACCAAACGACAATCTTTACATCTAAGTTAAAATGATTGGTCATGTGATTTCAAATTAGACGCCTTTCAAAAATGCCTCTTCTAACATTTGGTCTATTTGGTAAAACCAAATTGTTTACTTTTTTTTCATTATATACTGGTATTTTAAAATTTATTTAATTTTATATTATTATTGACCTTTTGTTAAAGCCTAAAAAACTGACCAGTTGGGTCCCGGTGTTTCTATGACTGGATATCAGGGGTGGCGAACGTCGGTCCTGGAGAGCCACATCTCTGCAGAGTTTTGCTTCCACCCTAATCAAACACACCTGAACAAGCTAATCAGAATCTGAACGGTTACTAGGAAGCTACAGGCAGGTGAGTTTTAATTAGGGTTAGAGCTGAACGCTGCGGCTCTCCAGGACTGGAGTTCGCCACCCCTGGACTATACTAGCAACAAGCTTTTTGTAATCGCAGTCCCCAAATTTATTTTTAAATCAAATTGTATACAAATGATTCAAAAATACATTAAAATGTTGCTTTGTAGTGCAGAGAGATCTACATAACTGAAAAATGGTGTAGTGTTTATGTTGAACTTTTTCCAATTTGCTCAAAAATTGCTAGTAAATGTAATGAATAATTACAAACTACAAGTAACACATTAAATTAAATTAAACATACAATTTTGAAGTAGTAAAATAATATTTTCTTGTAAAACATATACACTGAAGGACCTAGAAGCAATTTTCACTCAGAAATTCTTAGTAAATCTCACAATTAATCAATTAATTACAAAGAAAGGGCAAGTAACATTGAATTAAACATGACATTTTTTGACTTTAAAATGCATGGCTAAAGTAGTTCCAGGCAGGTCTTGACCTCATATTTCAAAGGTTCTTACATCTTACAACAGAAAAACAAGACAAAACCCACAATGTCACTGACCAAGCAAATACATATAGTAAACAACAAGATAAAAATGACAAAATTCCATTTTATTATGCTTCACGTTGTGGCCGCATCACCACCTCGGGTGTGCATTATTTTCTAATAATTCAATGACCCGTCATCAGTAATTCCTTACATATATTACAGGGATGAAGTAGATTTCCCCTTTGTTAAATAATCAAATAAACACTCCAAAGTTAATGCCTTGGAATAAACTACATGTCAGCCCTCTATTAAGTACTGCATAACATCAGTTAGGACACCTACATTTACTCCAAGGTAAATTAATCTCTGTCAAATTAGGCTTTTCTCTTCATTTGACAGTGATAAGCGATTGTCTAGGTTCTAATCTGTAATTTCTGCAGTTTTTATCACAGCATAATCTAAAAGTTCACTTAAACACAAACGGCAGGTAAAAACGCTTTGCAAAGTCACACTTCAAACTTTCGACCAATGTACAGTAAGAATAATATCCAATAAAAACCTACACTGCTTATTTAAGGTACCATGTGTTTCAGATCCTCATCCAATACAGAAAAGTATCAATAAAAATAGCTGTAACTTAAGTAGAACACTATTATTTTATGTAAATATTTGTGTGTGCTATGTGTTTTAATGCTTTTTAGAGTATCATGCTGATGTCTCCAGTGGGTCAATTCTGAGTCAAATCTCCCGTGCGCTTCATGTGAGACAAGCTCTTGGTGTGGCACAGGGATTTGCCTTAGAGTGCTCCAAATCAGTCACGTTTGAGTTCCCATGCTGTTTAGGATGCCGCGTTAGAAGCTCACTAGGTTGTGGAACAGAGCTTCAGACACACAAAACAGAAACTTTGATCCCATCTCACATTGATGACACATTCTTTAGACATGACAAAAGCATGGCTTTGAAGTATCGCCTAGTTCACGGAGAGGAGAGTAACTCAACGTGCCTGGCATATTAAATTCTCAGATCGATGCTCTACATCACTGCCACAGCGTCTCCATGTGTCACGGCGAACAGCTCTTAACCCTGAAAATGACTCACAAGATGAACTCACTCATGGCTTATACTTTCCCGTAATTATCGCCGCTACTGAATTAAAAAGCCTTTCCATAGACCAGCGAGTTTGTTGACGTGGATAAATGATAGAAAATTGTGTTTGCGAGTGTATGTTGCAAACGCCAAGAAGACTGGGTTGTTAATTATCTATGAAACTAAAAGGTTAAACTGGAGACAGGCTGTTGGAAATACATTCAGGTATGACTTGGGGATTAATAAGAAAAGAGTATCGGTTGTACAGAAGCAGGACTGGCTTTGCAGGATGATTTGGATTCATGCAGCCGACTAATTAAAAAATAAAGCATAGAGAGTTAAGTATGGTGTATGTATGGCTTATCCTCACCACATAAGTCAATAATAAACACCTCTAATAAGAGAAAACACATTTCAGAATTTGCAGCCATATCTGCCAGGAAAAATCGCTAGAAAAGAACATCTTGGATCATATTTGAGCGTGCAATAGAAAGCAGCTACTTCACAAAAAATTATTTTGCCCCTTCGTGTCTGTTGGATAAACATGGGAGAAGCAGATATGGGCTTTTCATGTTTATACGTGAAGCATGCTGGGAAGAACAGCCATAGTCCTTCCAGTCTTTGCATTCTTTACACTAGACTGTCAGGGATCTGGAAGGAGGACCCAATTGCAGTGAGAGTAACAAGGGTTTATTGACAAAACAGAGCCATACAAAAGGGTTGTGAGGTGCACAAGTGATACCACAACAGGAACAATGAACAGATAGCTAGGACGCAGACGTCAACTGGCAGAATACTATAGCAGCAGAGGCGGCAAGACCAGGCCGGGAGAGAGACCAGAGCAAGGCACCAGAGAGCTGAGCTCAGATACTTGTTGACCATAAACTCTGAAGCACCCCAGACACCAGGCAAGGGAATCAGTGGACAGGAACAGGTCAGGACAGGAACGCCAACACCACAACAAGACAAAACATAGCTCCACAGGAACACAAATTACTCCAAGACAGGCAAGAGAATAAACAAAAAGGACTAATAAAAAACCCTAAATATTATTATTAAATTAGCCAACACAAATAACCAAAAAATTAAAACAAATGATCAGGACTAATAGAACTAATATACTATTAAAGGAAAAGACAAAAACAGACCGCATCCAAAAACAAGGAGCAAGACAAGAACATAGAATTACAAGAGACAAGACTAGAGCACAAGATCAAACAGACAGGGAGACAGGAACACATAATCAGCCACATCCACAGACAGAGATAAACACAGTGAGGGAAAGAATGACCACGAACCAGCAAAGACAATAGGGCAAGGGGCACTATAAATAGGGAGGAAACCACACAAGGAACAGGTGAGAGCAATTACACTAACAAGGACTCAATGAGGGCTAACAAGAGGGTGTGGTAATGAGGAAACCAGGAGGAGGAGCTAAAGAAGCAGATGGCTGAGAAAAACAAACAACTAGGCCATGTGCTGACAAGACAACATAGACACAAGAAACAAAAACACAAGACAACCAGAGTGTCAGGGCAAAACCCTGACACTAGACAAGGCGAAGATGTTTCCGTGCTTGTCTTATAAGTTTGTTTTGGATCACAAGAGATTGCAGAGCTTAGCTCTTCATGCAATTTTAAAGGCTTCCCAAACATCCTCATGGGTTTGCTCCTGGCTTTCTGACATGAGGGTGGAGCGCACAGGTAAGTTTGCTAAAAGGAAAAGATATAATGGTGAGGCCATGCAGTTGCTTTGTATTGTTAGAGAATCTGACAGGAGGAAGCATTTTCCTTCCTCTCAGACGTATGTTAAATTTTCATTATACGTCTGCCTGCCAGTGTTTGTTAGGGTTTGTCGAATGAGTAATAGCAAAATGACAGAGGTTTCCTCTAAATGTTAACTGTAGGGCATGACAAATTGACCATGATGATAAGTTACGACAGCAGAAAAAACAACAGAAGCTAGAAAAGGAAAGTTTGTCAAGAGAAACTCTGCTGTTGTTAACAAACAGTTTAAGAAAAATGTGAGGTTGTACTGTAGTTGCTAGACTGTTGCGAAGGTGTTCTGAGCACTTTGCTAAAGTGATTTAGGTGTTTCCTTGAGCATTTCTAAGTAATTGCCATGACAGACAGACAGACAGACAGACAGAGAGACAGACAGACATAAAGATAGACAGACAAACAAAGAGAAGTGTATGTTACCAGTGGGTAGAGAGAAATGTTAGAGATCTTAATGTACAGATGAAAAATGTTACAATTTCATATTCATCTTTGCAGACAAGTTTACTGCAGACTGCCTCTTTCTAAACACACACAGCACAGCAAGGAGTTCAATTGGATTACAGTGGCATAAACAAGCTATCCTTCAGAATCTGCTGTTTTGTAGCCTCTGAGATGGCATGCTTCAATTTCTGATGCCTCTAATGCCTGTGAATGTCTACTCAGTTGCATGGCATCTGTGCCAGCCTGTTCCTTTAGTTACGACTCAAGCTATATGAGCTAATCTCTCTGCTTCCTGTAATTCAAAAGAAATATATACAAATGTTCATTTAGTCTGCTAAATGACTAAATGTAAATGTAAGATGCAACTGTGCTGTTTCAGGCCATTTTTTATTTAATTTACTCATCTCAAAGGACAAGACAAGCCCAAATGAGCGTCTGTGTTTGATTCTCCTGAGGTTTCTCCTGAAAGATCCATACTCTCTGTCTGATTCAATCTGGAAAATACTCGTCGATGTATTGATTTAATCAGTGTGCCCGTTCGGACCTCGTCAGCGGCTTTTCATTGATCGTACAAGTTAAAGTTATTTCCCCTCAGAGCACAGTGTGTTTCTTTTGTGACTCTTGTTTTTCTTTACTGCGGTTAAAAACAGGGAGAACAAAAAGCTATTTGAGCAAGACAATATTACAGTGGGGTTCAGACAGCCTGAGACTACTAGTGTTGTCAAAATTATGCTATTTTGCATTTTTAAAATTAGAAATTATATGAGCACAAAAAATTTAATTAAAAGTTCATCTAAAAGATCTATATATATATATGAATCTCAGAATGTCTTAGTATTTGGCATCTCCCTATTGTTTTTAATACTGATTTCAAGATAATGGACTTTGTAAGTAACATGGTCGATCTCATATATATGATTAGTAACTTGTTCTTTTGTATAATACTTCAAATCATGGTACATGGTAAAAAACTGTTTCAGATCATATGGTTTATTATTGCAGTAAATAAATCAATAATTTTTGGTAGATGCTATGGAAGGAAGTATCACTGAGTTCAGGCACTCCGGAATTGCTCCCAGTTCAATGAGAGAAACATTCTCCACTTCAGATGGATCACTAGGGATTGTCCTGCAGACTTAGTTTACGTCTAATTTATCAGCTAATGTTTGGCCCAGCTTATACTCTAATGATATTCCTCAGAGATAAGGAGCCCTTAGAGGACTGAGAACCACAGATTAATTACACAATTAAACCATCTGCGATTAGACTGCAGAGATAATTGCTCGGTCAGAGTGATGCTTTGTAGTGGAGTCACTGGGGCTGTCAAGCGCTTGTCTTTCCTTTGTCTTCTCCTCAGGTTTAGAAGCAGGGTAAAGTTTATAGGAAGGGCCATTGATTGTTAGAAATCATTATACTGTACAGCAACCACATGAAAGTAAAAGAAGGCTGAAGTAAGAATTGATTTCTTTGCTGGTCTATAGGTAGGATATACACTGCATGGCCCAAAACAATATTTGCAGATTTAAGGTCCATTCACACCAAGAAAGATAACTATAATGATAACTATCATCCACACCAATGTCCAATAATCATAAGCACGCTGTTTATCGTAAGCATGCTCTGCAGTTATGATGTCTGATGCGTCATGCTTGAGCTGGATTCTGATTGGCTGCCAATCTTTTATCATTCATCTTCTGAAAAAAATTGTTCTGAAAGTGATTCCAAGAATAATGTTCCTCTGTGTTGTTATCATTATAGTATGGAGTGAATAGGCCTTCATGAAAAGAAAATTCCTCAGGGCTATTCATTTTATAAATGCATGATATAGATCTGATTCATAAACATGTTTTAAATAGGGCTGCAACTACTGATTGATAAAATAATGAATAATTGATGACAACAAATCTCATTATCGATTAGCATCTGCTCCACCGTGCGTGGAAAACTTCTGCCATTCGCGTCAAATTATACCACTGAATAATGAATTTCTTCAGAATAATGCATTTCTTTAAACAGAGTAAGCTGCTTCGGGAAAGGTGCGTGAGCCAAGTTGCCCAAAACATGCGAATGCTTTATTTTAAAATTTCAAGCTAATGCATTTAGAGTAATGTTTAACATGGCTCGTCCTGTCAGGCGCTTTGACAGATGCATTTTTTAAATGTTTTTAATGAGTGATATGATTGCTCAGTGCAAAACTTATATTTTAGGTCATCTCCTTATCTCTAAATGTTACATGTTCATGGGTCAAAGATGTTAAGATGTCCACATCAAAAGAAATTTACAAAAGTGATTATATGTCCATAGAAAGCACAATAAATGTAAGTAAAGTGTCTACTTTTAAGGTTTCAAGTAAGTTTTTGGAGAATAAAATGTTAAAATTTGGTTGAAATAATGTTACATTGTCATTCAGTGTAACACAATATTTATGTAAAAATTCAAACAACATGCTTATTCTGACTTGTACATATTAAAATATATAAAAGAATAAGGGAGCATATTACATTTTATTGTGTTTTAAATTAGTAAAAATTCTTTCTGACAAATGGGCAAAACCTAGGATAGTGGCAAATTAAAAATATGTAAAATTACAACTAGTATTTGGGGTGAAAGTAATTAGTCTTTTAATATGTCATAAATTGATTTTTGTTGTAAATATGCCTGACAAGAATGTTACACTGAATGACATTTTAGTGGGTCTCTTTCTGTAAATCAGGGGGAAATGTATGAGATTTTATTTTTTTGCTCGGAAAAACAAAAACAAAATTTTATGATATTAACTGTAAAGGGATAACAGCGTGTAATTGTATATCAATTTAAGCCTTTCCTTACATTTAAAGAATAAAGAAATGACAGTATAACAGGTTTATGTAATATGCAATGTGTGTATTCATGCTGAACATTCGTCTCATCTGTTAACACTGAGTTTGTGTTTTTATTTATTATCTTCATTATTATCTCCATTTTTAGTGTAGAGATTTAAACTGTCCTTTGTCCATTTGTCTATTTAAACTCTCCATTTAAACTGTGCTTTATACATTACGTGCTTTATTTTGCACATAATGTATAGCATAGATATAGATATATTCACCATACAGTATGTTTATAGCATTCATTTGGCACGTCTGTTTGAAGGACAGCATGTGGAATTTGTATTTTGTCAATAAAAAGAAAGGCTTTTTATCCGATTAATCGGGGGGAAAAGTGTCGGCCAACTAATCGATAATCAAAATAATCGTTAGTTGCAGCCCTAGTTTCAAATGACAAAACAATGTATTGTTCAAAATTAAGACCTTAGTGGAACATGTCCATAGTTAATGTTACCATAAACTATGGTACCATAAACAACTGTGGGGGAAGCGTGGCCTAATGGTTAGAGAGTCGGACTCGAAACCCAAAGGTTGTGGGTTTCGGCTCGTCTGGCAGGATGGTAGGTGGGCAGTTAAGTACAGTGCTCTCTCCCACCTTCAATACCACGACTGAGGTGCCCTTGAGCAAGGCACTGAACCCCCAACTGCTCCCTGGGTGCCGCAGCATAAATGGCTGCCCACTGCTCCGGGTGTGTGTTCACGGTGTGTGTTTGTGCACTTTGGATGGGTTAAACGCAGAACACTAATTCCTAGTATGGGTAACCATAATTGGCCACATGTCACTTCACTCACTTATTTATCTAACACAATCACCATGGTAACCATCACCATTAACATTGTAAAATATAAAAAACAGAGCTGAGAGTACTACATTTTTATTGGTAGTTGAAAGCCAGCAACTAATCTGGGGTGGCACAGAAATCTTCATTATTTCAATATAAAAATGTGATTGACTATAAAGTATTGGACTAAAACACAATTGAGCATAATTAATTTCTACTTAACTGTAATTGAGATATTTGTGAATTAGATAAAGTATTACTGAGTGAATATGACAATTTTTGTATTATTCCTCACCTCCAGGTATTTTAATAAAGGGGCTCACTATAGCTTTATTGCTCATTCAGCTTCTCAAAACTGCCAAATGTTTGCTCTCCGATATTGCATACTCATGGATGAGGCATGCAGCTAGTGATAAAAATGTGAAAAAGGCCGGAAGTCAACAGTAGACATAAATGGCAGAATATAAAATTAGTTATTTTATGCATTTAAATGGTTTCATTTTCGCATATTTTCTAGTGTAAGTGCATTGTGCTCACATTTATTTGTGCATTAAATTACAAATAAAAAATACATATCAGCTTGTGCTTTATATTGTGATCTCGAATTGCAGAATATATTTTAGTATGCATTTGAGAGACGTTCTTGTGTGCTGCGTATACATGCACAGTTTGCAGCTTTAATCGCCTTTTTGGTCATTTCATGACTTTGCTGACGACTGAACTAGGTATGTGTGCTCATAGATTGTGCGGTTTATTTATGATGAAGTGATATAGAGCGTGCGCCACATATTTGCGTACCGTTGAAGAGTGTGCGCCGTGAGCACAGTAAAACGGCTGATGGGACAGGAAAATGTGTTTTACTGACATATAGTCTAACAACATCTCATCAGACCGCAGTTCACAGTTGTTCTACTGAAGCTCATTTGGCTGCTGTAGCTTTTCCGCGTTCGTTTGACTTGCGCCTGACGCTGAGGTGAAGCTGAAGTGTGCGTCTGAAAATTCTCCCGTTTGATGTGGTCATAAAGAGATACGGCAGTTCCGCATCTTAATAAATGCATTTCTTGTCAAGAAAAAAAGGCACAAAAACTGCAGTTTTTACTGTGGAGTGGCCAAAGGGGTGGCCAAGCTTTTGTCAGTGGTGGCCACGGCCACCCCCTGGGTACAGGGGATGTGTTCAACTTTGTGAATGACAAACATCTCAGTTCCACGGCAATCGGCAGAGCTTTCATCTGAGTTCTGTTGGAGCATATTCCCAATTTGGAATTCTCTATAGGAAAACATGTAAAACTCACTTCTCAGTTCTCACCATCACTGCAATCTTTGATTTTCAGTCAGAAGAACCAGAATAACACAATGGTTTAGTTTTTTCCTAAAAACAACCAGGATCCATTTTGAAAACAGTACTGATCCTGGAAAGGTCTGCCTGTACCATGTGCTTTTCCAGTATCTAAAAATTAGCATTAAGGAGCAGAAAGCTGTGTGGGTGTACCAACTGCAGTGGGGGCAAGTGCACTGATGTGTTCACCAGCATAGGATTAACATGCTGTGGATATTTAGAGAAGCTGAGAAAAAGAACTCGGAAAAAGAAAAAGTTGAAGCTTATTGTTTGGTAAAATCATTGTTGGGTACCACAGAATGACTTTCTTTCAATAAAAGATGTGTAGTTGTGATGAAACGGAAGTAGGGAGGAGACTTGGTTTTATCCATTGATGGTTGATTGGAAGGAGGCATATCTGAATGTGACCTTGAGGTCAACTGTAAAGGTGTGTTCACACTTGGTAAGTTTGGTTCAGTTAAAACGAACTCTAGTGGCAATGCTCTAATGCAATGCACAAAACAAGCAGACTGAGACCTACCATTTCAGGGGGTCCATTTCCAAACAATCTCTGATGCAGTTTGAATGATATAAATGCAACATAGTGTGAATTTTGTCAGCCATTTTTTTAGTCTTAATCTTTTAAGTTAGTCTTAGTTTTATTTAGTCAACCGTGTCTAATCATTTTTGTCAAATTTTAGACGACTAAATGTCTGAGCATTTTAGTCTTGTTTTAGTCCATGAAAACATTGTCGTCATACTGTATAATGGTTAAATTATTAAAACAAAAATATATCATTTTGCTCAAAATTATAATTGCAATGATTGTTGTCATTTAAAAAAATATATTAAAAAATTTCAGGTAATGCACTTTCACCAATAAACACAAATCAGTGGAATGTGGACTTCTAATAGTAATTCCAATAATGTTTCTCTATTAAAACAACAGCGGTTGAGTAAGTGCATTTATTCAGCAACTACAATCGCAAACAAAATAGTCGAGATCTCATGACAGAACACCGACAGGCTGAATGACACTTTCATTTAAGCCGAAAATCTCACATGGAGATTGCTTACTTGTTTGTCTGTGTTTTCAGATCATCATCGGTGCTTCCGCAATGAAGAGCGAGTGTGTGGGCATGGTTGCCAGATTGCAAAAATTAAGCAAATCACCAGGCAGAAAATGTATCCTTTTAACAGAGAGAAGCTCTGATTTAGGGATTTTAACTCTTGATATCTTGCAACCACATACATGAAAGCTAGTGTAGTAGAGGCACGCAATAATATTTTGTCTCCTTTTTCGACGAAATAAAAATAGATTTAGGCATAGTTTTTATTTTTAGTCTCATCTTTTATCATCAACAATATTGCATGTTGATCGTTATCGTTTATTGACATTATTGTCGTCTTGTAATCGTCACATGGGAAAAAAACTTATCAATTAACTTTTTTAATCATAGTTTTCATTAAAGAAATTAACACTGATGCAACATGAACCAAAGAAGTGTTAATTTTGTCAGCTATTTTCAATTTTAGTCTTAGTCTTAGTCCCGTGTTAAATGTCCTTGTTAGTTTAACGTCTAAATTATGAGTGGATTAGGGGATCTGCATCTATTAGACACCGGTAAGACCCCATAATGTAAAATTCAACGCAAAGTGTGAATTGGGTGCTAATGAGTCTGAGTGTGCTGATAAGTGTGTGTGTGCATGTGTGGTGTCAGTTGAAGCGCGACCATATGGAAGACGCCACCTGGTGTGTCTGTTCATCTTCTTCAGAGAAGAAGATCAAAGCAAGATGTAACATCATCACGGAGTCAATCTCAGTAATTACTCAAGTTCTCTCATTTATTCTGAAATTAGTGGGATATTTTTCACTCACTGATCGGCACACTTTGGAATGAGTTGAGATGAACTGTCAAAACTGGTAAACTGGTAAATCCTTTTGAATATTCCGCTGGTTTGCTTACCAATAACACTAAATTGAATGTTATCCATACACAGAAAGCAGAAAAACAGAAATAGCAAAGAAATACTTGTCCTGACCAAAGAAAGCAGCCATTTATGTGGCGTTTCCTTAAAGGCATAATCTAGGTTGAGTTTATGGGCTGCATCTGTGAAAAGCTGTCGATTACCACAAATAATAATTTCACCCCTCTGTATCAATGAATGAGAAACGCATTCATAAGTGTATTATCACAATAGCAGCCTGGCAGGGAAGCGGGTCTGCAATAAATGTTTAATGTTTAGTATTGCTCACCGACACTATATGTACAAAGTTATATTGAATTTAAAGGCATGACCAGCTAAAAATATAAATCTAGTTCCATATCAAGATACCAGGAATACCATGGGAAGGATGTAACACAAGTAACCGTATAGCACTGTTTACGGTCACCGTGATTTTGCCAAGTAAGACATGTTCCTGGATCAACATCTTTTGTTGATCCTGGATGAACATTACAGTCCAAAAATATAGACTAAACCCAATCCCTACCCCTAAACCTAACCCTACCCATAATTTATTCCTAAAATCAGTGTGAAATGATAGCTGATTAACAAGGGTGTAGAAGCACCTAACCCTGATCGCAAGCCTAAAACAAATATTTCCTGAAACGTTATCCCTCAATTCTGATTGGTTAATTGGAATGTTGTTCCAGGATCAACAAGGATGTTGATCCAGGAACATGTTGTACTTGGTGAAATCACGGTCACCCACTGTTTACATGGAGCCAACAGCCAAAGTTTTACAAACTACACCCACAGGAATTACACTAGTAGGCTAAGGCATATTCAGAGGTTTCTGCAACTAATCTCACTTCAAAATGATTTTACAGTTTGTTTACCTTGGAAGCATTGCCAGATACTGTCCATAGACAGTGGCCAAGTAAATGTGTCCAATGTTCATTTAACATTTTATATGTACAAATATAGTGTCATTGTCTAAACAAATCCTATTGAAAACCACACATTTTGTACATATATTTACTGTTTTGACTACTAAATGCAAAATTAATTGATTAAAGTAAGCAGTCTAAAGTTGGGTCTATCTAAGTAGCTTACCCAGACTTTTGGTGATGAGCTGAAGTAGTTCTATTTATATATGAGCCTTTATTTGTTTGGATTTTATTCATATTTTGTTTAAAATTTAATTTTATCTTCACCTGTTGCTCATAGTGGTTTGATGATGTTCTGGACTGATACTGAAAGTTGATTGGCTTGAATGTTTTACCTCTTGATTGGTTTTGTATATGGACTGGGGATGCAACTCTGAAGCAAACAGCATTGCGTCATTTCAATATCCATTCTGATTGGTCGTTTAATAGACACACCTTCATGCTGTCAGCCTTTTTTGTTGATCTGAAAGATTATAACGTGTCATTAATGATATGGATTAATGCTTGCCATTTGTGGTGAAAATGCTTCCTGGAGTTTCTAGCAGATTTGAAGAAAAGATTATGCATGAATTTGACATTAACGTTTGTCACCACCTACTGGTGAAACAATGTTACTTGCAGAAAGATTCACTGAATGAATCAATGAATGAATCTGAATAAATCTTTTCAGTGAATGTGTTTATAAGATTTGACTTACTTATGAATCAAAATATCCTCGACTAATTTAAAAATTGCAAAACCATTACATAATGCAGCTTTAAGACTTAAATCTGATTCTGATTCAAATCACAGAAACGGACACTTCTTCTCTGTATAAGTATGAGAGTGGCCTTAAAGACAGACCAAATTATGTAAATATTAGTAAAACAAGGAATGTGATAATGAATCAAATTATCACTGCACTCTGCTCACAAATTACATAATTATAAAATATCAACTCTTCACCTTTTTCTAAACGACTTCCCCTAAAAGAAAAAGTGACACCATTATGTGTATACCCACCCACACACACACACACACACACACACACACACACTTACACCTGAATTTGCTCTAATTCTTTTAATAGTGTAGCAAATGTGGCCAAGCTGAATTACTGGCACCAGTTTGATGTCTGAACATAATAACAGAGCTAACTGTTGCTTGTGACCACATTGTGGCCATTAAGAAAAATGACTTGAGGCATCAGTCACTCCCGGAAACCTATTAAAAAGTAATTTCAAGTAAATGTTTTTGTAGATGTAGTGAACATTAATGTTTACCTATTAATTTATCATATCTGTCTACAAGTTCACTTCTTTTTATCTCTGATTGAATTTTCCTCCGGTTAAACTTCAAAAAGCATCTTTTAATTCATTTCAAGATCATTGAAATTACTTCTGTGGAATGATAAGATATGTATTTCATAAATGTATTCTATTTCCACTGCCAAACAGCAAGTAAGCTGACTCACTGTTTATCAAGTGCCCATTTCCTGTTTGTTAGTGAATATTAAATTATTACAGCTTCTCTGTCTCTGTTTATTTTTTTCCTTCTACCAGCATCCATCATGAATCCCATGTCACATCTATTCTACAAAAAGAGCAGCTACTCTCCGTACCGGGACCGAATCCCTCTACAGATTGTCCGGGCGGAGGTAGAGCTTTCCCTAGAGGAGCGTTCGTTCCTTTCGGCCGTGGAAAAGGGTGACTATGCAGGGGTCCAGCATGCACTACGTGAGGCGGAGGTCTACTACAATATTGACGTCAACTGTGTGGATCCATTGGGCCGCAGTGCGCTACTAATCGCTATTGAGAATGAGAACCTTGAGGTGATGGAGCTGCTTCTGGATCACGGAGTAAACACTGGAGACGCTCTGCTCTACGCCATCCGCAAAGAAGTGGTAGGAGCTGTAGAGTTACTGCTGTCCCACAGGAAACCCAGTGGAGAAAAACAGGTCTGTATGTGTGTTGGGGTTTTATATGCTTTTCTCAGCTGAAAAGAGACACTTTGCATTAGTATTAATTTCTATCATGGTCCAGGCTGGTTTATGCTTTCTAGTCTAGACTTGTTTTGACAGTGTTGGATAAGTTAGTTAAGAAGCCTGAGAGGGATACCTGCGCAACATATGCTGGTGACCAGTCATACTGAACTTTTAAGCTGGTTTACAACTGCATATGACCAGGTGCAATGCAACAAATTTCTCCATAAGGAAATTGACTATAACTTGACTATAACTTAATTATAACTTATGAGCTTGAAAGTTGTTAATCAATGATATATTCTTTTGTTGAAGCCATTGTTTTGAATGATTTAAACTTATTTTAACAGCAGAATTCCTGGTGAAAAACTACATTTTTAGCGCGTAATCAGCTTGGTAAAATTTAATTTAAATCTCTGTGTCTGTGACCGATATTTACCTAGCTTTGATGACCGATGATCCGAAAAATTCAAAAATCGTAAAAAGCTAAGTATTAAAAAGCATAGCTGAACATAAGTTCACGAATAAAAGATACTATTGAAATTGTTACTGAAAATGCTATTGTAGCTGGTTAGAACAAAAGGACTTTAATGATTCAGTATACCAGCCCTTCCTCAGATAATTATGATTCAATTTCAACTTTTCAATTTTGACTGTTTCTTTAAAAAGAAGAACTGATTCAAGAGAGTCCTTTTGTGCATCGGATTCAAGTATAGAGGACAACGCTATAACCTTTGTCTTTGTATTCTTTCGTGTCTGTAAGCTCATAATTCAGCTAAACCATAATTCCTCTTGCTGTGGCGATGTACATTTGTTCGCAAAACAAGAACGCTTTCGTGGTGTGGTTCTTTAGTACAGCATATTATCCACATCAGTGATAGAATGAACTTTATGATCGTCAGTGGCAATGAACGTCAATAAAATAATTTGATACAAGTACTTTTATAAAAAATAGAACTTATTCTGAATAACAACCAGTTCTTGATTCCCAACCCTGCACACCTGGTTAGGACACACAGTGCATATAAATATAGTGCTTGCATATGTATTTTGTCGGTGTCTTCCTACTTATGCAATGCCATATCGCTGTTTGTGTGAACAGTGTGTATGCAGGTGGGAACTGTTCATATTTGTGGTTGTACTGTATGTGCATGTGTTCAGATGAGTGGGTGTTCCAAAGCTAATAGAAAAGATGAGATGGCAGAGATTTATCTTTCAGATTTGATTTTCACCTCACGTAGCACGACAAATCTTTATTGGATTGCATTTTGTTATCCTCTAATCTTTCCCCTCATTCAATGGTAATATTAACCTGAAAAGCTTGCATTCCTGTATTCTCATAGACTGAGTTTTGCGGCATGCTTGATTTGGTGGCCAGCGGAGGATGAAGGGGAATGTAAATTCAAGCGAGTTCCGCTAAAATACACTGAAAAGGGCATGTGACAGCAGTATTCACTGTGAACCGAGGTTCGATTTGTACAGCATGGTGCCAGAAGGAAGCTACTGCACACAAAAGCTATCACTATGAATTTATCAGTGCTTGAGGTTGTGAATGCCCTTTTTTAAGGAGTAGAATCAATGATGCATATAGAATCACTCTCATCTACAAGTGAATAGCTGATGTAAAGCCAAGCAGGAAATGCAGATTCGGCAGAAACTCATTAAATTATTTTTTTAATAATTTTTTCACAGCAATTCCGTTGAAAAGCCTTCACAGTTCTTCTTCACTTAAAAAATATCATTATTTTGCTTAACTTTATTCAGTTGGGGAGAGTGGTTCTCTAACATTAAAGTAATTTGCAAACTCGTGGAATTTAGTGCTTGAGTTTCATGGTTGCCTAATTTAATGTAACTCATTTACAATTTCTCTGTAGACAGTTCGGTTCTCAACTCTAAAGTTAGCATGTGTGATCTGAACAATCAAATCTATTTATACTTTATCAAGTCATATATGTTTTCTTTGGACATATATGACTCAACAGTTCCACTTTTCATCATAAAAACACCACCCTAACATAAACTCTACTGAGTCCCCTAATAACTGATCATTAAACACTAAAAAGCCTCCAACTTTTCTCATTTTGCACAAAACACATTAAATAAAGCTTTATTTCATCATTGACTCTCCCCAGCCAGTCCCATGCAAAGCCTGCTGGAAACTCTGCCCAGTTCCAGTAATGCAGTGTTACTGCCAATGAAAAATATTAATGCTAAGGATTATTGGATTGAGTAAACTTGTGTTTTACAAATTTAGACAGATTGCATGGAGTAAAAATAAATTGTGATTGTTCAAGAGCTGTATTGCATTAGCGTATTTTAATTATGTAAATTGAGCAAGCAGGGGTTTTTGTGTGTTTAATGGAATATCATTTTTTTTTTACATAATGTCAAATTATTCTTTTAAACTAATATTGGCTGTTCAATGTGTCCCACCCTAATTTCCTGTTTCAATAGAAAATAAGTCAACACAGGAAATAAATCTGAACTTTTCTAGTAATGTAGTAATTTATGAGGTCTTTAAGAGTTGTGGTGCTGCTGGCTTGCATGCTTACAAGTGTATTATGTACTGTGAACAGAGTTATTTACTATAAGCACATTTTCGGTTTGTTTATAAACACTGAGGGAGGAGTTAAAATCATTGTTTGTGGTTATCAGCAGGATGCTACACATCTGGTACATAAGCATTATTTTAAGAAACTGTGATTTCAGTGAGTTCCAGATTTTACATAGTTCACATATCATACATAAGTAAACAAAATGTTCCAAAAATGTTGGCATTTTATGCCTTTATTTCGACAGGACAGTAAGTGGGCAGGAAGCAAAGTGGGAGAGAGGGAGAGGGGGACGGGATCGGGAAAGGTCTGTGAGCCGGGACTCGAACTCGGGATTATATATGTCTTGCGCTGCCCACGAGGCTATCGGCACCAACTTATTTGGCTTTTTAAACTATGGATTGTTGTTCTTTAGTTATTTCCAGTTTATATATTAAACATGGTTTAACATGGTTAATATTTTTGCTGGTTAAAGCAGTTTCCTAATGGAGATTTGTGAACCCTTGGGGGTTTGTGAGTTGATGAAAAACTAATAATGAATTTCAATGTAAAATTAAAATAAATAAAAATGGCTGAACAATTAATTGAAATAAAACTGAAATCATGTTAAAGCTGAGTGTGATTATCAAATCAAAGACTGCAATGTATTTGAAATAAGTTTAGAGTCTGTTGCATTAAAGGGGACCTATTATGCCCCTTTTTACAAGATGTAATATTGGTCCCCAGAATGTGTCTGTGAAGTTTCAGCCCAAAATACACAACATATAATTTATTATAACAGTTGGAAAATGTCATTTTTGGGGTGTGTCTAAAAAAGAGCTGTTTTGGAGTGTATTGCTTTAAATGCAAATTAGCTGCATATTCCCACCCCGTCTCCAGAAGAGGGTGTCGGTTATACAGTCAGTCAGTAATTAAGTCGCCTTTATTTCATTCTTCCACATGTACAGCACATACACACAGAGAATTGAAATTGCGTTACTCTCAGACCCTTGATACAGATAACACTACAGTAGAACATAAATACAGATAGATACAGTTTAAATACAAAATACAACTATACAAATTTACAAATAAGGTAAAATGTAAAAAAATATAAAAATATATATATATATATATAAAGCACAAGGCATATGGCAGATAGAGTGCAAACCAGGAAAGTAAACCATAAATTGGAAATTTTTTTTTAGGTGGCAAAAAAACAAAAAAAAATGATTTGTAGTGCTAAAGAGCTTATTCAGACTGATTGATTAGAGTGACAGTGTGTGTGTGTATTAGGGAGGGGGGAGTGGGAGAGTCCGTCAGAGTTCAGAGGTGCGTGGGGCAAAAGAGGGGAGGGGGGGCAAGGTCGGGAGGGAGTTCAGCTTTCTGACAGCCTGATGAATGAAGCTGTCCTTCAGTCTACTGGTCCTGGCCTGAAGACTCCGCAGTCTCATACCTGATGGCAGCAGACTAAAGAAGCTCTGTGTTGGGTGGGTGGGATCACCTGCAATTCAGAGGGCTTTGCGGGTGAGACGGGTATTATAGATGTCCTGAAGGGAGGGGAGAGAAGCACCAACGATCTTCTCAGCTGCTCTCACTAAGCGTTGAAGTGTCTTGCGGCAGGACGCGTTGCAGGCGCCATACCACACAGTGATGCAGCTGGTCAGGATGCTCTCGATGGTGCCTCTGTAGAAGGTGCACATGATGGGGGCCGGGGCTCTGGCTCTTCTCAGTTTGCGGAGGAAGTAGAGAAAGCTGTGCTTTCTTGGCCAGTGCTGCGATGTTGTCAGTCCAGGAGAGATCCTCTATGATGTGCACACCCAGGAACTTGGTGGTGCTCACCCTCTCCACAGTCACACCATTGACGGTCAGAGGAACATGTTGAGTGTGCACTCTCCTGAGGTCAACAACAATCTCTTTCGTCTTCTCCACATTCAGAGAGAGATAGTTGTCACTGAACCACCTGGCCAGGTGGCTCACCTCGCTCCTGTAGTTTTTCTCATCTCTGTTGCTAATGAGACCCATTACAGTCATGTCATCCGCAAACTTGATAAGGAGGATGGAGTTGTGTGACGGAGTGCAGTCGTGGGTCAGAAGAGTGAAGAGGAGGGGGCTCAGCACACATCCTTGGGGGGCCCCAGTGTTCAGTGTGATGGTGCTGGATGTGTTGCTGCCGACCCGTACTGCCTGAGGTCTTCCAGTCAGGAAGTCCAACAGCCAGTTGCACAGCGAAGTGTTGAGCCCCAGATGGACCACTTTGTGAATGAGCTGTTGAGGGATGAATGTGTTGAATGCTGAACTGAAGTCTAAGAACAGCATTCTGACGTATGAGTCTTATTTGTCCAGGTGTGTGAGTGCTGAGTAGAGGGTAGTGGCGATGGCGTCATCGGACGAGCGTTTGGACCGATATGCAAACTAGAAGGGGTCCAAGGAGGGGGGGAGGGAAGACTTGATGTGGTGCATGACTAGCCATTCAAAGCACTTCATGAGGATGGGGGTAAGTGCAATTGGACGGTAGTCATTGAAGCAGGATGGAGACGGCTTCTTCGGGACTGGAATGATGGTGGTAGCTTTGAAGCATGTGGGGACAACAGCCTGACTTAGCGAGATTTTGAAAATGTCTGTGAAGACATCGGTGAGTTCCACTGCAAAGTCTCTCAGTACACGCCCAGGAATGTTGTCAGGACCAGGAGCTTTGCGTGCGTGGATAATGCTGAGGATTCCTCAGCTGTCGGGGACAGCGTCACCACATAGGGTCACTCGGGAGGAGGTGGAGTATTAGTGCAGTGGTGACATGTTGTGTGCTCAAAGCGGAGTGGGGGGGGGGGGGGAGGGAAGCGAAGAAGACGTAAGCCGTTTATTCAGCAGGGAGATGGTGCTGTCACAGGTGCGTGGTGGGGGCTTGTAGTCCGTAATGGTCTGTATCCCCTGCCACAGGCTCCGAGTGTCTCTGCTGTCGCTGAAACGATGGGCTATCCTCCTGGAGTACTGTATCTTAGCCTCTCTGATGCCGCGGGAAATGTTGGCCCTAGCTGTCTTCAAGCCCAACTCATCTCCAGCTCTGAAGGCAGCGTCTTCAGGAGACCGTAGACCTCCCCTGTTAGCCACGGCCTCTGGTTGGCCCGGACAGTGATGGTCTATGTGACTGTTACATCATCAATGCACTTGGTGATGTAGGCAGTGACAGTCTCTGAGTACTCCTGGAGGTCTGTGGTGTTATTATATGTGGCAGCCTGCTTAAACATATTCCAGTCAGTGGTGTTAAAACAGTCTTGAAGAGCCTCTGACGACCCCTCCGGCCACACTTGTATCCTATCCGTTTGTGAACTGGTTTGGTGACTTTAAAGAGCAGTCTGTATGCAGGCATTAGCATGACAATGATGTGGTCTGAGGCACCGAGGTGGGGGAGGGGGAGGGCCTTGTAAGCTCCTCTCTGGGTGGTGTAAACAAAGTCCAGAGTGTTGTTTCCCCGTGTTGGAAAGTCTATGTGTTGGTGTATTTATGGGAACACACTCTTTTAAGTCTGCGTGGTTGAAATCCCCAACCAAAATGAGAAAAGCATCGAAGTGGGCTGTCTGCTGCTCACTGATGTCCTGGTACAGTTCATTTAGTGCCTCGCTCCTCCCCCCCCCCTTTTACTGCCTACTTTTCATGTTGCTGTTGTTGGAGCTGGGAGGTATGTATACAGCAACGAGCAGTATGGCTGTACATTCCCTCGGTAGTTAGAACGGCCGGCACTTAATAATCATAATCTCCACCAGGGGTGAGCAGTGTTTGCGGACCACAACAGCATCGTGGCACCACGCATTATTGATGTAAACACAAAGCCCTCCGCCGCGTGTCTTACCTCCCTCGACGCGAGCTCTGTTCGCTCGATAGCATGTCAGCTGATCGAGATGCATAGCGCAGTCCGGAACGCTGTTGTTGATCCATGTTTCCGTGAACACAAAAACACAAAAACACAACAGTCTCTTACAATCCTCTGAGTTGAGCGTAGTAGTCGGATGTAGTCAAGTTTATTGTCCAAAGAGAGTCGTTAGCCAGTACGATGGTGGGGATAGCTTGCTTGTGTGGGTTAGCCGCTAGCCTATCCCGGATACCTCCGCGTTTACCCCTCTTCTGCTTCCTCTCATGCCGCTTGTGGCGCCTCCGGTGTGGGCGAGATGCAGCAGTGGGGGTCGGTGAAGGTGTGGGCCTCCGGAGCAGACCGAGATCCCGCAGCTCTGCGGCGTGCGCAGAGTTTAACTCTAAAAAAGTGTTTCTGCCGACATCGAGCAGAAACTCAAGACTATATGCGCGCTTAGAAACAAATAGACGCGACGAATACATACAAAAACACTGCGACTCACAAGACAAAAAAACACGAAAACACCTTTCTGTCTTTATAGGGGAGAGAGGAAGCGCAGCGTGTGAAGCGCCCGCCATCTCTCTGCATTGAATATATACGCAATAAACAGCTGGTCCCAAAGAAGCAACATAAACTGAGAGCGAGAGAACCGGGTGTATTTAGCCAAATGGGAAGCAAATGCATTGAAAGTTGGCGACCAAAACAGCGCATGTTACAGATCTGCGCTGGCTGACATGTCATCCCAATTGACGAGCCTGCACGGCCACGCTCCCAAACCTGAATCTCGAACGCAACGAACGGCGGGCGAAATAATCTCAACAAGATCGGCGCAATATTTTAAAAATATTAATGTACGCACACAAAATACGGTAAAACGTAAGCACTATAACGACATCATTCACAGCGGAGTTATGATACCACGTATTAGTTAGATTTTGAGGAGCCATTTACTTGAAAATTAGAGCTATCCAACAGTGGCTCGCAGCTCGATGGTTGGGAAAATTAAGCCTTTTATGTTCAGTTTAAATCCAAACCAGTATTTCGCATCGGGATTCTTGCAAGGACATGTTTATTACAGCTGCTCGAATGCGGAGAAAAAGGAGGACAGCATAAAACCACGAGGGCGCGGAAACTATAGCAATGCATGGCTGTTAATCAACCCCGTGGCCCGGCCTATGCAATGTGACGTCACATTGCATGATAATCAAAACGGCAGGCCTAGTGAGACTGATTTGGTTTAATGGGGATTAAAAAATGAAGAGTGGGTGGATTTTTATCATTGTAGGGAGGTGGTGTTCACACACTGCCAACACACATTTATGTCCAAACACCATGCAAAAGTGGATTTTGCATTATAGGTGCCTTTAAGTAAATTTCTGTATGTGCTAGGTTCACTTTATGTACACATTTGCACAATTTCCAACATTTCTGTGGATAGAATATACAGCATTTCACCAGAATTCTGCCAAAATAAAAGCTTAAAGATCTGAATTTTTGAAAAATTTGAGGCAAAAATATTGGCATTATAACTTGCAGTGTAAAATACAGATCAGACCTATAATTATCAAATATTATTTTTTATTTTACAGGACAATTGTAATTTACAACAGTAATATATTTCTATCTTAATTTTTATAGTTCAAAATTCTAAATAAAACACTAACTAAAGATAGATTATCTGTTTACTTGTGTGTCATGTGATCATAAACCAACACCAGAGAACCATAAACTTGCGAATGTGATGATAAATCATTAAAATATTAACTTAAAATCTCAAGTAAATATTTTATGTCTAAGAAGTTCAGCTGCAAAATGTTTGGGAATCCCTGGGATAGAGTAAATATGTGGACAGATGAATTATTTTGTAACTCTATTATTATTCTACAGCTTCACTGAGTTGCAGTGGAGCATCGATGATGTTTACGCAGCTCCAGGTAGCTTTGTTGCTCCCTCTTGGATTAGACGTGCACACTTTTATGAAGTGAAGTGCTGCATCACTAATACGGTTCAGAAGAGAGGCACAGGGTTCCTATACATTTGATGTTAGAGTGAACAAGCATTAGGGGAAATAAAGCCGATCGCCAGGTTTGTTCTTTTTGCTTCATTATTTGGTTTTCTAATGTGAACTCCGGTGGTACAGATACATCAAGTGAGATTGTTGCGGGAAGTGCCGTGGGGCCTAAATTGGAATCTAGCCCATGTACCATGTGCCCGCCGTTCACAGAGCATGGGCTATTTTGCATTGCTATCACTATAGCAACCCTTGCAGCCACTTGGGAGTTCTGGGGGAGGACTGTTATACTAATGGACTGAAATAAATCTCTAAATAAAATGCGTTTGCAAACCTCACTTACTCACTCGCTGGCTTGTAACACCGACGTACCACAAATCATATGTCCATAATGTTCTCATGGCAGATATGGCTGTCTTTATGATAGGATTGAGTATTTTGGTCATATACTGGCACTTAAAAATTAATTAATGGTGTTATGCATATTATATGCATATTTAAGTGTGTTTGTGTGTTTACACGCAGTCATCTGCTCTTGAAAGTACAGCCCTTGACTCCTAAATGAAGGTAAACAATCAGGATAAAAAGGGAAGGAATTACACAATGGTTTGTGGTAAAGCATCTGAATGAGTGAGGATGTTATGGATGGGGAGAAAAGGTACAAACGGGGTGAAAGACAGAAAGAAGGAGAGGTGAAAGAGAGGGAAGGCTCTAACCGGCTTGTGGTTCATCTTTCTGACAGAGTTCATCTCCCTCCATGGCACACAGCTGCAAGGACAGCATGATATATATGCAGTTTTCTTTTCTGTCAAGTGAACATTTCTTCTTTCATCCCTGAAAATATGCATCAAATATAAAGCTCCAGTCTTGGCTACTCCTGACGTGTGTATTGTGTCCTTGGTCTGCCCTCCGTTTCTATTCTGTTCTCTATTATATTCTATAGCTGATTAAAAAAATTGCTTTAATTATGAAAAATGACTTGCGGTTCAGTGAAATAGTCAATTGTGAATGATCCATTCACTAAGTCTGATTCAAAGTGATAGATACACATGTCAAGAGGGAGTAGTGGGTTCGAAGTAGTTTCGTAAATATTTTTGATCGACTCAATATAAAGAACCAGTTCATAACAATCATTATTCGCAAATAATTTTTCATGTTCGTTGCTGCTTGCAGCTAGGAAATGATAATATAAAAATGAGACTGGATGAAATGGCCACACAAAAAACTTCAATTTAACATGATAAATAGATTTTATAATTTTTGTACAATGTTATTTTTGTCGCATTTATGAGTGTTTTAGTTCCACTCTGGAGCCCCTGCGATATCTGAACACTGTTTGCAAAACTTTATGCTGCAGACTTCAAAAAGGTAACTGACAAATATTCGACAAATTAATTATATTAATTTATATGATTTAATTATAACATTCCATTGCATAAAAACTGCCAAAGTCTTCATAAGAAAAGACAGACACAAAATTGCTGACGTGTTCCTAACGTGAAGGTGAATTTGTACAGTGCTGGTTTAAGTGTTGTAAAACTATTGTTTTATTTTTCTTAAATGACAAGTTCTTCGTGAAATTGAGTCTCTGTGTTATTTGACAGTTGGGTCTTGCTTTAAATGCACCACTGCTAAAATTTGAAGCCAGTCAACCTCTCTAATTGTCTACAGTTGTTGGATTACTTTTTGTTTAATCAACCATTCTGCTCCACTTGTACTCAGAGGAGTTTGAGGTCATAATTTTAACGATAAAAGACTGAAAAAAATGCTACAATAGAAACCTGTTATTTGGTAAATGGTAAATTGTCTTAGTCTATGCATTGAAAAATGTCAATATCTAATGGGACATTTCATGTAATTGTACAGTAAAATACTGTTAAATGAATAGTGAAAAAGAACAAGTCGCCTTTAATTTACAGTGAAAAAACGTAATTTACAGAGTCAATTCTCTGACTGTCAGCTCACATTTGATGTTTTTTCAATTAAATAAATCTAAAGTGAAATCCAAGCGAAATTATTCACGTGCCAAAGCTGATTGGTTACTTTTCATATCAGCAGCCAATGAACTTGCTGCTCAACATTCAAATACTGCAAGTGGCAGCACATTTCAGAAACCCTCCACCTTCCCCAGGTCCACCTGTATAGATTTGCTGCAGGGTGATTTCATATATTGCATTGTTTCATATAAGTTATTTGTACAGCAGCAGTATGTCTAACATGCTCACAGCAGCATGTCTGTGGATGTATTGACCGTAGCAAGCCTCGGTGCTTGCTCTGCTGGAGCTGCAGCAGCAGAGAGTTGTCATGACAGAATAATGATTCTTAATTTTTCTTTATTATATGGTATGGTCAATGGGGCCTTATCTTACATTGTATGTTGTTAAATTAATGTTTATTGCATTATTTAAGTGTCACCTGTATGTTACTATAATGGTGTTTTGTATTTCTGTGTATGATACCTCACACCTTCGATATATTATTATTTGCATACAAGCTACTCATGATAAACTTTGATTCTTTATGTGGTCTTCTCTGTACCGCCTGTTTTTTTTTTATGGTGGTTACCAGTATGTTATAGATGTAAAATCAGATTTTAGCAAATTTTCTGTTAAATGTTGTTACTCTGTATTTTACAGTAAAGCACAGCTTCTGTTATTTTGTTTCTCAGTGTAGGGCCTTTTTCTCACTGACCAGCTAAATTATCAGTTTGTTCCCCATTTAATTTCATGGCTGGTACAGCAATCAGCTGGGATATTAGAGAGCTCATTTGTGGTTTTTAGTTCCTATGAGGAGAGCTGGCTGCACTCTCGTCCAGTCATCTGTATTCTGCTGCTTCGCTGTGTAGTTTGTTTACATGCAGTGTGGGTTGGTGGATTGCCATACTGATAGACTCTCAGCAGCTTGTGCAGGTGTTTTTCACACTTTCTTTCTTGTCCCCTCTCTCTCAGGTTCCATCATTAATGATGGACGCCCAGTTTTCCGAGTTCACACCTGACATCACTCCCATCATGCTCGCCGCCCACACAAACAACTATGAGATCATCAAACTCCTGGTCCAACGCAAAGTCACCATCCCTCGGCCGCACCAGATCCGCTGTGACTGTGTGGAGTGTGTGTCCAGCTCTGAGGTGGACAGCTTGCGTCACTCTCGGTCCCGTCTCAACATCTATAAAGCGCTCGCCAGCCCCTCTCTCATCGCGCTCTCCAGTGAAGATCCCATCCTAACTGCCTTCAGACTGGGCTGGGAACTGAAGGAGCTCAGTAAAGTGGAGAACGAGTTTCGACAAGAGTATGAGGAGCTTTCTCAGCAGTGTAAGCTCTTTGCTAAAGACCTGCTGGACCAGGCACGTAGCTCCCGAGAGCTGGAGACAATCCTCAATCACCGTGATGACCAGAGCGAGGAGCTGGACCCGCGAGAATGCCGAGACTTGGCCAAACTCAAGCTGGCCATTAAATATCACCAGAAAGAGGTGAGGAGACTTCTTGTAGCTTCTTGAAAAATTAGCTATTGCTGGTCATTTCTATCCAGTCTAATGTCGAACATACAAATGAATTAGATGTTCACAAGGTTTTGTATAGTTTCTGTAAATTGATGCTTTTGGGAAAAGTGTGCATCACTGAGCGATTGGCTCTTTTTTGCAGTTGCATCACAGATTTCCCTTCAAAAACCAAAAGGAAAAAATAAATAATCTGCAGAAAATAACGAAGCCTATATTTCCTTAATTCACATAATACATTTTTGTTTTCATTAAAATCTGCATAAAATAAAATCAAAACAAATATACCTCAATATAGTATACATATTTTACATTAATTCTTGCTTTTATTTAAATTACAATTAACTTTTAAGTTTTTAACAAATTAACAAATTAAGTTATGTATGTAATGTCATTTAAATAATATATTCCTTTTTTACATTACAGTACTGAGAAGTTTTTTCCCCCCCATAATGCTTATGAGAAATGGGGTGGGGATGTGCTGAATTATCATAAAAATAGCCAAATTTAAATTATTAATTTTGAAAATGTAATTGTCCAATAATAGTCTTTATATTTAATATAATTTATTTTGTCTGATTTTGTGCTGAGATATGATCTGGTCATGTTATTTGACAGATTTTGTGTGGTGCACCCAAATACACCAAGAAAAGTATTTTTTGTACTTTATAAATGTGTAACTTATACATTTCTGTGGTATAAATATGCAGCATAAGTGCATCAAATTTGCTTCACCAATGCAAAATTTTACTTGAGCAGCTGATAAATGCTCAGTGTTGAAAATATTGGGTAAAGAGAGAAACTTTATGAATTTCTTTGTGTTGCAGAAGTCCACTCACTTTTTTGCAATTTAATAGTATTCTGCAGAGCCTTGGAATATTTATAAAAAAAAAAAAAAAAAGGTGACGTGACGTGACATGTGGCCAAGTATGGTGACCCATACTCTGAATTAGTGCTCTGCATTTATCCCATCCAAAGTGCACACACACAGCAGTGAACACACACACACCGTGAACACACACCCAGAGCAGTGGGCAGCCATTTTTTGCTGCGGCGCACGGGGAGCAGTTGGGGGTTCAGTGCCTTGCAATCGGACTCCGTGGTATTGAAGGTGGGAGAGAGCGCTGTACATTCACTCCCCCCACCTACAATCCCTGCCGGTACGAGACTCAAACCCGCAACCTTTGGGTTTACGAGTCCGACTCTCTAACCATTAGGCCACGACTTCCCCTTTTAGAATGTGTTGTTCCAAACCTAAAGCAATAGGCAAAGTGCCTTTCTAGCTTTCTCTCTGAACTTTCTGATCCACAGGGGGATACAATGTGTGCTGAAGACCAGAGATTTGACGTGATTAGAAAGACAGGAGATAGAGACAATGAGAAAGAAGCACTGGGTAGATGATAGACAGTTGCTCTGTTCCAAGACCTTGTGAGCTGCCACATTGCGTATTTGCCTAGGCAGCTGCCTTCTAATTCAACATCCAAATAGTCTTGGATGAGATTTGAAACTCTTTAGGGAATATCGATCAATGCACCAAATAAGTAGTGGTTTGCAACTGAGTCTTGTCTGCCATCTTGGATTAATTAATTAAATTTTTTTCACTGAGCTTGTCGTAGTGCATTACTGGATTGCATTCTCCAAAGATACATGATGTTGCCTTAGAATTTGGCTAAAAGAAGGCAGCATAATTTAGTTTTCAAGCCTACCTTTTGGAACAGCTTTCCTATTGGAAGCGCTCCAATGATGCTTTAAAATGCTACCTCCGTAGGCAGATCACTAGGTTTTGGGAAAAAAAGCAAGGGAGTGATGTGCTAGGTAGAATATTTGCAGCATGTTGTTGAAGCAGGCAGTGTATTTTAGCGGTACATTTGCAGGCAGCAAAGGAAGTACCATATATTGAGTTTTAGATCAACTTAAACAGCTGCAACATATATTTTAAGACTTGCATTTGAATTAAATTTCTTTCAGCGTTTTGATTTTGCTGCTGTACACTCTTAAAAATCAGCGATGCTTAACAGCGATGCCATAGAAGAACCATTTTTGGTTCCACAGAGAACCATTCAGTCAAAGGTTCTTTAAAGAACCATCTCTTTCTTACCTTTTTATAATCTGAAGAACCTTCTTTCCCCACAAAGAACCTTTTGTGAAAAAGAAAGGTTCTTCAGATGTTAAAGGTTCTTTATGGAACCATTTAGACAAAAGAAAGTTCTTCTATGGCAGCGTGAAGCACCTTTATTTTTAAGAGTGTAGGTCATTGTAATACAATACGGTACTAGTGTCCAATTAGGTGTATATTACGGCCATTTGGCATGAAATGTACACTTTTTTAAAGAAAGGATGCATTAAATGGACAGCTGTGAAAACGTTTACATTGCTACAAAAAAAAATCTGTATATTCAACTTTCTATTAATCAAAGAATCCTGAAGAATCTAGCAGCACAACATTAATAATAAGAAGACACATTTCTTGAGCACCAAATCAGCATATTAAAATGTGGAACTGAATACTGGAGTAATGATGCGGAAAATTCAGCTTTTTTTTTTGAGCCCCCCCAATCCCACAGAAATATTTTAATATTTTACAATTATTTTCATTTGTAATAATAGTTCACAATATTACTGCTTTAGATGTGTTTTTGATCAAATTAATGCATCTTTTGTGAGCATAAGAGACTTCTTACTAACCATAATTTTGAACAATAAGTTGCAACATGCAAGTTATCCTGGAAACAAACTGGCATATGGGTTACAGTGGGACTAAAGTTATAAAAGGAAACATGCAAAGTTAATCTAACTCTTACATTAAAGGTTATAAAGGTCTTCAATCAAACAATGTGAAAAGTACCAGCCATTCCACTAAAACAAGGATAAAAACATTTTGATGGTGCATGGGAAACCACCTCGAGTTACATTTCCTTGATTTACACACTTCCATGTAAATCAATTTTAAAAACCGTCTTTGGCTTTCCAGGGAGATTCCAGTGATCTTTTTCATTCTGAAACCAAAAAATGGTCTCTTGCAGAACTGACACATGCTCCAAACTGAGGATTTGAGAGCTTGTGCCAGTACGTCTCGTTTCTCTTCCTGTCAGTAAGAGGTGATGCTGGCCCTGACCTGCGAGACTGCGCTTCCAATTAGCTCTAATTGTTTTGTGTGCCTCAAGGAAAGCTGCTGTGAATACAGATCACAATGCTGTACGCGTACACACATGGGAAAGATGGTCAAGACAGATGTGGGGCTTTGAGCCAAGAGATGCTATACAATGGGAAAAGAGAGATGAAGACTATTATGACTCCATTTAGTGTGTCTTTATATTTGTAGTGATTCAAGTTTTATAGAATGAGATTAAATATTGAGAAAAGGTTACCAGCGTTGTACTCCAGATTTCACACAGTAATTTGTCTTCATTTGATATGAGAATTAAAGGAGTCAGAGAATATGACGCTGTAATACTAAACGTGGCTGAAAGGGCGAGGAGAGTGCAGAGAATCAAATACATCTGGAATAAAGCCACACAGGCTTTCTTGAAACATTACTCAGGGACATTGTAGTGACAGATAATGCTGCTTATGGATTTCATTATACGCTCACAGGTCTCAGGAAGAGCCTTTGTGTTGCTTAGAGCTGTCTTTAAATGGGACCATACCGGTTCTGCTCTTTTGTTGTTGTTACTGCTGAAGGATTGTGTAACCTTGCACACAAACGTCAACAAGACATCTACTTGGTTTAAGGATTTTTCATCTTGAAGATGTAGTTATTGCTGATTCTTAGGCTTGGGAATTGGAACAATCTTCAAACATTATGTATCAGTGTTATTTAGTATTATTAAAATTCTATTATAGTGTTTATTACTAATTTGAAATGGCCTTTATTTTTTATATGATTAATTTTTGTTTTAGTTTCCCTTTTCGTAATTTTCAATTATGTGACTTTGTAATTTTTGATTTTTATTTAATTATTTTTTAATATTTATATTACTTAAACTTATTTATTCTAGGTATTTGTCCTGTATTAATATTTTTTTTATTTAATTTGGTTTTATTTTTAGATTTTCATTTTTCATTTTCAGTTTAGTTTTTGATTTGTGATTTTGTCAGTTTATTAGATATTATGATTGGATTTCTGTTTTAATTTGAGCAATTTTAGTGCGTTCACTCATTATATAACTTATTTTACTTATTTTATTTCAGTTATTTTCCAAGGCAACATTGATTGTACAGAATAGCTACTACTACTGTCAACTCAAGCTACTGTCAAATGTGTATTTTTAAGAGACATATGTCTCTGTTTAAGAGAAAAATGTAATATAATTAATATTGCAGCCTGCACTGCAAACTGTGCTGAAGATGTGCATCATCAAAGTCAGGGAACACAAACTTGTGACTGGAAAAGTGTAAAGAATTTAAAAACACTAAGTGTTTGTAATGTTCTGACCATAAAGATTAGTTTAAAACCACAATTAATGGTCTGGTTTCTGCAACTTTCAATTAGGAGCAAAAGTCTGACTTTAAACCTGAAAGAAATAAAGATCTGAAATTTATCGTGATAATTGTCGATATCGACTGATATTAAAAATTTGGGCCATATCGCCCAGCCCTATTGTTAAATACAGTATACAACTTTGGTGTGTAACTCATTGTTTGTACTATGAACAACAATGTTACCTTGAATCTTGCAATCAGGCTTACAATTTTTACCTGGCAGATGATTAAACAGATACTATTGGACCCTCCTATCCTTCTTCTTATGTTTTTCCCTCATCATTCTTTTCTTCTCTTGTGCCTTTCCCCCTCACCTCCTGTCCTTCCATCATCTCTTCTTTTCTGTAATTTTGGAAAGTTGATTTACTGCAGGGGAACATCAGTGCAGTCAGCATCCCCCACCCCACATCTCGCTCACTCGCTTTTTGAATCGATAAGGATTACATACCCCATATACTCAGAGCATTTTGCTCAATAACCGCTGTGCTTCAATCTCCTTACCTCGCCTCTCACGAAGTAAGGGAAACGGCTACTTGAATGCAGCGCTGTATTCATGTGCATCGATAGATGCAACTGCTGCTGATAGAACTGAAAGTGGGCATTGGCCAGTGTTATTGAGTGGGACTTGAAAATGGTTGAGCGTTTCAGTGATTTACAGTCACCAAGAAATCAAAATGAACCACTCTTACTGTTTTATGGAATATTGCAGTGTTTATTATAAATAATTCATGTGTCCTCGTAATATTTAATGAAAACCATTAACTTCTCCTCCCCTTCGCAACAACATCTCTTCTCTGTAAATTCTGTAAATATGGTTTTGGAATTGTACTGTGACTGGGAGGGGACATGTTCGTTCACTTAGTTTTGTCGTGGCCACAACATATTAACTGTGGAAAGTGATAATATGTCGTGGCCACGAGATATTAATTTGTGGGAACGTCATATTAACTTGTGGAAACGTGATAATATGTCATGGCCACGCGATCATTTTGTCGAGGTAACGACATCCTTATGTCCTGGCCAAGAGATGTGAAGTCGTGGCCACGAGTTTAATGCGTAAACAAACCTGCATGACCATAGTAACCCAGGATTAGAGATGGATAAAAAAAATTTATCCATCCCACAGTCTTAAAAATCCATTAACTGATAGTGTCTTTTTATTTAATATTTGTATATTATTATTATTACATTAACTTAACTTATTATGACTATATTTTTATATTTATTGTTATGCTTATTTCCCCTTTCAATTCGTGTATCGCTTTAACTAATTAACGTTCTGTATAATTATGCTATTTGCTACCATATATTTTGCAAATACTGTAACCGCCTTCCAATTATGCATAATAAAATTTTCGCTGTCTGTGACGATAATAGTTGTGGTTTCATTTACAAATGAAACTACGTGAACGCTTAATTCCTCAACAAAACACTATAGTATTTATAATTATAGTCTATTAATTAGCCGAAATAAAATTAAATATATGTTAAATTCAACCTTTAAACTGCATTCCAGTAAAAATTCCAGTCAGCATATTCAAAGCTTTATTGGCATGTCATGCATTTACAGTAGGCTATTATTTACAAAACTATTCAGAACGTTAAGTGAAGAGATCGAAATGAAGGGAAAAAACTAGTATAAACGAATATAAAAA
This sequence comes from Sinocyclocheilus anophthalmus, assembly GCA_018155175.1. Classification (NCBI taxonomy): domain Eukaryota; kingdom Metazoa; phylum Chordata; class Actinopteri; order Cypriniformes; family Cyprinidae; genus Sinocyclocheilus; species Sinocyclocheilus anophthalmus. The sequence continues at coordinate 253,123 of JADLZN010000395.1, read as the reverse complement.
TATATAACCAATAATAAGAGGCTAATAATAATAATAATAATTAATAATAATAATAAAATAATAATTACAAATATTACAGAAAAAGCGATAAGTTAATGGGCGTACAAGACTGTGGGATGCAAACAAATGATTTCTTGTAGGCCTATTTTATTTTCTGTACTTTATGTAACATTTATTCATGATAAAATTCATTTGAATGCTGACTATCACACGTAATACAGTCAAGTAGCTTAGGCCTATGGTTAATATAATAATTTAATAATGTAACAGTTTCTTGAATAATTAATATAATAATTTCTTAATTCAAAATAAAATATTAATAAATCCATCTCTGATAATCCAGCGTTACTATGGTCACACAGGTTTGTTTACGCATTAAACTTATGGCCTCAAGAAATGGATGTTGTTCACTCAACATAGGATCTCAAGGCCACGACTTCACATCTCGTGGCCACGAGATCCTATGGCTTGGGACACGTGGCTTGGGATGGAGTTGCCATTCTCTGGGGAACATGAGCTGTCGTGAGAGTGCATCTGCTGCACGATTAAGCTCCCCCGGAATGTGGACGGCACACAACGACTTGAGCCGCTTTGTCGTCTTTTTAGAGGACTTAGGGGCCAGCTGGGACATGGTGGGTGCCGCAGTCCTCCGAGAGGCTCAACGCACCGGCCTCAACGGTGTCTCAGCACGGCGCGGAGGTGCTCTCGAGGACGCAGGGGGGCGCCCTCGGTGACGAGCAGGCTGAGGCGTGGCCCGCGGCGGCAGCTGGAGGATTACGCCAGGGTAGGATGTGCTGGATGTGCTCAGTCTGTCGTTGTATTGCCGAGAACTGCTGGGCAAAGTCCTCAACAGTGTCGCCGATCAGGCCAACCTGCAACCTTGGGCCCCAAGCGTGGACATCGTCTTTTCAAAGAACCGCGCCGCGACTTTCGTCACGAAGTCAGTCGACGTGCATAGTTCTTGCATCAACCCGGGGCCGGCGTCAGCTTACAGGCTTTGGACGGGAGATGCGGACGATTCCTCCAAGTGGTGGCGTTTTGTGGGCACAGGTGCACTGCAACCGCTCTCTCCACCTGGGGAATGTGGGGAATCTAGCTATCGAGGGTAGTGAGGACGGAGGAGGCAGACGAGAGGCTTCTGGCTGAAAAAGTTGCCATCCACGACTTCGTCAGCTCCTCATGCACCTCCAGGAAAAAAGGCACCAGTGCACGGCGCGGTTATGAGCCGTGCCACGCACAGAGAAACCAATCATCCAGCAGCGAGGGCTCGGGACTGGGGCGGATCCATGCTCATACACTCACAATGAACACATGAGTCATCCACGAATGCAGATTCAGCATGTTGGATGCCCAGATACTGAAGGCAATGCTCATGGCCGTCGACAGAGGACAGGTAACGACCGCAACCAAGAGAACAAGGACGGAACGGCATCTTTAAAAAGACGTGAGCCGTCCGTGATGAGAAACTGGTCTTTTAGTTGAAGCACCCAGGGGAATAGCTGAATCAACAGGGACACCGCTATTTGTGCCTTCACACCAACCAGGAACAGTTTCTTTCTTCCAGTTAGATCAGAAAGGCTTTGTGGAGAAGAAATCATTCACCCACTCGGCTCCGAAGCAAAAATCTGAATGAGTGGATGCACGCTGCCCCTATTATACCCCGATGCACGGGATGGGTCAGGTATGCAAATTCACTAGCAAAAGTCATTCGGGGTTTGTTCTCTCTGAAAGTCAGAGCGGATTGGGGCTCTCAAGTAAACACCCTATGTCGTCACGGCATAACTCGTAGTGACCGACAGATAGGGAACTAGCATCATAAATGTCTGTTGCTTTATGATAACATTGTGTGAGGAACAGACTGAAATTTGAATTTATCCCTATTCACTTTCATTGTACAGAAAAGAGCAGCTTGGACATTGTGCAAAACATTTGCTTTTATGTTCCAAAAAATAAAGTCAAATGGGTTTGGAATAACTTGAGAGTAAGAAATAAATTTTCACGTTGTGTGAAAGTGGCAGGGCATGTGTAGGAGAAACGTGATTCGCACATTCTTCTTCACATTGGAACTGGATGAACATTGGATATCGCCCTGTATTTTTAGTTCTGCACCCTGCCGGAGGAATTGCTCGCTCTGTTCTCACTGACGGCACCCTGGGACTAGAGTACGCTCCCTCCGCTCTCTCTCTCACAGCATATCTCTCGCTCACTCTCTCTTACTGAACAAGTCAAGCACACGGGGGTGGGGGTTGGGGTGGGGTGGGGGGGTGGGGGGGGGGGGGGGGGGGAGGGAGGATGAAAGCAGCGAAAGTAGATCTGACTGAGAACAAATTGTTGCTGAATAATACAACACAAATCAATTTCTCACTCTGCCTGATCGGCAGGTTGGATCGCTCCCGGCCAACTGAGCAGCAATGGCTGCTTTTGTTCTGATGGAGTGAGGGAGGAGAGAGAAAAAGATTTATTCTTTCTTTCTAGCACTCTACTCTATTCTGCTGTTTTGGACCTTGTGTGTAAAGTCAATCAATGCTTCTCTGCTTTGATGACTTGTTTCGTTACAGGAATCCAAGATAAGCTGTGCAAAATAGTTTGCTTTAATTTTTGGACCTTGTATTCAATGTATAATAGAGATATTATAGGAAATTATTGGGCATGTGCTCCATCAGATTTTTGAGTTAAGTGCATAGTGTTATTTTAACATTATTCATGTACAATTATAGTACTGTATTTATAAATATTTTAATTGTAAATTCAGTTTAAGTTGTAGTAATTTTGGTGTTATTTTTGTCATTTTTATTATTTGTATTAGGCTACATATTTCTGTTTAGCTACTTCAGTACTTTTTATTTTTATTTTAATAGTTTCATTTTAATTTAGCTTTTTTAATTTCGGTTTAGCTTTATTTTTATTTTTAAACTGTAAAAAATATTTTTCAAATTTGTAAATTAAACAAAGATTATTCAAGTGTGTGTAAAGTTGTAGTTAACAATAATCGTGCTGTTAAATTTTTTCCCCTTTGATCATGTTTTTAACATTTATAAATTATACATTTTATAGTTTCAGCTTTTTCCACATTAAAAAAATATTACATCTAAAGAAATAGCAGTATTTTTGGATGCTTTTTAAAAATGTATGTACTTAGGGTATTTTAACCAGGGGGGATTGTTGGATACCAAGGATATGTCTATGAAAGCCAACCAGATCTAAGACATGTAAAAATGATTTTACAAAGTTTTGATTGTTTGATTATTCAAGTATGCTTTATGAGAAAATATATTTTCAGTTACTCTACTTTAAAACTTCACATTTCCAATTTTTGAAATTATTATTTGTGAAATTTAATATATATAATTTTAGTTAACAATAACAGCACTAAACACTAAGATATTAAAATTTTCCCCTTTGATCTTGTTTTTAACATTTATAAATTATACATTTTATAGTTTTATAGCCTTTTCCACATTGTATGCTGCCTGTGATGGCAACATTATGCACTCTCCTAATACTCAACCTATTGTGCAATCATGTTTTACCATTTAATAGTACAAGCTTCCTGTGCACATTTATCTTACTTATGATGCCATGCACTGTTAAAAGTTGCATACAGTATGTGCTGTTTTGCTCATTCATAATTCCATAAAACATTAATATAGGCTGTAAATTGGACTAAGCAGGAAGGATGAAGCAGGGGAAGGAGCCAAGGAGGTAACAAGAAGCTAAGAGGCAGAGAGACAGAGAGCTTATTCTAGCCACAAAAAAAGATGAATTTCTGGCTACAGTAACATCAGGCTTATCCTCGGCAGCTTGTGTGTGAACTGGAGTTTCAGCCCGCTGCCCGTCTGCTTCTACACACTACCCTGCCTAGTCTTTCCTTGTCATTTATTCATCTCACTCGGTAAGAATAGCAGGGCTGCATAAATTAACCAGCACTCCAGTGTCTCCAGATTGAAGCAGACAACTTAAACACACGAGGAAGTTATGACAACGACTAGGGATTTGTCTGTGACAACAACGTATTACACAAAATGTTAACAATATGTATTTATTAATGTGAATATAGCTACTAGCTCCACCCACTGCAGTATTCTGTGCTTGTGTTTATATACTAGAGTAGGCATTATGGGTAATTTTGTAAGTTATTCAGTCTGCAAATATGCATATGGCCATTTATTAATTTTAGCATGTGTTTCTGCTGTGTTTGTTTAATTATTAATCTTGGTCTGTTTACAAAGAGGAACTGTTTGTATCAAAAACAACACATATTCCAATAATGCATGGAAATGTATATGTTAGGTAGCTACAGCCAGTGTTAAAATTACTGTTTTCTGTTTTAATATATTTAAAATGTAATTTATATCTGTGATGGAAAGCTGAATTTTCAGCATCCATTACTCCAGTCTTTATTGTCACATGATCCTTCAGAAATCATTTTAATATGCTGATTTGCTGCTCAAGAAATATTTATTTTTATCATCAGTGTTATAAAACAGTTGCACTGTAATAATATTTTTATGGAACGCATGATGCATTTTTAAGGATTGCATGATGACTAGAAAGTTCAAAAGAACATTTATTTGCAACATAATTCTTTCCTATCACTTCTAATCAATTTAATGCATCCTTGCTGAATGAAAACTTACTGACCTCAAACTTTTGAACAGTTTTATATTTCTGCATCATATGAGTATTGTACATCAGCTGTAAGATAAGAGATAAGTCAGGATCTTAAGAAAATATGTTTTGATATCAAGACAAAATAAGACAAAAATGCACAGCCATCATAAAAAGTAAAATACAAAAGTAAAACTTTCCACTGAACCATGTATGCAGGGCAGTGAACACTGCTGTAGGGAAACCGGGTGAATGCACAGTTTGATTAATTCAGAAGATTCTCTAATTTTCTCTGAATCTGATGTATGCTGTTGTGACATTCATGCATATTCTGCATCATCAGTTTCAGCGAAGCATTAATTATATCTTTCAACTTACTTGCCTCCTAGTGTTAAATATATCCTACAAATACTTATGTATCGATTAAACCACTTCACACCTCATCGAGCACTACTGTGTAGCTGTGATTTACCCGCATGATTTGGTAACCTGAAATCAATAGTTTTACTATTCTCAATCTGCTCTGTGCACATTTCTCATGTGCTTTTGTGATTATTAAAAAATTCAGAATGTGAGGACACTGATATGAACATTTCACCTTCGATTTGTACTTTGTACTTTTGTGGTTAGCTCGAAGTTGTTTTGTTATTAAATATGAATTATGTGGGATTTCATTATATAAATGGCTGAATTATACATCAGCATTGTTCATAATTCAATTCAGAGTATTAAAGCGGTTTTTGCAGATTGTACAGAGGAACATTGGGACCTTGTGCCATGTCATTTTGGCAGTTGAACATGCCAGCGGGCACAGCTTACTAGAGTGGCACGATGCCTATTTATATAACCCTGAAACAGCATTTCTCAGACCTGTGAGGACAGCGGCCATGACATCTGCCAAGAGTTAAAGGGGTCATATGATGCCATTTAAATTTTTCCTTTCTCTTTGGAGTGTTACAAGCTCTTGGTGCATAAAGAAGATCTGTAAAGTTGCAAAGACTAAAGTCTCAAATCCTATTATAAAGAGATATTCTTTATAAAAGTTAAAACTTGTCCACACCCTAAGCGCCTCGTTCTAACACGCCCCCACATGTCTACATCACTGTGTGGGAGGATTTGCATAACACCGCCCAAATGTTCACGCAAAGAAAGAAGGCGTAACTTTTATTCTCGCTGTAGTGTTGCAACGTGCAAGGGGTGGAGATGCTGTGGGTTTTGTTGTGAAAGCGAAACTACTTTGTTTGGCCTTCCAAAAGAGGACGATATCCGCTTCATCATGCCTAGAGCTGATCCGTGCTGGTTGCTGAGGAAATACAGCAACTTTGCGCTGTGGATCACCGGATCGGCTTTCACCGTGGATGAAGCGGTGTCCAGCCCGGGGTCGTCACATGTGGTTGCTGTAAGCCTGCCGGATGCTCCTTCGTCGAGTCCGCCGGCTGCGCCGTTCTCAAGACCGCTGGCCGTTCCTCACTCTAGCCCGCCGTGTGTGACGCATTTTATGGAAGACTGTTTCCTGAACCTGCAGTTCTGCATAGCCTACAATGAATATGTGCTAAAAGGCTGTTCTATAAAGTGGGGCAGTTCCAACTTTGCAAGGACAGTCTGGCACTTCTGACTCACAGACTAGATTTAAAGAATGTGACAATGATGATCCAAACTCGATTTAGTAGTCTCTTTCCGGATCACAAATGCAGACATGGTTTTATGTTTACGCGGCGCCAATACGCAACGCAAAAAAAAAAACCAGTATGAGTCATTATTTTTTTTTTTTTTTTTTAATATATTATGTCCCACTGGATGCAACAAAGCCTAGTGGGTAATGGGTTTTACTGGTTTTGTCTCGTCGTGCTGGGAGATGGCATCACAGTATGTTAAGGGGCGTAACATTTCCGTCACACGCTTGAGGTATTCAGCCAATCACAACGCACTGGATAGCTGGCCAATCAGTGTACACCTCGCTTTTCAGAACGATGAGCTTTGTAAAAATCGACACGTTTCAGAAAGGCGGGGCATAGAGGAGCAACAATAATGTACAGTATGTGGAAAATAATGTTTTTTTTTAACCTTAAACCGCATAAACATTTCATTACACCAAATACACAACATAATGTTCTTTTTAGCAACATCATATGACCCCTTTAACCGAACTCAATAGTGCTTTATCCATACAGACCCTTTCCACCTTTTTTTTAATTGGGTCTCCATCCTACTCTTATTCTGTCTCATCAAGAAGCTCTTTGACTTAATTTTTTTCCTCAGCTACGTCCTCCTCCTCTTTATGTTGTTTCTTTTCTACTGTTACAGTACAAACAGGGACAAAAGATCTCAGTGGAAAAAGCTGGGAGCGATTAGACTTCACTCCAGAGTCTTACACTTGCATTTCTGCATCTCTCACTTTTTCGCTGGCCTCCGCCTCCATCTCATAATCTCTCCCTCTCGTTCTTACTCTATCACTGGCAGCGGCTATTTTTATCTATTCTGTGGGTTTACTGGTGAGTGAGTGTACAGGTTGTAGAAGTTCTCGCTGGTGGATTGTGCCCTGGAGAACATGTCCTGATGATTCTTCACTTAGAAAATCAGAGGAAGTGTTTACAGCTTGTTTGCTCTAAGTCAGGTTGTCATTCTGTACAACACTGGGATTCTACTGCTGATGTCTGTTACTACACTAGTGTTTAGTAGAGCTTGGTTTGTAGAACGTAACATTTATTGCTCTTGTGCATTTCTTGGTCATATTTAGGCACAATCTGTGAACATAGCTGTTTAAAAATGAGAGTTCACTGACTTTTAGCGCATGTCTGGTAACTTTGAAGCCTTTTAGGCCTATATGCTAGTGTACTCCTAAAGGCTTAAGACATATATTTCTATCCTTCTATTCCTGAAAAGTGGACCATAAAAACAGATGGTGCATCTTGTATCTTGACATGCAAAACCAAATGTTTGTCCAGTCAAAATCTCACACTAGCAATAGGAAGTAGAACTGAACAATTAATTGCATTTTAATCATTATTACGATTTCTAATCATCTGTGATATGTGCCAACTGGTCATTTATTCTGAAAAATAACATTTGCATTAGTAACAAGACTCAACAAGCTTTCATGCTTGTCCCCCAATCAGAGATTTCTATGAATATTTAGATTTTTTTAAAGTAATTTTAATAATTTAGTTGTCTTTTTGCTTGGTTTCTTTAAAAAATGTCTATAGATTTTTTTTTTTTTACTTTTTATTATATTAGTACATCAAGTTAAACTAAATGAAAATGAGAAATGTTGCATTGGCAACTAGATGAAAAAAAAACTGTGATTAGAAATGTGTTTTTTATAAGAGTTTAAAGTTTTTTATGAGTTTAAGTTTTAGTAAACAATAATAATACTTTTAATAATATTTTTTAGGACTTTGAGATGCCTCTTCAGAATGATTTGTATGGTTTTATTGTGGAACTTAACAAATTTGTCCATAATCAATATTTGTTGTGTAGACTAGATACAAATGATTTATGTATTTGTTATTTATGTTATAATGCTTTGAAATGTCTTTAGGCCTGACATTATTGCATACACTATGCAGTTGGTCAGTCCAATCTCATTTCCTTTAACATCCTTCCTCTTTTAATTATAATTATGTCAGTTAGAGCGTATGAGATGAATGTACTGCAACAATATGAAATTAATATTTACTCCCCTGTTGTGCAAAGCAAGTAAAAAGTGATATCATGATTTGTGAACTTTGGCTGGAGTGGCACCCAACACTTCCCGCAGCCAGCGGTGCATTATCTGCCAGGTTGCTCATGCCCAGCTAAAGAGTGAATGACATTAACAGCGATCGTGATCTGTTGTTTGGAGCACTGCCTGGCTCTACAGAATTGCAGTGGCACTGCAGCAACAATGCAGCTGGGGGAACTGGAGAGGCTAAGCAAATTAGCATTTAAATCACATCTGACCCGAACTGTGCAAAATGAAATTGAGCAAGCTGAACACTTGTTAGGGGAGGTTGAAGGAGAACCGCATGGTGGGGAGGGGAAAATTAGAAGCATAGGGTTTACATAACTGATGTCTCCTAAACTAGCTCTTTTGTTAGCGTTAAAGCTAAGTTAAGCCTAAAATTTGGTCAGCTACAAAAAAGTTATTATTAAAGCATTGCCGTTTAAATAAGCACTTGCTACTTGCCAATATTACTTAGAATATATATAATATAAGATAATATAATAATATTCCTAAACATCCACAGATCAATATGCATGGGACATTGATAATTCTTTGTTGCACTAATTTGATCTATAATTGTTTATTTACTTATTTATTTAATGTTATAGATGTATGTACAAATGAGAATCAATCAAATTACAAAATCTATTTTCAGACAAATGTTTTGTTATGGATTTTCTGGTAATTAAGGTAATGTTTCTTCACGACCTAGAATATGAAAATAACAGTGCCCTGATGTGGTGAGGCTAAAGGCACGATAATTGATATAGACATCATGATAAATAGCCTGGCTTACTTTCCAATTGGTGACATGGCATGATTCATTTCAGATGGTTTAATATTTAGATATTTGTATATTGAATAATATTTATATAATCACCACATATATAATTAAACTATTATTATAACACCTGTAAAACCGTTTTAAATTATTATAGTCTCAGCTTCAAGCAGTTTAAGAAACATTAAAATTCTTTATACTTTTTTTTTTACGTCATATGAGATGCACACAATCTATTATGTAATGCCGAAAGAGGCAGCTTGTAATGGCTTACCTTACTGTATAACTTTTTTCACACTTACTGTGTTCTGATTTTAAGGAGCTTAATGAGAAACTGTCTTTTCAGAGCATGATTCGAGTAGATGCCACTGACATTCCGATAACTCATACTAATATGACTTAAAGTAGCCCGTAGCCTGTACCCACCGCCTCGTCAGGTCTGCAAGTTCTATTACTCAAATAAAGTCAAAGTGGCAGCTAAATAGTTCTTGTTGAGTAATCTAAAGGGAGTGCTTATGCACCTGAATAACCTTTAGTCCTTTCTACATATGTCATATTGTTCGTTGTTTCTTTTTGTATGACAAAATAAGACAAATAATAAATTTCATGGATATCAAGATTTTTTAAACTCTAATATTTGCCATGAGCCTCAAGAAAGCTTTTCTGTGTGTATAATGAGATTTTAATGACCATTTTTCACAGGTTTGAATATAAACCATTGTTTTATTGAGGATGAAAACAAAATACCATCCCTTCTCTCCCTCTCTCTCTCAGTCTTTTGTACTTCAGTATGAGTTTTGATTCACCTCCTACTTTATTGCCAGATGTGCAAATTAGTCCACCGGCTCATATTGAGAAATGTTGATGCACAAAGCCTTTTTTACAGCAGAGGGTTTCAATGGGATTTGGGAAGCATTGTACCCTTAAAGAGACAATTTCCTACAAAAGAGCCGTTTGAAAAGATTTAGGAGGTGCTGTGTGTGGGGTTTAGGGAACGGCAAGATCACCAATGGCAACTTAATTTGTCAGAAATAAAAAAGTCTTTAAGCAGTTTTTCTGTAATCTTTTGAGATTGCAGTGAAGAAAATATTAAGATGTTGTTTGGTGGCTGCAGTACACATTGCAATGAAATAGTTTTTTAAGGCGGGGGTTCTCAAAATGGATCACAGGTCAGTACTAATGAGGGTCAAAGACAAGAAAACAACACTAAAAGCAGATGATACATGTATATCATAGTTACAGTTGGAAAATAAATAGGATTATCAGTTTTTGAAAAGAGAAAATGCTTACTTTTTGGATGTTGTTGATATTGAATGCTGTTTGTCCAATGAAACTCGAGAATTCTAAATAATAAAGAAAATGTTATCCAGGATAATAGGCATGAGTGATTTGTCCTTTGGTGTAGTAAATTACTGGCTGTTGAGAGCATGAAACCATCAAAATTCAATTGATATTTAGAAATCAAGCACTCAAACGTCTCTGGTTACGCATGTAGCCATGGTTCCCCGACCGAGAGGGAACGAGATGCTGCGCCCCCTAGGGGGCACATTGGGGAATGCTACCAGCATGACCGGTTTCTGAAGCACATGTGAAACAACGCCAATCCTATTGGTCCACATGGCCCATGATGTCATAGGCAGGGTGCCCGGAAGTATAAATGAGCACCTGCTGAATACGTCACCAACTTAGTTGTCTAGTGAGCAATAGTGAGCAATACTAGCCTGGATACACAAGACCACTGAAGAGACTAAACTAGAAAGCCTCTAGAGGAGCTCAAGAGATCGCCACTTAAATCTCAGATGATGAGAGTAGCTGCTGAGCTAGAACACAGCTATCCTCAGATAGCTATGTCCTAAAGGTCTTATGGAGACTTGTAGACCACAATAACAATCTAGATAGCCTTCCTGCAGAGCTGCCCAGACCACAGAGAGTGGGCTATCTACTTACAACCCTAGCAGGGGAGATAGCACTGTCTAGGCAAGGGCTCAAGGAGACCGCTACCTAAAGACCCTAAAAAGGGAAGCAGTCACTGAGCTAGCACATATACTGTATATCCTCAGATAGCTATGTACCTAGGAAGGGCTACTAGAAGGGGGACCGACTGAAACTACCCAGACTACAAAGAGTGGGCTGTCTACTTACAACCCAAAGAGGGGAGACAACACTGTCTAGGTAAGGGCTCAAGAGACCGCTATTTGAACCCTAAGCAGGGGAGCAATCACTGAGCTAGCACATAGCTATCCTCAGATAGCTAGGCTATAGGAAAGGGGACCACTCCAGGAGGGGGCTCACCGCAACTGCAGTAGAACACAGCTTGCCTCAGATAGCTGTATTCAAGTAAGCCCGTCCTGCCATAACAATGGCTGGAATATAACCACCCTCAGATGGCTATACTAAGGAGGTTCCCAAGCAGTGTCAATCCCACAGAAGGTTAGCAAAGCACAGTGTTATTGACCAGGAGCTCACAAGAGGGAGATCCGGACCATCAGTAAATTATTCACTAAAGAGCGAACACATAAACATCATTAGTCCGAGATCAAAGCCTAATGTAAGTTGTGGCCATAACACTAGAGGGCTGGACACAGCTATCCTCGAAGAGCAGTTCACTCAGATAAGGCTGAAGATAGCCCAGACCACGGAAGTGGGCCATCAACTTAAAACCCTGAAGGGGAGACAGCACAGTCCATGCAAGGGGCTCACGGAGACCACTATTTAAAACCCTAAATAAATAAATAAACTGTGCCGTGGCAACAGCGGAACCGGCCCGCGAGACACAAATGCTTTGTTCCGCATCCCTCGGGAATAGGAACAAACGCGAGCAGAGCCTAGACATCGTGATTCATCATGATGAGCGCATAACTCTGAACACGTGTGCTCTTCGCTGAGACAAACGCAAAAGCAGAATATGCCCTCGAGTGTTAGAATCCAAACATGGAGGCACACATTCCCTAAGGCGCTGCTCGACTCGAGCGCTATCCGCGGGATCCGATAACCCAAAAAGAGCATCTTAAACCCGCGAATCCCGCAATCCAAGTCTTTCGCTGTGCCTCGGCAACAGCGGGACCCAAACCGCAAAACGCTTGTCACTCATCTCCCAAGAAGAGGGACAAACGTGAATGTAGCTTCTCATTGGATAACACTCACAATGAGTGAGTTCAGCGCCCTCGAGCACTGCACACGCAATCTCCTTACCAAGATACATGACGCATAGATCATGTATGTCCTCAAGTGACAGAAACCTCGGGCACGGAGGCACACACTTTCCACAGCGCTTACCTGCCTTGGTCTCTCACAGGCACTTCAAACTGACGGTTCCTGAAGACAACAGAAGTTGGTGACGTATTCAGCAGATGCCCTTTTATATTTCCGGGAACCCCGCCTATGACGTCATGGGCCATGTGGACCAATAGGATTGGCATTGTTTCCCACATGCTTCAGACACCGGTCATGCTGGTGGCATTCCCCAATGTGCCCCCAAGGAGGCGCCGTGTGGAGTTCCCTAGAAGGGGAACTGTAAAGACTGTATATCGGACTATATTTGAAATGTACACTTTAAAATAAAGGTCCTACAGAGGGTTTCGCTATCAGTGAAGCGTTCTTAAACCATTTTTTCTAAGTGTAAAGAACATTTTTATGATCTAAAGAACTTTTTTCCACTATAAAGAACCTTTTGTTCAATGGAAAGTATCTATGGATGTTAAACCATCAATGCCAATAAATAACCATTATTTATAGATATATTATTAAAACAATACATATACTGTTCAAAATTTGAAATTGGAAACCTTCTGGTTGTTAGATGTTAGTAAAACATGTCCATATTTAATGTGATGAACTGCACCTGTTGCACACTTGTGTGAACTTGAGGAGAACTGACTTCATGCAAAGACCAACAATGAGTCAGAAAAGTAAAGTCGGCTGTGAGAAAACCTGTAAAATAATTTGTTTGCAGATGCCATGGTCATATTTTGCTATATAATGCATTCATGCATTTTAAAGCATGACTTCAGCATCCAAATAGTGGTGGGCACACGTGCAGTCTGTCATGCAGGTCAGATGCACATCATGCAGAGCAGGTGTGCACAGTGTTAGGGGAAGTTAATGTATTCTTTGACTCTGCATTAGAGTCAGTGACCCTTCAAGAGTGAGCCAGCCTAAACTCTTTGCATCATCAGAGCTGGAGATCAATCCTCATTAGCATATTGCTCCCTAGCAACCAGAACATGAACAGGACATCTGTTGTTCTGTAATCGCTTTCTGTCAAACAAGGCAGAAGAACAACAGATTACCTCATAACCTGTCCTTCTGTTCACCTCCTGAACTGTCTCATAAAGGTAGCTCAGTGTGAACCTAAACTAATAGTGTTGATTCATCCTAGTGACTTGATTTTTTAAATGGGTGGACTAGCAGTTATGGGATTTCAATTATAAGTGAATACTTTTTTCATTTATTCAATATATTCATTCTAAAGCTGTAATTGAATTTATTAAAGTGGATATTATTGCAATATTGGTTTATTTTATTATTTATTATTACTACATAACTTGGCACCTTCATATAGTACTGATTGTTTGTCAGGATATGTTCTAAATCTGAGTTTAAGATCTTCAAGTGCTTGTCTTTTAGTATACTATACAGTGTAAACTAAAACAATATGTACTACAAATTAAAAAAACAAAACAAATAGTTTCAACTTTTACATTATATTTAAATGTTATTTAGCAGACGATTTTATCCAAAGCGACTTACAAATGAGGACAATAGAAGCAATCAAAACCAACAAAAGAGCAACAATATGTAAGTGCAAATGACAAGTCTCGCTTAGCCTAACGCAGTACACGTAGCAAAGTGTATATACTGTATATATATATATACACACACACACACACACACAAAGAAAAACAAGTAGATAAAATAGAAAAAAATAGAAAGCTAGTGTTATTTTTTCTTAATAAGAAAAAGATAAATAGATAAAGTAGAATTAAAATAGAATAGAAAGTGCTAGAGGGTCAAATAAAGATGGAACAGACGTGTTTTAGTCGTTTTTTGAAGATGGCTAAGGACTCACTTTTAAAGGAGTATTTCACTTCCAGAATAAAAACTTCCTGATAATTTACTCACCCCCATATGTTTATTTCTTTTTTTCTTCAGTCAAAATGAAAGTAAGATTTTTGAGGAAAACATTCCAGGATTTTTCTCCATATAGTGGACTTCAGTGGGAGCCAACAGGTTGAATGTCCAAATTGCAGTTTCAATGCAGCTTCAAAGAGATTACGTGACCCCAGCTTAGGACCCGCAGTATTTCCAGTATCTAGCCAAACGGTCATTTCTAAAAATGATATACTTTTAACTACAAATGATTGTCTGATGTAGCGATTGCACATTTTTGTGACTTCATTCATTGCCAATCACGTTGAAAAAGGCAACACAGTTTTCATCTGTGTACCTCGGTTCAAAAAGTAGGGTAGGGTTAAAAATCCACATCAAACATCAAAAAAAAAATTGTCCGACATCGTTGGTTTACCTTTGTTTTTTTGTAAAGGGCCTTTGACTTTCTTTGCACGTTTGCTTTGTAAACACAGAGTCGGTACTTCTGCCTACGTCACGCGTGACCTTTCCTTTGACTACATAATGCGTTAGATCAAGCTAATGCAAGACAAGCATTTATGGTTAAAAAGTATATACATTTTTATTTTTTTTTTAGAAAATGACCGATCTTTTCACTATAGATAAGATCCTTATTCCTCGGCTGGGATCATGTAGATGCCTTTGAAGCTGCATTGAAACTGCAATTTAGACCTTTCACCCATTGGCTCCCATTGAAGTCCACTATATGGAGAAAAATCCTGGAATATTTTCCTCAAAAACTTAAAAAAAATTTCGACTGAAGAAAGAAAGACAGACATGAACATCTTGGATGACATGGGGGTGAGTAAACTGTCAGAAAATGTTTATTCTGGAAGTGAACTAATCTTTTAAAGAGCCAACGCTTGTTTTTCTTTCACAGGTTTTGACAGTTCTGTGGGCAATAATTGCGAAACAAGTTTATTTATAAATTAAATGCAATTCAGTCATAATTTCTGTGTAATAGCTTCAACAAAGCAAAACTAAAATCTTTGCAAACTACCCTTAATTGGAAATCTCTGTACGGAGAGATTTGAGAAATGGTGTTTCAGTAACATAAGCATTTTCTACACAAATGAAAACAAAGCAGATCTATTTTTTTTCTCTCCAGTTAGCCTCCATTAACTTCTGGAAATAAGCTTCCATAGAAACTTACTGTTCAACAAAAGCAGTGCATTTTCAAAAGGCTACTCTTCTTTGACGTAATTTTTATTGTGTATGGACATTATTCATTTATCCACATCCATAAATTGAGGATAGTGCTATGTACACAAGTAAGACCGGTCTTCAGTGCACTTTTGTTTGTCTCCTTGCCAAACAGAGTGAACAACATGCCTCCTTTAATTCAGTCATTGTCTGTCAACAAACCTTTACTCATGGTAAAATAAGCTGCAAAACCTATTATGTAGCTGAGCTTCTGTCATGGTACTGAAAAATGTAGTTAGTTTACTAGCATCACTGGTTTTAGTTTTTTACTCCCCAGGACTGCATGGAAGTGAGCAAGAACAGTTCATTCACTTCATTCATATCAAAGTCTAGCAAACTACTACAGCAGACTCATCCATCTTTACAGTGATCCAGTTTCATTTATCTTCAATGCAGTGTTAAGGTACATATGAACGGCATCCAGACCATTCTCACAGGTCAGAATACAAGATGCCATTTATTTACTTGCGAGCCATGTGTTGTAAGTCATTACTACAGTCTGTAGCGGTGCATGCTGGCTGGGGATGTTATCAGTCTCATTCCGTGGGCAGGTTGAGGAATGGTGTTGTTAGCTAAAGGGCCGTCTGAAGGTTAGTGTTCATATTGATGGATGAAGACGGGATTTAGCTTATTGCTAGCATTACCCTCACACCATGGAAGAAATACCAACAATTCAGGCATAGGGAAACGAGCCAACCTCACAAGCGGTTCATTATAAAATCAAACCTGAAGGAAATTACTGTCCTATCTCCTTTCTCAAAGCTCTTTGTTAAATTCACTTTTGTGTCCTTTTTCCCCTTTTCAACGCCCCTTCCCTGGAGTTCAGGTGCTTCTATTAGCTTACTTCATTAAGTGGAGGTTGATTGTTTTTTCCTACGGGACCTTTTGTGATATATGCAATAAGGTTGAGTGAGGGATTGTGGGAAACCAGTGATTAACTGTGGATATTCAGAGGGGCACTGTTGGTTCAGTAGCCACTGCTTTCTCAGGCTTGCTACAGAAACAATGGAAAGTTTTAAATCTTTGAAAGAGTTGTTACTCATCTATCATGCAGTGTTGTCATCCCACGCAGCATTTTCCATTACAGCCACTAGATAACTTATTACAAATGTGCTATGAAATATGAGGCGAGTCAATTCTTGGCTCGCTTCATTTCAAAGCAGATGTTTCTGAGGATGCTCTCTTACAAGCAAGTCTCCTACAGCAATGCACTAAACTGGTAATTAGCTTTGTTTACACTCTGAAGGGGCTTTTCTCCATTTATCCTCCACTTGCTTCTTTGAGAATGATTGATAATAGATATACTTTTTGCATCATTAAAGAAATAGTTCACCATAAAATGAATATTTTGTCATAATTGAATTGCCTTTGTGTTGTTGCAAACC
Organism: Sinocyclocheilus anophthalmus; assembly: GCA_018155175.1. Taxonomy (NCBI): domain Eukaryota; kingdom Metazoa; phylum Chordata; class Actinopteri; order Cypriniformes; family Cyprinidae; genus Sinocyclocheilus; species Sinocyclocheilus anophthalmus. The sequence goes on along the minus strand of JADLZN010000395.1, from coordinate 236,316 downwards.
TAAATAATGTATGTGTGTTTGTATGTATTTATTCTTAGTATTATTTGCTATGTATTTCCTGGCCAATCTTTTTAATATAATGAAAGTAAATGAAGAGTTTAAAGTTCCTAAAGGACCATTTAGAAGCTTTAAAGTTTTTAATTGATTAACGGTTTACATTTGGGTCTGTTCCTTACACAAAGTTATCAAGGACTCAGAATATACTAATGTACCGATTTATGATACTTTTGTGTACTTTTTGAAGCTTGACAGCTCCAGTTCCCTTTCATTGTGACTGCATGTTTCGACCATTTTGTTAAGTTTTTTTTTTCTTAAACCTTTCCTTTAGGAATTTAATAATCACAGTGCCGTTTGCATTTGCCAGTTCTGTCTGTCTTCCTGTCACCACATTCTTATTCAGCTGCAAACCATGAGTGACATTTCAGAGCTAAATGTGTTAACACAAATGGTTCAATCAACAACAAATGCAGAGAAATGAATCACAGTATTTGTCTGTTCTTTAAAGCGATGTTTATGATAAAAATGTTTATGCAATAAATGTACATACAGTACTAGATGTATAATTTTTGTAAATCTAGACAGTAACTTTCATTTGGGTACTTCTTTTGGTCATCTGTGTAAAGCAGTGATGTCTGATTTGTGAACTAACTGTTCTTTTGAACTGCTGGTTCATTTTAAGGATTTGATTTAGCCGATTCACAACATATATTTACATCACTTGGCTGTAATGGAGAAATTAGGGTGTAAACCTGTTATGCTGGTGAACTTAGAAAAACCAGGCACAGAACTGAAGAAGCCAACACAACATCCAATAGTGGACAAGACCTGACATAGAAATACAGAGGTTTAAATACACACAGGGTAACAATCTGTTATACCTTAACCCAAGTAATAAAGTTCTACAGCTAACCATGAAACAAACATTGTTTTCAACTTTATTTTGTGAATTATTTCCATCCTTGGTGTGATGTTTATTTTAGCGTTTTCAGGCATTTTTCTCCTCTCACATTGAATCCATTCAAAATATAACAAAACATCAAGTAAAATATTTGATTTAATTTGTAATATTAAAATTTTATCTCATGCAATATTTAATAAAATAAATTATCAACAGTGGATAGTGTGCAGCTGCATGAAAATTTAGTTTGCTACATTGAATCGCAAAGAAATTTATTACAAAGAAAATGATTTTCTAATTGTTAAAATTAAAATACAATGATATTTTGTCTAAATTAAAAATTACAAATAAAACGCTAAAAAATTAAATAAATATACAAGTGAATTCAGGCATGTGTTATAATGTATAGCATTAATAATGGATATTTTTGTAATATTTGCTTAGATTACGTAGATTACGTAACTGAAGAAGCCAACATAACATCCAACACTGGACAAAACCAGACATAGAAATACAGAGGTTTAAATACACAATCTGGCAAGACACACTTAAACACAATCAGGGAGTAATAAAGGAAGCCAAAAGAACTACAGACTGGCTACAAAGACACACCAGACAGGAAGCAACTTAAAAGTTCACATGAAAAAAAGTGAACACAGGCCAGAATCACACAAAAACAAAAAAAGTTCATTGTTGTATTTGAATCATAAATGCACATATCACAAATAAATCCATGCATCACAAATTGTGTATAATTTCTATTAATGCATCAAACAGAGCCCCCACAATTTTTAAACAAGTTTAAAAGTTTGCACCATTAGTGTTGCAGTTTTTAAGATGGCATATGTAAATTTGAAAACATCCTTTTTTATTTTTTATTTTTTATTTGAACACTTCAATGCGTCCTATGAACATTAAGAAGCATATCTGATTTGAATCTGTTGGACCCTAATTATACAGATTTGACTGGCTGAAGATCAACCAGTCAACTAGTCAATCATACCACCCACCAACAAATGGATTATGAAAATATGTAGTTTTACCCATCTGTAGGATAGATGAAAGATTACTCATTCTTGTCGGAATGAATAATGCTCTTTTTTCTCCCAGTTAATTGGTCCTTCTGCGTACGGTTGCCATTATGCATGAGCATTTACAAATCCTTTAAAATCCATTTACAAATCTCTCTCTCTCTCTTTTCCCTCCAGTTTGTGGCGCAGCCAAACTGTCAGCAGCTCTTGGCCACACAATGGTATGACGGCTTTCCTGGCTGGCGGCGCCGTCACTGGGCAGTCAAGCTGGTCATGTGCTTCATTATCGGCCTGCTCTTCCCTGTCTTCTCGCTGGTCTACCTGCTGGCTCCAAAAAGCACACTGGGGCTCTTCATTAAAAAACCCTTCATCAAATTTATCTGCCACACAGCCTCCTACCTCACCTTCCTCTTCCTCCTCCTCCTAGCCTCACAGCACATAGCACGCACCAACCTACACATGCAGGGCCCTCCGCCCACTGTGGTGGAGTGGATGATACTACCTTGGGTGCTGGGTGAGTATGATTGGATGTGTCATGGGGATGTAGATCATAGAGCATGTATACATTTTGTTAATGAAATATATGAAATTGTGTGCACTCTATTGATATTCTTCAAATATTCAGGTCAGGGATTTTTACTTAGCCCTTAACCCAAGTAATAAAGTTCTACAGCTACTTAAGCCTTAAACCATGAAAAAAACCATTGTTTTCAACCTTATATTGTGAATTATTCCCACCTTTGGTGTGATATTTATTTGAGTGTTTTCAGGCATTTTTCTCTCACATTGACTTGAATCTATTCAAAATATCAAAAACATCAATTGAAATCGCAATCGAATTTGATTTAGTTTGTAATAAAGTTTATCTCATGCAGTACTTAATAAAATATATTATTGACAGTGGATAGTGTGCAACTGCATGAAAATTTAGTTTGATACAAAGAATTCCAAGAAATTTATTCCAAAGAAAATTATTTTCTAATTATGGCTGATAACCAATTAAAATATATTTTCTCTAAATTAAAATTACAAATAAAATGCTAAATACTAAAATATACAAGTGAATTCAGGCATGCGTTATAATGTACAGCATTAATAATGGATTTTTTTGTAATATTTGTTAAGATTAAATTTAACTGTTATTAAATTATTAGTGTTTCTAAATGTTAACTTGAAGTGTCAGATGATGGCAAAGCTATTTTAAATGTAAATATCAACTGATACAATAAATTAAAATTACAACTCTAAAAACTGAAATACAAGTGAATGCAGGCATTATGTACTATGTATTACTATATGAAAAATATAAATTAATTGTGAGATTAGCAGATTAAAGATTACAGTTAACAGTGTAATTAAATTATTACTGTTTTTATGCATTTTTCATTTATACAGCTGTATATAGAGTAAATACAGCTGTATATAGAAGTAAATAATGCCATACAAATCGTGTACCCTAATTCTTCTGTATCAGGATAGCAATAGCTCAGTATTATTAATTAAGATTGGTTGTTTGTATTTAGGCTACTTATTTAATGTTTCTTTGTTCGTCATGGTGCTCATGTTATGTATCATTAAGTGACCAAGAGCTCCTTAAAAAACACTACAAATACTGTGTGGTTTTTGCGACAACACTGCAAATAAACCACTAATTCTGATTGCTGAATGCCTCTAAAATATAAGCGAAAATAAGCATGTAGAATTAAAAATGCAATATCATCTAATATCTATCCAATTATATCAACTGATACAATAAATTAAAAATATTTCCAATAACCAGTATATTCTGTATTCCAAGTTTAGGCCTTTAGAATTTGTGGTGTTGTTTGCTTCATTCAGGCTTTATATGGGTCTGAGATTAAAGGAGAGGTGGGACGGAGGTTTTAATGTGTACGTCCATGACCTTGTGGAACCGATAGGATAGTTTTGCTATGAATTCTCCTGCTTTATTTTGGGCCACTATATTTCTTTAAAAGATCGTCGCTGTATTCACGGGTGAGCGCCTTCCTGTGATGTTTTGGCTGTATCGATTCAGTCATCCTCGCTCCTACTCGAATGCACCGAGCACATGCCGCAGACACACTCTTTCCAGAACTTCATCAGACCGATTCTGCAGCATGTGGTTAGTACCCCATGCATGGAAGGGTTTCCAGCACCACCTTACCAGCATGTGTGTGTTGCATTACATGTGCTAAAAAATGGAAATGGTCCAAGTCCATACCATAATTTATGTTCTGTATTGGTGTTTGTACCACTATTGTCGCGAGATTACGTTTACACGCTAGAAATTTGTGTGTAATGTTCCTGTCTACTCAGGATATTATTACCTGTTTATAGAGAATTCCAAAAGTGGGAATATGCCGGTATAAAAAACAATCTGTAATTACTATTTCTTTTTTTATTTTTTTACAAATTTTTTTTTCAGTGTTACTTGCCGTGTTTTTTTTTGTAATATGTGGTTTGTGATATTTAATAGCAAGTTGCGAGTGAAAACTGTTTCTACGCTATTATTTGTGGGGTAGGGGGTAATTGTAAGTTATACGTCAGAGTATAATATTTTGGGATCCTTAGTCCAGTGACGAACACGATTTACACCAAGAAGAGCTCAGCCATGCCTGGCACTGAAAAGCCGGTCTTATTCTCTGGCCCCACTGAACCATGAATCTGCGGTTATGGGGCATGAGGGGAACGGCGGTCGTCGTTTTCCCTCCTCACGGAAGTTCTACGCTAATGAAGAAGCCCTCAGCAATGGATCTTTACTTGAGATCTGTTACAGCTCTATTGATCTTCAACTTGCCACTGTAACATGGACTTGAGGCCTAGTGCAGCTACATCGCAAAAACTAATGGAAGAACTTCCACACACTGTAGTTTCCGCATTGTACATTTCCATTATTCTTCACCAAACCATTCCAAAAATTTCTAGAAGGAATTCACTAAGAGTGATTTGAACCTACTGATAGTATTGTGTCATTTGTGTCTGCTGTCGTTATTGTTACAGCACCTGATTCACTCAATGAATTATGCAAATCACGTTAGTTAATGGTGCAATCACGTGCTGATTGCAATTTTTATTGCACCACTGCAATCCAGGCATTTAAATCGACTCTTTAAAATAGCAAAATTTTACAGTATGTGTAGATATGTGATATGTAGTTATTACACTCTTCTCCATCTTCTGATCACCATTTGATGAATTACTGCTGCCATGACCACTAGAAAATGTAGGCAAACATCTCTCTTTCAGTATCGCAGCATTACTGCAGCAGGCAATAAGGGCCAGATCCATTCACCTGATGTGAATCCGCTTCCATTGAGCCACGTGCCTAAAAAAGGGAGGCCTTATTTTCCCAGAAACAAATGACAGTGACTTGGCAATGAATTTAAGTATGCATGATGCAGCGCTATACCCCCTTGCATTGAGCATCCTTGTTATGTGGTTAGTATTTTGGGGTGTTTCGGAAGTTATCGTGAATAATGCTAAAAATTGGACTTTACACAAATTGCATAAGACTTGGCTAACCATCGGTACGCAATCCCAAGTGGGCACATACCCTAATGAGTAAATTAAAAAATATGTACGCTAATCATTGTTCATCATAGAGAATATTTTCTTTTGAGCAGCAAATCAGCTTATTAGAACGATTTCTGAAGTATCATGTGACACTGAAGACTAAGTAATTGCTGCTGAAATCGCTTCACATCAACAAGAATAAAGACTTTCTTTAAATCATATTAAATATGAACAGCTATTTTAAACTGGAAATATTTTCACAATTCGTTACTTGGGTTATTTTACACTGTATTCACGATCAAAGATATTGAATGCAGTCTTGCACTACTATTGCATTAAGTTTACATAACTAGATGTAACTGTGTTTACATACTTGTGTAAAGCACATTTTAAATCACCATGGTGTGTTTAGTATTATTCAATGCACAAAGTGGCACAGCTATAGTCTCTTACAATGATTAACTAACTATGAAATTTTTGTCTTCTCTAGTATAGACCGTAGTTCTTGTTCCAGAGAAGGTTAAATGGGAGATGGGGCACAGTCCGACCTGATCGCTGAGCTTTTGTGTTTGCCATCGCTAACATCTTCAGCGCTGCGGCTTCGGTCATCTCCCTTCACTCCAACTCTCACCTGGGCCCTTGCAGATCTCACCTGGCCGCAATGCTTGCTTGGACATCCGCTAAGTTTCCTCTTCACTCCTACTTGTCACTACGCTGCTGCTGGCCTTTGCCAATGGACTCAACCATTCATACTTTTAACTACTGAGGTCACCCGAGGCATGACTGATCCCCAACCACTGCAAAGGGATCCGCTGCGAGAAACAGAACAATGCATTCTCTACGTAAGTTTTATCCACTTCCATTTCTTTTTTTTCACCCTCTGACATCTGTTTGTTGTATTATTCCGTTCTTATTTTTAGGTCTATTGTCTCTCCATTTGGAATCGGTTTCATTAAATAATCATTTAAAACAACGATTCACAGATTCATTTTTGACTACTGTGCAGCAAATATGCAATTAAACACAACAAGGCTGTAAAAGTGAACTAGTGAGTAGATGAGTTTACCTGTCCGGTGTGATGATGTTTAATGTCCTCAACAACATCAATTTAGCCGCTTGTTAGCAGCTTTTTTTTAAAAACTCTCAAAGGAGGGTTACTGTGAAAATATATTCAGCTTATGTTAACTACCGACCTTGTTTCAGGCATTTAACCAAACACTTCTTCAAAAAACCCATTGACTTTGGGGTGATGGAATTGGAAGTGCTAAATGCTAACTTGTTTACATCCTCCCTGTGTCACGGTGTTGCCTACTGTGTAGGGACGAGGAGCGAAGGAGCGAGGAGACTTGGGAGAATTCACGAAAAGGCAATCTTTATTAATCCAAACACAGGAACACACACGTAGCACAGGAGATGAGACATTTAACACTAGAGGGCTTAAGTACCAATGAATTAAACAAGGGAATAAATGGGACACAGCTGGAAACAAATGAACATAATGGGAACAGGAACAGGAAAGACCAAATATGGACACAAGGACACACAAGAGAAAACTGGGTCACAGGGAGAACATGGGGAGCAAAACACAACACAGACAATCCAGGGGTGTGACACCCTGCAGCACTCTGTTGCCCCTATATCTTATGTACTGTAGTCAACTACTTTTTAGTAGTTCTATGTAGTCAAAATTATACCTTGACTGTTTTTGAACAATTTTAGATTGTTAGTAGTTTCAAGGAAACTTTCACAATGCTGTTTGTTTACAACATGCATTCATCCTTTCCTGCACTGCAGCTCCAGGTCAGCTTCAGTCAACGCCTGATAGGACAGCACTGATGCTGCTTCTGAATATTCATTAAGACATCTTGCTTTACCAGTGATTTGTTGATCAATGACACATCGATAACCGCACAATCATCCAACGCAGCACAATAATGCAGGTTCAGGAATCATCTCATGAATATGTATGAGCAAACATTGAGAAAGAAGAAGATAAATCTGTGCTGTGTCCCTCAGAAAACTGCAGCTGCTCTGTGAAATATAAACTTATAAAATATAAATTTTTTTTTTAAAAACCTGAGCATGTTGTTGAAACGTCTGGGGATTTTCTTGCATTTCCATCAGAATTCCATTTTTTGCCTGCAGCTGCTTATGAGCTGTATGTGGCATTACCACACCGAGATATCAAATCCCTCAACTCCTATCACATCTGAAGCAGCATGAGCTCCTTCAGGCTTCCTGTGGTGTGTTTCTGAGGTTCAGTCACAGAGACTCTACTTCACAGATTAAAGTCTTTGACATTCCACGCGGTTTGGGCCTTTAAAGACACAGAAAAAAAAATGTAAAAAAAATAGAATTACATTTCTGGAAAACAGAAAAACTACTTAGGTTATGGGTGCGATTTGTGAGTATGTGTGTGTGTGTACATACACAGGTGCGTCTCAATAAATTAGAATGTGGTGTTAAAGTTCATTTATTTCAGTAATTCAAATTGTGAAACTCGTGTATTCAATAAATTCAGTGCACACAGACGGAAGTAGTTTAAGTCTTTGGTTCTTTTAATTGTGATGATTGCAATTCACTATCTCAACAAATTAGAATACTTCATAAGACCAATTTTTAAAAAAACATTTTTAGTGAATTGTTGCCTTCTGGAAAGTATGTTCATTTACTGTACTGTACTCAATACTTGGTAGGGGCTCCATTATGCTTTAATTACTCTTATGGGCTCTCCACTCGGGCGTGGCATGGAGGTGATCGTTTTGTTGCACTGCGAGTGGGGTTATGGAAGCCCAGGTTTCTTGTGACAGTGACCTCAGCTCATCTGCATTTCTTTTGGTTCTCTTGTTTCTTCTCATTTTTCCTCTTGACAAATTCAGTGTCAGGTCGGTGAGATTTGCTGGCCAGTGCAAGCACACTAACACCATGGTCATGTAATACCAACTTTGGTGGCTTTTGGCAAGTGTGGACGGTGCCAAACCTTGCTGGTATAAGGAAATCTCATCTTCAAAAGCTGGTCCGCAGAGAAGCATGAAGTGCTTCAAATTTATTGGTAAACGAGTGTGCATTGACGTTGGTTGTCAAAACACAATTGACATATTAATTGCACCGCCAATGCATCACAGACTTTTGAAACTTAACACTGGACTTCAAGCAATTTTGGCTATGAGCTTCTCCACCCTTCCTCAGACTCTAGGACCTTGTTTCCAAATGAAATATAAAATTTGCTCTCATCTGAAAAGAGGACTTTAAACAACTGGGAAACAGTCCAGTTCTTCTTCTCCTTATCCCAGTTAAGACGCCTCTGACGTTGTCGTGTTTCAGGAGTGGGTCTTAACAAGGAATACGACAATGTTAAGCCTTACAATTTTTTCCCTTTTGACACGTCGTGTGTGGGTGGCCTTTGATGCCTATTGACCCCAGCCACCAGTGCCCATTCCTTTTTAAATCGATTTTGCTTGACAACCTCATAAGGCTGCGGTTCTCCTTGTCGGTTGGTCTTTTGTAGCCATCTTTTTCTCTTTTCTCTAACGACTTTTTTTTCCTTCCACTCACCTTTCAGGCTTGGGTCTTACTAGCACTCTGTAACAGCAAGCTTCCTTTGGCAATGCATGTTGTGTTCTCTTTTTTTTCTCCTCCCGTGTTGGTTGAATGGTCTGTCTATAACCTTTGTGCTGATTGGCTTCCTGGACAACTGGCAATATTCATGCAGTCTTCTAATTACCCCCCATGACTTGTGTTACTCTAGTGAACCAACTGAAGATGACTCCCATCCTTTGTCATGTTTGCGGAACTCGGCTCAGGGAACCTTGCAGGTTTCTGAGTTGATTGAGTGATTTGGCATTTGTCTTGAACCATATTTCTAATGTGTGTTTGATGAATGGAATGATGAATTGGTGGGTTTGTGTAAATGTGAGGGCAAAATCATCACATTAAGAACCAAAGAGCTTACTCTACTTCAGTCGTGGTGCATTCATTTATTTAATACAACGAGTTTCACAATTGAGTTGAAGTTACGGTGAAATAAATGAATTTCTTCCATCGCATTTCTAGTTTTATTGCGATGGCACCTGTATCTATAGATAATAGTATATGTCTCTTATTATATAGTTAAGTAGTTTTTTATATTATATCTGTGTGTGTTGTTTGTTTGTCGTCGCTGTTTGTTTATTGTATATATATATAGATATTATATATATATATTAATAAATATTTATTAAAATGATATACAGTGGGTGATTTCATTTGCAAACATAGATGACTTCCCTTTATCCCGTCCTTTAAAATGTTTCGAAAATCATGTATTTGCTTTCTCCTACATTCAATTAATAATAATCAAACTGCGATCTTAATTGAAAATAATGATAACTAAAAAAGACAGCACAGCTGTTACTATACCATCTACCTCCCTTACATTTTCCACAATAGACTATCGGTTTTTGCAAATAAACGCTTATTTTCATATTATACTATTAATTACTCTAAGAATAATATATATATAATATATAAGACAACAACACACACACCACACATCCACTACCCGGTATATTTCCAATAAAATACTTACCTATAAACTTTTTTATTTTATTTTAGTTTAAGCCTGTTTGGGGAAAATATGTCCCACTTTATAGGTACAAGTATGTACCTTTAAGGTACTAATGTTCACCCTTTAGGGAAAAATAAGGTACAAAGGTGTACTTTTTGTAAGGGTACTGCCCCAGTGACAGTTTTTGTACCTTTTTTTCTGAGTGTAGGATAAGGAAAATAAACTTTATTCAAAATATATTCTCGGAAAACAGGTATTCTCAAATAAATGAGAATTATATGTTACATTTAATTGAAATTTAGTTTATCTTGTATCAAGTATCTTGCCTTATGGATGTTTGGATATTTTTACTGGAAAAATTCTGAATCAAAATAGATTTCTGAAGACAGATCTTACACACACCAGTACACTCAGAACATATTCATGTCTTCTCTGTATTATTTTGGCCTTTCAATTCGAAAGCTTCAAATGCCAAATGTCGGCTGAAATGGCTCAGGATGTGGAGGGCTGCTGGCTCTAGTGGGCTGCCAGTTGTTATGTCACTATCTCTGACATGTCAGTGAGGTGCTTGAGGCACCTGTGTGCCTCCATTAGGGCTCCGCCACGGCAGGTCTGTCACGGCAGTCCTGTGCTTAAGGTACTGGCCACGCTTTATTTTTTATTCGTTTATTGTATCAGTGACATTGAATGTGCCAAAAATATAACATGGATGCAGCCTTCTAAATCCGGCCCATGTGTTCAAAATGGACACCACTATTCACAGCTTACACACAGATATATCGATGCCCTGCTCAGAAACATCATGTCCATTCAAAGCGAGGGGCCACTTGTCTTGTCACATTTTTAGCCCCATGAATTTAAATAAACCAAGCATCAAGTGGTAATCAAAAACATATCAAGCAATCAAGCATAAATGTTTATAGTGTGCGACATATATATATATACATTTTCTATATTAACGTTAGCTTCAGCTATTGTCATGCGTATACTTTGCAGTGAACACGTTCGTTATCAGCATAATCTCCCGTCCTGAAGAGCCCGAGGGGCGCATCCCGACGAACAGCGCTGGAACTCCAAATACACCCCGCAGAAGAAACCCAGGAGATCCCTATAGCCGTTGCTGAATAAACAGAAGATTTAACTGCTTTCAATAATTCAAGGTGACTAATAAACACACGACTACGACAGTATATAGTTTATCTGAGTTCATCTTATTATAATATATAATAATGCAATGCTAATCGACATAGCCTTTATCACTGCTTAGAATACTATGAAATATTTTGCGTGCCTTATTCTGTGTAGAAGCCACATCATCTCACAGAAGGAGTTTATTTCACACACGCTCGCCTTTAATAATCAGTGAGTTTTGAGTAAATATACCCACTGTTGTTAAATGTTGTATTTATTCACGTGCTTTCAAGATGGAGCAGCATCACTACACAAGCTGTAGTTCTTCACTGACAAGCTTACGCAACGTTTCATAATCGCAGAACGATCTTCTCTCTTGTTTCTTTCTCTTCGATGTTCATATCGCTCGATTAAATCGTCTCCGGATTAGAACGCGATCTTTGCGTAGCTTGTCAGTGATACTACGGCTTTGTGTAGTAAAATGCTGCTGCCATCTGAAGGCAGGTGATGGAAGATTTACTACTTAATCACAGAACCCGGCTTTACTGACAAGATGTCATGACAATCGCATTTTTTTGAATTTAATCGTGCTGCCGTAATATATATACATGTATATATATATTACGTTATATATATATATAAACTTGGGGGGGGGCATACTGTCCTTTCGCATATGTATCTTATATATCACATAGTTTTGTGTGTGTGTTTGTGTGTGTGTGCTTGTTTGTGTGTGTATATATATATGTATATACTTCTAAATATTTATATTTATATATACATATACCATATATACACACACACACACACCACATATATATATATATATATATATATCTATAAATATAACTGGTAAAATGATATTCTCATTCACAGACATTTCAAAATGTCATAATGTATACATCACTGTCTACCATATATTAGAAAATGGTATTATATATATTAGTATGGTCTTTGTTTGCATTTTATGACTCATAAATGAAGAAATACTATTTAACTCATAGTTCCTACTTGTACTACACACTATCACTTACATACCTATACATGTTGTTGTTGGGGGTGGTTTTTTGTTCCCGGCCGTGTTTATACTGCTTAGGCACAAAGTGACGCCAAGGCTGCCCGACTGCGACGTTTGTTGGGAATTAAGACATTACACAGTCGGTTACAAACCCAAAATAAAATGATTTTTCACCTGTCAAACTGGATTCCCAGACACAGCACTTTCCATTGTCAGCATTCTCTCAATAGTCTTGCTGTATGTTTCTTTTTTATGTCTGTGCCACTGAAGTTTCTCCCATCAAACTCTATCAAAAGCAGTCCGAATCCTAATAATACCTATTCCATATTTGCTCTTTCCCTTTTCGGTTTCCTGTAATTCCTCTTTCCTATTTTCAGGAAACCACATTGTGTTTATCTCTGCCAAGACCTCGATTTGAAAGTGACGATGTTGAATATTTAATGCAAATAAATAAATAAATAAATAAAAATCACAATTCCTGTCACCCGAAGGGAGCTCGTAGACGCACAAACTTCGACTATTAGAGGCAGCCAGACATTGCCTTCTGAAATATATGATGCTGTACATTGCAATACTGTAGCTTCTTATTTACAAAGCTGTGACAGCTTTGTCCTTCTGGCCCATCCTAAATGTGTCTCCATCGTCTTTCAGGTTATTTGAAACACTTCAGTCACTGTTCTGGTCGATATTTGGCCTCCTGAATCTGTATGTAACAAACGTGAAAGCTCGGCACGAGTTCACAGAGTTTGTTGGAGCCACTATGTTCGGCACCTACAACGTCATCTCATTGGTGGTTCTCCTCAACATGCTCATCGCTATGATGAACAACTCCTACCAGCTCATCGCAGTGAGTACTGACCACAATAATTCAAAAAGCCAGAAATATACTGTATTTTACACAGATTGTACTCAGATGATTGGCCAACAAATTGCAAGCAGGTTCCCAAAGTACAAACGTAAATACTTCCTGATGAATAGAAATTTTAGACTTTTTCACATTTAAAGATTTATTTTTCATTGAAAAGTTTTATATCAGTCAAATTTTGATTGAAAATTTTGAGGTTGGTAAGATTTTTTAATGTTTTAGAAGTCTCATGGTGATCAAGGCTTCATTTATTTGATCAAAAATACAGTAAAAAGAGTAATATTGGTAAATATTACAACAAGTTAAAATAATGTTTTCCATTTCAATATACATTCAAATGTATTTTTTTCCCCCTGTGATGGCAAATGAGGATTACTCCAGTCTTTAGTGTCACATGATCCTTCAGAAGTAATTCTGATATGCTGATTTGGTGTTAAAGAATCATTTCTCCAAACTGCAATTACTGGGGAGTAATTCACACTGTGATACAGTTTTTTTTCAGGTTTCTTTAAATAATAGGAAGTTCAAAAGAACAGCATTTGTTTGAAATATACATTTTTGTAACATTATAACTATCTTCATGGTTACTTTTGATCAGTTTAATGCATAGTTGCGGAATAAAAGTAAAAAAATAAAACATCGGACTGACCCCAAACTTTGGTTACACTTTATTTTAAGATGTTCTTGTTACAGTGTAATTATACATTTAATTACTGAATAATATTAATTAACTACATGTACTTTCTATATGGTTAGGGTTAGGATTAGGGTTTGGCTTTGGGTTACTTGCATGTAGTTATGCATTAATTGTTATTATAATGGTAAGTACGTGTAACAAGGACACCTTAAAATAAAGTGTTACCCAAACTTTTGATAATTGTAACAATTCCATTCATAGGTTTTTAAAAATGTACTCTATAATATAATACAAAAAAAGTTAGCATCTCTTGGATACAATTGGTTTACAATCTTATACTTCATTGGTTATTATCATTCAGTTCATATTGTTAATAATTTGTTTGTCACTGGGCTTTAGGACCATGCTGACATCGAGTGGAAGTTTGCTCGAACCAAGCTGTGGATGAGTTATTTCGATGAGGGTGGGACACTCCCCCCACCGTTCAACATCATCCCCAGTCCTAAGTCATTCTGGTACCTGTGTCGATGGGTACACGGGCGGCTCTGCGGGTCGGAGGCTGCTCCGCCTGAAGAAGAACCCCATAAACATGAGAATCTGAAGGAGTTTACGGTAAAGAAAACAACCTGAATCCATCTGAACATTCACACTATGATTTCATCTGAATCTGATCAAGTGGTTCTGGTTTAAATTACACTTTAAGCACAATGCAGCTGGCTCATTGTGTAACTGATTACCCATTACAATGACTAACAGCACAGCCACACACGTATATCAGCACATTGAATGCTAAAACAGCTCATTTACATTTTTATTGCTTTTGAACTATTGGTTTTTGACTCATAGTGAGATGCAGTAATTGTATTTAGACTGGTATCATCATGCATTACTTTCAGGTATCACTGGGTGAGAGAAATACATATTAAAACATTTATAAACCAAAAAGCAACAGCTTAAAAATCCAGCATGTCAGTCTCAGTGAGAAAGTGTTTACACAATTTTGTACATTAAATTTAAATCATATTTGGTGTTAATTGGTTGCTATTACAATTTTGTCAATTCTGAGATCTACTACAGACCTCGATCTCCAGAAACAGTGACATGAATGTGGTACTATATGTCTACAAAACCGTATAACTCAAACATATTATGCCCATATACACTAATTGGGTAGATGTGAATAACATGACCATGCTTTCTTTATTATTAACATCAAGATTATAGGTTAAGTTTGGCAAGAATATGTGAGGGAAAGCATGCACTACTATTAAAAAGATTGAGGTCATATGTATTTCTCTTCTTCTCAACAAGGCTGCATTTATTGTTTTTTTTTTTGTTTTTGATATTTTAAAATTAAAAAAAAAAAATATATAATTTAAAATAAAAAAAAAAAAAAAAAAAGTAAAGGGTCAAAAACGAAATAATAAAAATTTTAAAAACAAAAATAAAACAAAAAAAAAAAATAAAAAAAAATAAAAAAAATAAAAAAAAAGTAAAAAAAAAAAAAATATATAAATAAAAAAAAAAAAAAAAAATTAAAACACAAAAATAAACTTAAAAAATAAATAAAAATAAAAAAAAATTTAAAAAAAAAAAAAATTTTAAAGCAGTTATTTGAACGCACATGTATTTGATTCCCAGAAAGCTTGAACCATTCATTATGTCTTTAATGTCAGCTTTATTTTTCAATTTTATGACATTCTTGGCTTAATATATTTTACTTTCTTAAAAAAAAATCTTACTGACCCCAAACTTTATTGATGCGGTAGCCTAAATCTTTACGGAAAATTGATCACCATTACTTGCCTTCAATAGTTTCTTTTAAATGGTCTTTCCATTTTCACAGCATTAATTTTTTATTATTCTGTGCAGTGCTTGAAGTGGAAAATGTATTTTAAAATTTCATTTATATAAGATATTTATTATTTATTTTATATTTTTTACAATTTTAATATTTTATCTTAAATTATACTTTTTTAATTTTCATAATTCACAATGTAGGCTATGTATAGTGCAACAATCAATCAGTAATTAAACAAACGTTTTCAATAAAAATAACCACAAGTCAAGCTGCGATACCAAACATGACCACAGGGAGACGCCAAAGACCACTAAACCTCCACTGGATACATTCAGAATCGCTAAACTTCTTACTAGCTTGCGGTTGCGGTAATTTCATGTCTCTTGCTTTATTCCACCGCATAACACCTCAGCCAGTCAGAGTCCATTATAAAACATTCTTGCTTTTAATCCAAATACACTATGATAAGACTAATTTACTGACATCTGGACGTGAGTCACTATTCTCTCCACAATCTCTGATGAAATTGGCTGTGTTTTTCTCTGCATTTATCAGCTTGCGCTGTTTTTGTCCAACTCTTCGGTTTGAATGCATTCGCTTACTGGATCCTTGGACTTTCCATGAGTTTATCGGTTCCATTATGATTTGCAAAAAAAATTTAATTATGCCTTCTACCTTCTCCTGACATCTCTTGCACTCACCCAACAGTGCCCAAACATCCTCACATCATATTATTTCTTTGAAATTTTATGCATTCTCCATCTTTCTAAAGAAGTTGAACGCAAACATGGGATTATCAATATGTTTTTTAAATTGTGTTATACGGTATGCCTTCTGGCTTTAAATGTACTGATTTGTTTTATTGCATTTTTGTGATTACAAATAATTCACAGCCCGTGACTGCACAGTTGTTTTCTCTTGTATTACAAATAATGAAACCTATTATGTGGATTTAGTAACCGTCACTCGTCGATGCGCAACTGAACTTCTGACACAAAGTAATAAACTACGGTCACTGTAACTTTTTTAATCGTAAATCATTGGTAAAATATCGATGCTGGAGACTTTTAAAATCTTTATAAGGACAAAACATCCGCTTCTGTCAAGTTCGTTTTGTGATAGTTTTCATTTATCTATCCCCTCGCTGGTGAAATGATATTATGTGCGTTTGCTTCAGAGAGGCGTGTTAAAGGGTCATATAATGTTGCTAAAAATAAAATTATTTTGTGTATTTGCTGTAATGAAATGTGTTCATGTGGTTTAAAGTTAAAAAAACACATAATTTTCCACACACTGTACATTATTGTTTCTCCTCTATGCCCCGCCTTTCTGAAACACGTCGATTTTTACAAAGCTCATCGGTCTGAAAAAGCGAGGTGTGCTGTGATTGGCCAGCTATCCAGTGCGTTGTGATTGGCCGAATACCTCAAGTGTGAGACGGAAATGTAACGCCCCTACCATACTGTGATGCCGGGATGCCGTGTCCCGGCCTGAGCGACGAGACAAAAAAATTAAAACCCATTACAAACGAGGCTTTTGTTGCATCCAGTGGGGACATAATTACTGATTATAATGACTTATACTGTTTTTTTACACGTTGTGTTGCATTGCATCGCGCCGCGCCGCGTAAACATAAAACTCTGTCTGCATTGTGATCGGAGAAATGACAAACAATGCTACTCTACTGCCCAAAACTCGCGTTTGAATCATCAGTGGCAAATCCTTTAAATGAAAACGTACTTACGTGAGTCAGAACTGCCGGCATTGTAGTTTACTCTACCAGGATCAGGAGACAGTCCTCCATAAAATGTGCTGCACTCATCTGGATATTTTGGTTAAACTGTTCTGGAACAGTGTTGTAATACAACTGATTTGTAGTCGTGTCCTCTTTTGGAAGACCAAACAAAGTAGTTTCACTTTCACAACGGAAAACACAGCGGCCTAGCATGAGGGGAAGCCCCGGCTTAGCGTGCGCTGAGGACGGGATAGAGTGAGCTGAGGCCGGGATAGAATGAGCGCTCCCAAGATACGACGAATGAGCGGCAACCACATGTGACGGACCCCGGGCTGGACTCCGCTTTGTCCATTGTGAAAGTTGATGTATTCCCTCAGCGACCAGCACAGATCAGCTCTAGGCATGACGAAGCAGATATCGTCCTCTTTTGGAAGACCAAACTAAGTAGTTTCGCTTTCACAACGAAACACACAGCTCCTTCAAGACATGGCTGCAGCGTCAACAATACTACAGTGACAATAAAAGTTATGCCTTCTTTCTTTGCGTGAACATTTGGGCTGCGTTATGCAAATCTTCCCACATAGTGACGTAGACATGTGGGGGCGTGTTAGAACGAGCCGTTTTAGGGGGGTTTGGCAGAGTCTTAACTTTGATAAAGTTGTTTTTTTGGTTTTGAGACTTTAGTCTTTGCAGCTTTACAGATCTTCTTTATGCACCAAGAGCTTGTAACACTCCAAAGAGAAAGGAAAAATTTAAATCACATCATATGACCCCTTTAAGGGCGGGCTTTTAGAGTAGCGCTGGTCTGACAGTGAAAGCGCAGCATTGGCCCCTCCTGGCTCGTGTTAGCCCTGGCCAGACAGTGGAAAAGCGACAACCCCTGCAGTAGACCAACTCCGCTTGCATTCATTCATGCGATTTGTAGAGATGAGAGGTGACCCCTCCTGGTAGTGTGATTTATATACTGTTATTTCATCAGACACTGACGCTTTGACTCTGAGTACCGGCAACATGTCAGAAGTGCCAGTACGCACAAAAAAGTGCCAGTACGCTAAAGACTAAAATACAGAAGTACTGCGTACCGGCCCACTTCAAGCACTGATTCTGTCTCTAAAATGAGGTCAAGAAAATGGCATGCAATTATTTTAAAATTACTGGTGACATGCTGTTTAAAATAGCTTTAGTTGTAGTTTAGCATGTTTAGCAGGTGCATTAATGTCAACTACACATTTATCAGTCCTACTATGGCAAAGGCTTGGTGCATGAATATTAATTAGGTTAGATAACCAGGAAGGTTGCCTAGCAACGTCAGCGTGACCTAATTAATATTCATGAGACAGGTCTTTGCTACTGGCTTCATTCAGAGTGACCTGAGTGGTTGCAAATTTCATTTCAATTGAATCGGTGAAGTGGAGTTTCATATAAATTAATTAAACTTCTATGAAGGAACTTTTTTTTTATTTATATTTTCTGTTTCTCCTTTGATGATGTAATGAGGTGTAACATGGCCTGAGTCTGTCTGGAGTTTAACCTACTGTGTTGCCATGCAACTCCCCTTGAAACTCCCGGGACTCTCGTCATCTCTTTTTCGAATATATCCTCTCTTGTTCCACCTGACGCACTTTTATTACAAATCCATCTCTCTGCACTGCCTTTATTGGCCTGCATCAATACAGATGCTCATGCACTCTCTCTCTTTCTCTTTTTCACACTGTCTCACACACACACAGCCAAAACACACTCACTCGAAACTCTCTCCCACATGTTTGCGGACATTGCTGAGCTGGGATCAAACCTTGATCATTATATAAAGCTGCCTACATGAAGAGCTAAGAGGAGAGCAGCTTTCCTGCAATATATGATAAGAATATTAAGAATCTCTCCGCTTATACTGCAAAATCAGATTCCTTTCGTCTGCATGTGGAAGTGCTCATCTGATTTTGTTTTCGGAGTGTACAAATAGCAGCATTCCAGTTAGAAAGCATCTGCAGGACTCATACATCTCAATACGTTGCAAAAGCAGGGAGTATAACTGCACATGAGAATTTTTATTGATTCTCCCATTGTGGATGCGATAGGAAAGTGTTGATAACAAAACCCAATTGTTCCTTCATTTCCATGAAATTAGTTGTTCAGACTTTTTACTGTCAGACATTTTTGCAGTTTAGACTGATGCAGTTTGCATCAGCCTAAATGTCCTACCAGAGGATCGACAGCATTAACAGCTACAACATTAGTCATGTGGTCAAACTAATTTTTTCAACACCATCAGCTCAGTTTATACACTACCGTTCAAATGTTTGGGGTCAGTAACATTTCTGTTTCAATTAAATGCTATTCTCTTCATCTTCATTCTCTTCAACTTTCTATTTATTAAAGAATCCTGAAAAAAGTATTATGATTTCCACAAAATATTAAGCAGCATAACTATTTTCAACATTGAAAAAAATACAAATATTTCCTGATTAGCAAATCAGCATATCGAATTCTGACACTGAAGACTGGAATAATGGAATAAAGTAATAAATGTGAACATTTTCAGATAGAAAATATTTCATTTAAATTGTAACAATATTTCACTTTATTGCTGCTTTACTGTATTTTCGATCAAATCACTATAGTGTATGATTTTCAATCTGAAACTGAAAATTTATATTGTTGAATATAAATGTAAAGTAGTGGTAACATAAAGTTTATTCATTGTTTTATGATGTTAACCCCCTTAATCTGGTGTCAGAATAATCATAAAAATTATTATTTTTAGGAAAATTATTAATAATAGTGCAATGTTCTTAGACAGAAAATACAAAAAAAAATCCACATTTCAAAAAAGCATTGTTGCTTTTTTTTTTAATTTTTTTTTTTTAAATAGTGGATTTTTTTGTACTTTCCTGTCTAAGAACAGTGCACTATTATTACTAATTTTCCTAAAAATATAACTGTTCTTACATTAAATAATTTTCTAAAATATGGTTTATTATTCTGTCATTTCAGTGTGTTGATCATGATGAATGGGAACATTGATATTGGGTGACAAACAAAATTAATGCTTTATTCTCCACTAAATTATACATAATGAATTTATAAATTCATTAAAATTCATTATATTATATTGTAACTTATTTAAACTTAAATGCCCTGTTAATGTGTCAGTTTCTAAGTATTGGCTGGCTCATAGCACACACGTGGCAGAGTATCTTGTGAATTACCCTGGATTTAAATGAATAATTATCTAAAAAAAATAATAATAATAATAAAAAAGTGGCATGTATTTGATTAGTTAATGAGCTCAATTACCCTGCATAATTACAGTGTGAATATTTGTTTCTCCTTTCAGGAAAAGCATGCTGACAGGCTGATACAGAATCAGCATTATCAGGTATGCCAGCAGATAAAACTCTGCAATTACACACATGCAAGAATATAAACAATGTGCATGTAATTGCATTACATCGCTTCGCCTCTGGCTTTGTTTCCCCTGTCTCTCTTTTTCCTTGCACCATCACACCAAAGATCCAGCTGTACATTTCCAGATTAACAAGATTAGGGAGTTCTATCTGATTGCTTGCTTTCTCTTCTTCTCCTTCAACCCTCAGGAGGTCATCCGTAGTCTAGTGAAGAGGTATGTGGCGTCCATGATCCGCAGCGCCAAGACAAGCGAAGGGCTGACAGAGGAAAATTTTAAGGTGCTTCTGAAACTAAATGCTCTCTATTTATCTAGCATAAATATCAGGAAATGCAGGCTCATAAACAAAAACACTGACACAAGTAATTGTTCTTCAAATGCCCCAGTGTTCCACAGAAAATCTGGAAATCTTCTTCTTATAATCTTTATTTGCAATCACTAGCACACTTATTGATATATATGTTTTAGCTTTTAAAAATATGTCAATATGATTTATAAAATATTTGTATAGTAAAAATATAATAATTATAAATAGGCCTATAATTTATACAGCAGGTTTTCATTTTAATGTAAAATACTTTTTTGTCAAATATGCTGCAGTAAATACCTGTTAATTTATTAAAAGTTCCCTTACTACTGTATATTCAGTGAAAAACTGTAATACAGTAATACACATCTTAACAGTAAAATCCTGATACAAGTACAGTTTTTAAAGTGAATTTTAAGTGATGTTTTTGTCACTTATGCACATTAGACTTTGTTACATCTTTCTGTTGTTAAATGAATGTTTATTTCCTTGTTTTGTGTATATGATGGTGTTTTGTATTTGTGTGTGTAAGTGTACACTCTATATTTTAGTATTTACCTCAGCTTTTGGAAAAGGTGAACTTTCATGTGGCTTTCAGTATTTTCAGTTAGTATTTCATCAGTTAATGAAAAAAAAATTTCCAGTAAATTTGAGTTCAATCCATAAAACTTAAAATGTTGCTACTGTATTTTTCATGGTAAAGTTCTGACAGCCACAACTGCCATTTATTTCTGGGTACATTTCACATTTACCAGTAAATATTTACTTTTACACCACAACATGAAGACATACAGCAACATCAGTAATGTCAGTCCATTACAGTCCTTTAAATTAATTTTCTTTCTCCACTCACAGTGAAATATCAGTGGTTTAAAATCTGGTTTCTAATAACAGTACATAGCCGCGGGAACATATTTTATCTGGGGGGTGCGAGGGAGGCGGGGCAACAGTGGGGGATTTTAGACAAAATCCTAATATTAAACAGCCCAAAACACTTATATACTGTAGATGAACATACAAATGAAAGAAGACCGAGTTACATGAGAACCAATATATATTTTTGCTTTTGTGCAAATGTTTTCTTTAATATTTCTGTTATTTAAGGGCATTTTACTAAATATTAACATCGCTGACATAACGCCAGTGTCGGACAATGCTCACCAACCGAATTCTGCACTTTAGTGAATTCTCTCATCAGTGCAGATGTACATGTGATGCAAATAAGAGATTTATTCATCATACACTGCAGTCAGCTTCACTTATTATAACTGGAGCTTTTTTAGAGTGCTTACACTTGCGCGAGACTGAATTCCATGATATTCTTTTATAATGTAAATGTTCTTTGCTTGTTGTTTGAATAAAAGAAACTTGAAGTCTCTTTTTATTAAACGTGATCAGATGAAATACCAATCGAACAGTCATATTAAAAATATCTTGTGGCACCCATATCTGGTACTTGCTTAAAAAGATATGTTTATGATGTGCGTAGTTAATAGATTGCATTAGGCTACAGTGGTTTGAGCGCGCTTGACTATATGTGCAATTAAAGAGCTGTGCATGTGATTGTCGGTGGCCATCTTGAGAAGTGAGAAAGCTTCGGAATACGGCTCATAAAAAGGATGAGGATGTAAATGCTTTTTACAAGTCGGAATCTAAAATTATAGTAATATCACGTTAACATTTCACATGACCTTCTGTCAGTGAGGGGGAGCTGTAGGGACAAAACAAATACAACCGCACTATATTTCTGGACATTTTAATATGTAATTAATCACAAAACTATCACAAAATTAAGTATCCTGGGGATGATTGAGGGGCACAAGGAAAATCTAGAGGGCATTGCCCCTCTTAGACCCAGCCCTGCGGCAGGGAGTTCTGCCGCACACCTAGTTCCCGTGTCTATGTAACAGTACATCAAATATGTAACATTAAAAATGTTTAGTCATGAAACATAACTTTTAGTGTGGAAAAAATGCATATCTTTTTCAAATGCATTACATAATACTATAATAATGCTCTGCCTTAGGAGCTGAAACAGGACATTTCCAGTTTCCGTTATGAAGTTTTGGACCTTCTGGGCAACCGAAAGCTGCCCCGGCGGAACTATTCCTCCAGCAGCGAGACCACGCTTCGAGACGAGGTCAGCGATGATGGCGAGGCCTGTCACCACAGCGATGGAAGCAGCATCGGGGCCAAGGGTGTGTCTTTCAAAACCATTACGCCCTCGGATCCGTCGTACGGAGTCTCCGCCCTCTTTCGCTCCATCTCCGGAATGGAGGTCGCTACTACTACGACGACGGCGGCGGCATCATCTGCGTATAGGGAGGGTAAACCAAAGATCAACGGACTGAGGAAGAACCCCTCGCCCTCCTCTTCCCTATCCTCAGTGGCTCCAGCAAGACCTGCACTTTCACGAACTTGGAGGCGCTTTTCCCGCTTCTCTAGTTCCAAGAAGAACTCCTTCAGACGGCTCGGCCTGCTGTTCTCACGCATGGGCAGCCACCTTCCGCAGCCGGCAGGGGTCACCGCTGCAACCTACACTATCTCAGATGGATTGCTTCACCCGCCTGAGGCTTGGCAAGACTTGGGCTTCACCAGGGGCGCCGGTCCCGTCACCAGAAGCGAGACCAACCTTAATCAGGTGGACGTGGGCACTTTAAATGAGGGCGACGGTACCATGACGACCAATGGACAGAGAGCTATCGGAAGGGATGTTTTACTGACATTAGGACCTCTGTCCCCACCCTCTTCCCTGCACTGTGCTTCCAGTTTCTCCGCCTCCAGCTCCCGCCTCCTGGATTCAAATGAGGACGTGTTCCAGGGATTGGTCGGGCCCTGTAGCGGACAAACGCCAGACTCCTCCCGCTGGGTAACGGAACAGGACGATTCGGTGACCACGCAGCTATAGTATTGCTAGTATGTACTGTACAGCACTTTTATAATAACAATAATTAGTGATGATATCAATAACTATTACCTTAACCACAACCGATTCTTCTGTTCGTTCTTTTGTTTGCTGCTGCAATATTTGTCATTTCTTTCTGAGATTTAACCAAATCGAAAGTTATTTACAAGAGAGATGGGATGAGTGAATGAAATGATGGATGACAGAGATTCAGAATGGGACAGAAAAGTGCCATCATCAGAGAAATGCAGGCCAGGTTGCATTTTTGTATCTTCATTACATCCCATTGTTCACCCTACAATGAAAATTCTGAAATCTGTTAATCAATTTCATGTCATTCCAAACCTGTATGATTTTTTGTCTTCTTCTGCAGAACACAAAAGAAGATATTTTGAAGACAAAACTAGTTTTGGCTACCATTGACTTCTATGGACCATTTTCACTGATGTCATAAATTTAGTTTCTAGGACTCGAGTTAATCAGAAGTTTCTAAGAATTTAGTTAATACATTTAAATCTAGTTTTTAATATTTAGATTTTTTTAATAATTTACATTTTCTTATTCATTTTACTTTTATAATGCTATGTGTTTTCCTTGTACTTTTTTGCACTGAAATTACATAAAATTAGATAATACTGCTGCGTTTGTGTTTCTAATACAACAGCTGAGGGAGTGACTGCAAATTTTATGTTTTTCTTTTTTCTGACTCACATGATCAATTTCTCAGTATGTTTTTTCCTGTTTTGGACGCAGTCAACAAGAAACGGCTAGCAATTTTGCTGTTCCGGCAAATGAAAAATTATTTTAAAAATTATATTAGTTGTAGTTTCCAATCACCACTGTAGATCACCATTTCTAAAACCCAGAAATGTGAAAACGGTCCATTGTATGGACAACTGAGACATTTCTAAAAATGTTCTACAGAAGAAAGCAAGTTTTGGAATGACATGAGGGTGAATAAAGTTTATTTTTAGATGAAATATCCTTTCAACATCAGAATTAACTATTTAGTTTCTTAATACATATTCCAGATATCATTGTGCATGATTCATCAGCGCATGTTATTCCAAAGAAAAAAATGTTTGTCTTCATCAAAAAATGTAATATCTTGATAAATGTCTTTTTGGCTGATGTTAAGTAGACTGTTCAGGATGTTAATATTAATTAGCCATTTAAACATTTTCTTATTGAATTGTTAGGGCAGTAATATAATGCCAGTTAAAGTTCGTTTTAAAAAGGTTACAACAATAATACAAATTGCTGAGTGTTGCAGTTGGGATCCAACCCATCCAACTTTTTTTTTTTTACAGTAAATATCCTATTTATTAAAAAATGTCACATTACATGTACTGTTTCATGTTAACTTTAACCCTAAACCACAGGAGTCAACCAATGCATGCCATTCAATTCATAATTCAACTTTATATCTCCAATGTGACCAGAAGCATTGTCAGTTCATGTATTTCTTTTTTATAGAAAGTTCTCATTGGAAAGTGTACTTGAGCAAGAAACACATCTGATATGGACCTACAGTGTATGTTTAAGGACATCATGCTCTTGGTGGAACAGGTTTGATGTTTTTTTTTCTCAGTAACTGATCAGTGAGCCGTTGGCACTCTTGCGGTGAAGGTTTTTCACTTTAGTGCTATACGTGCACATCATAGTGTGATATTACTCGTGTTATGCACCCGGAGGGCTGAAGTTATGCTAGAATCTAACATGACTGAAATCTTATTTTTGTATTTTGAATAGCATGTACAAATTATTTAATTTCAAGACTGTTTTAGTCTAGACAGACATTATTTATACATTATACTATTATAATGTTTTTGGAGCTGGGTTTTTTTCTTTCTTTGACTGCTTACTTTTTACTGTATGTGAATATGAATTAGTATATTATAATAATCAGGTATTGGGGAGATGTCCAGAGACATGCACCGAATAAGACATCCCCCTGCTCTGCGATGATGAATGCTGATAAACCATGTACAGCGTCATGCTAAAATATTCAGACTTTTGACCAACTCTATTTAACGGTATTATACTGTAAATATGAAATTGATGTATTTAGAGGTAATTTTTAATTTGACATGGTTTTATGTTGGAGAATATATATATATAAAAAGTGGTGAAGGGGCGAAAATGAAATAAACATTAGCATAAATAATCAGTTTGAGAATATTTAACAATATGGTATTTATATTAAAAAAAAAAGTTCAACAAAAAGATTACTGTCTTAAGGTCACTATTTTAACATTTCTGAGTGATGCTGTCAGCTTCCAAAATATTAAACTGCAGGGGCTGAATGTAACAAAACAATGTCACATTTTAGGAGATTTGTTTCAGTGCTTTTAAATGAAACCTCACAAAGGACACAATTGCAAAGTGGGACTTTGTAATCCAGACAGAATTGGTCAACGCCTGATTACTTTTGGCAAGGTG
Source organism: Sinocyclocheilus anophthalmus (assembly GCA_018155175.1). Lineage (NCBI taxonomy): Eukaryota > Metazoa > Chordata > Actinopteri > Cypriniformes > Cyprinidae > Sinocyclocheilus > Sinocyclocheilus anophthalmus. Next base: position 210,081 of record JADLZN010000395.1, on the reverse strand, counting down.
CTGTAAATGCTTATGTATCCACTTGAATGAAATACATGCTCCTCTTGTATGATTCTTATCACTTTCTACTTTTCCTTGGAAATGTGTGAACATACGATGAAGATAAAAAGTAGTTCTGACAGCCAGAAACTGAACTCAAGGGAATGCCGAATATGCAGATTCAATAAAGCTGAATAACCCTGGTGTTGTCTTTGATTTCTTGCCATTTCTCAACAAGATATAAATGTAGATATGTGCTCTACTCTTTCCTGGCTGCAGCTATTCTGTAGGATGTACAGTAAAGTAAGTAAGGCCCAGATTTTTGGCAGTAACAAAAATATACCTTAAAATACTGTACAATGTTCTCATGGGGGACATTTGTAATGTCAACACCATCGTACAATAGTTTTGTCAAACTGGCACTATTATGTATTGCATGGTACAGTGATTTATGTACCATGGTATATATATTAGAATGATTTTTGAAGGATCATGTGACCCTAAAGACTGAAGTAGAGGCTAAAAGAAATAGATTTTAAAATATATTCAAATAGAGAAATATGACTTTAACTAGTAAAAAATATTTTGCACTATTTCTAACGCAATTCTTCATCAAATAAAGATTTGGAGAGCATAAGAGACTTTTTTTTTCATGGTACATGAGTCGTGTTGCATGGTATTTTCCTTAGTACTGTATCCACTCAACAAATGGACAGATTTTACCAGGGCTGATAATAATTGATTCATATTGAATCGTTAATTACTTAATTGCTAATTGTAATGGAGTTTTAGACTTTGCCATTTCTTAGCAAATGCAAGTCATGTTGCCTACGAAAACCTTTTTCGTGTGCCCTTGGAAGTGCTGACTAATAGCTGTCAGGTTAAACTTCAGCATACTGTCCAAAGAACGCATCCAGTTTCCCTCCATCGTTTGAAATAATGCTGTTGATGACAAGAGCTGCCTATAAATTAGATTGTTTGGGTAAATTCAGATAAATGTGGTGACTTCTGCACTGCATTTCAATGACATTCCTGATTCAAATATAAGTGTGGTCACTGATATGAGTGTAGAACAGTTTGATGCATGTGAAGTGTGCTTTAATGTACACAGTGGTTCTCAACTTTCAATTTGGGCTCATGATTTTACATTACACGTCAAGTGGTGGCCCAGTACAATAGTAAAATTGTTTATCTAGAAAAGGTCGTAAACAAAAAATGTCCTTTGATATATATATATATATAGATAATATATATATTTATATATATATATATATATATATATTATATATATATATATATTAGTGCTGGCAAACGATTAATCGCGATTAATCACACCCAAAATAAAAGTTTTTGTTTACATAATATATGTGTGTGTACTGTGTATATTTATTATGTATATATAAATACAAACACATGCATGTATATATTTAAGAAAAATATAATTTACCATTTGACGGAATTGTTCAAAAATGCCTCTGCAAATCAGTGGGAAATTGGTGAAAGACAGAGAAAATATTCCTGAGGGTACTTGGTAGGCTAAGATTAGCCAACGCTGCCACTGTAGTAATTAGTAAACATGATATGTTAATTTATGAGTGCAATTCTCAAGTCCTGGAAAGAAATCATGTGGAGTGGAATGCCCTCTGGTGGGTGCGTCATCCATGGCACAAAAGCTCCGCTATTTAAAACACGTTCTTTGGTCTATTTTATTTGTATTGAGCTAATTTCAAAACGAAAACTTATTCTAGAACCGGGTCCGCTTATTCTACAATATTCGAGAAAACGTTCCTTTTCTTTCTATATTTAAATTAAGTGCACTGTCAAAAATACACCAAGCCGTTCTTTCATGAACATCTCTAGTCTAGTGCGTGATGTCTTGGATCCCGCCCACGTTTTTCATTGGCTCCGTCATGCCACTTCGGCGTTCGTGATTGGTCCACTCCGCGCAGCGTCTGCGTCAACCTGCCACAGCGGAAGTGAAAGCTTCAGAAGAATAGTGGCTGGATAAATAAGCATGTTCGGTATTTTAGTATTGCACATTGTAGATATTTCCTACTAACAAAATGAATGTTTTTATCTGCGTCGTGTTGTTTCTCGTAAGTGCCGCAGCTGCTAACAAAAGCGGGGACGATGACTGGGTGCATCTGCCAAATAAATGTGAAGGTAGACTGCCCTAATTTATAATGAGTCAATATTTTGCTTTAAATACACCATAATCGCTTGTGCATTTCCACACTTATTTTCAGCGCTTGATCAAATCATTTAATGCAATCGCAGATTGCACATATTTCACACGATATAATAGGTCTGAGATATATGTTATCATACTCAGTGCAGATGTCCATGTGTATCAATAGCAATCTGCTTTTTTGTTTCATAACAGTTGTAAGACCTTTTTCATTTTATTTAATTATTTCTCGTTTTATTCATTAAATCTAATAATTATTCATTAAAAATATTGCATTTACATACTGGAAAAAAAACAAGAGCAGCAGATTTCCTCTTTTCAACGGACCTCACTGGATGTGACTCAAAACCTAGTGTGATGCCTACCTAGGCTGCATGTTTGGAACGTTGAATGAGTCTGTAATGACAAACAATGCTGTCTATGTAGGCAGCACACTAGGATTTGAGGCACAGCTGCTTTCTGTTCCTCTTCTGGCCCTGAATATGTTCTTTATGTTTCTATAGTGTGCAAATTTCTTAGTATTGAAATGAAGTCTGCATTTGAAGAGACTGGCAAAACAAAAGAAGTGATTGAAACCAACTACCGCTTCCTGGATGATAAAGGTGCACCGCCAATCAAATATGTCAAATCGTAAGTCACTTTTTTTTTTCTTCATGCAAACTTTGACCTTAAAAGGATCATTCATCCAAAAATGAAAATTCTGTCATCATTTACTTACCCTCAACTTTTTCCAAACCTGTATGACTTTCTTTCTCCTGGTGAACTCAAAAGAAGATATTTTGAAGAATGTTGTTAACCAAACAGTTGACGGTAGCCATTGACTTCCATGTTATTTTTTTTCCGTACTACGGAAATCAATGGCTACTGTCAACTGTTTGGTTAACAATATTCTTTCACTAATTCTAGTCTAGAAATGCAGGAGTACCATTAAGTAACCATGTCATACTGTTTTTGGATGCAGTGTGACTTGTGCATTTTATTAAGCAATGTCTTTTGCTTTTCAGTGATATTCGTTTCATAGAGGTGGTGGAGAATGTTTGCTCAAGGATTATGCAGTACAATCTACACAAAGAGAGAGATGGAAGTAATCGCTTTGCAAAGGTGGGCTACCACATTTCCTTTTCTTCTTGCAGCACTACTTCAGTGATTTTACTTTTTTTTGGTTTATGAGTGAATAAGACTTGGAATTGTTTTTGTGAATGAATGCCCCAAGTTGCAATGGCAATTTTATATAATAAATGCAATGTGAAAAATAAGCTTTGAAATTCTAACTGATAATTAATCTAGTAGAAAATGTGTAGTAGTAGATGTGTAGTATGTACTGTATGCAATATTGAGTTTAAGTCTGAATTTTTTTTACTGTATGCTGTGATGTGTTATACTGCATTATAGCTGGTGAGATCTGATCATTTGTCTTGCTCTGCTCAGGGTATGTCTGAGACATTCTCTACCTTACAAAACCTGGTTAATAAAGGCGTGAAGGTGGTCATGGACATTCCTTATGAACTGTGGAATGAGACCAGTGCAGAAGTGGCAGATCTCAAAAAACAGGTATGGGAGTGACTGAAAAATCTTAGAATTATGCCTGTTAGTGGGTTAAATTTGGCCACTAATGTGATTAATTTGAAATCTGCTGTAATGTAACTATATTTACACTACCTTTGAAAAGTTTGGGGTTATTAAGTTTTTTTTTTTTTAAAGGGTTAGTTCACCCAAAAAAGAAAATTGGCTTGTGTTTTACTCACCCTCGAAGCATCCTAGGTGTATATGACTTTCTTCTTTCAGATGAATCCAGTCGGAGTTGTATTAAAATTTGTCTTTGATCTTTCAAGCTGTTTCATTGCAGTCAGCGGGTGTTGCAGTTGAACAGTCCACAAGTCGTCAAATAAAGCTTGCGCATTCATAATAAAGCATCCCTCAGATGGCTCCGGGGGATGAATCCGACTGCGAGCTTCCGTGTATTATGACAGTCAACGGAAGTGAGAGAAAAGTGTTTATTACATTTGAAGTATGGATATTTTTCTTATAAAAACACATGGATTCGCTACAGGGGGCCTTTATTCATCTCCCGGAGCCGTCTGCGGCACGTTTTATAATGAATGCGCAAGATTCATTTGACGACTTGTGGACTGTTCAACACCCGCTGACTGCAATGATAGAGCTTGGAATAGCCAGGGCAATTTTTAACATAACTCCGATATGATTCGTCTGAAAGAAGAAAGACATATAAACCTAGGATGCCTCGGGGGAGAGTAAAACACAGCCTAATTTTAATTTTTGGATGAACTAACCCTTCACTACCTTAAAGAAATTAATACTTCTATTTCAGCAAGGATGCCAGACATTTTGCACTAATGTGATTAATAAAAAGTTGCTGAAATGTAAGTATTATTTTACACTACGGTTAAAATGTTTGGGGTTTAAGTTACTTTTTTTGATTATATAATATAATAATACTTTTTTTCAGCAAGAATGCATTGAAATTGATCAAAAGTTACAGTAAAGGCATATATAATATTACAAAATATTTCTATTTAAAATAAACACTGTTCTTTTGAACATTCTATTCAAAGAATTCTGAAAAAAAATGCATCAGTTTTCACACAAATATTAATCAGCAGAAATATTTTCAACATTGATAATAATTCTTTATGTAATTTTTAATAATTCTTATTTTATCACTCTTATAATGTAATAATTCTTCTTTTTTAAGCTATAACTTTTATTAACATAGGTTAATGGGAGTGCAAATAAAAACAATGTATGTAAATGCATGTTTGTGCAGCATATGTACAGGTACATGGGAAGTGTGAGATTTGTGTTTTGTTCCCTCAGTGTGATGTGATGGTAGAGCAGTATGAAGAAGTCATTGAAGACTGGTATAAAGGCAGCCAGGAGGAAGATCTCACCACTTACCTATGTGAAAAACACGTGCTGAAAGGACAAGACACCGGTAATGTGAAACTAACAGCTGTTTTACTTCAGCACAACCTCTTTTATAACAGTTAAACCACTCCAGACATAATATTATGACTATCAGCTATAAGAGCAGTTGTTTCTGGGAAGACTTTACAGGAAGCTACTCAAGGCCACAGGAGCAGTAATAGTAAATTACATAATTTAATGTGTAGAGCAAGTATTAATTCCTTGACAAATCTAAATTTTTCAAGGAATTAAAACTTTTTCTAAGCATATTTGTACCTAAGCTTTTTATTTATATATATATATATATAGATAGATATAGAGATATACAGGTTAGATATATATTAGGGGTCAACTTCAATGCTCTGCCATGATGCTTTAAGCTTGACGTTGACTAGTCGCTGGTCCTATAAAGGGCGCAGCAGGATAATAAATCTTTGAAGGACTTCCACATTTACGCTCTGTTTCCAAACAGTTAAAATGACAAATAAATGCGTACTCTGAAAGCGCTCCATGAGACATTTGTGATTATATTACTGGATGCTTGAAATTGAACGGGGAATACACATTTTAAACAGCTTATTTTACAGGTAAGTTATGTGCTGCTGCACTGTAATACACATAGTACACATAGGACAGTATGTGATACAGATCTTTTTTTTTGGTTTTTTGGTTTTTTTTGTTTTTTGTTTTTTGTTTTTTTTTTTTTTTTTTTTTTTTTGCTTTAGGGCAGCGAACAGTCATTCAGCGCGGAAATGTATTGTCAACACTGTTCTGTGATTTCTCAATAAAATAGCTTAGAAACTGAAAAGTTCAAGCATATATTTCTTAATAACTAAATCCCACAGCTTCAGTAGTAGAGAGACGCTGCCATGTAGAATTAATTCACACACGCAATCGCTCTCACTAATGCATTCATATGAATGTAATCTTAACTGTGCTGTGCTTTATCTGTATCTGAATTAGAATGAGCAGAAATCTGTGAGAAACATAACTACTCAAAGACCAAAGAACTGTTAAAAATGAGCTGTTACAGGAGCAATAGCCATGTGGGCAGCGCTGTGTCATATGCCATAGCTGTGCACAAGGTGTTTGTCACAGCTCCAGACTTATTTGTTCATTAATAACGTCATCAGCGACTAGTCGACTTCGACTCAACTTTTTAACTTCGACTTTAAAAAAAAAACAATCAGAAGGCGGCTCAACCGAATATATATATTTGTATGTATATATATACAGTGGGTACGGAAAATTATTCAGACCCCCTTAAATTTTTCACTCTTGGTGATATTGCAGCCATTTGCTAAAATCATTTAAGTTAATTTTTTTTTCTCATTAATGTACACACAGCACCCCATATTGAAAGAAAAACACAGAATTGTTGACATTTTTGCAGATTTATTAAAAAAGAAAAACTGAAATATCACATGGTCCTAGTATTCAGACCCTTTGCTCAGTATTTACTGTGACACTCATATATTTAACTCAGGTGCTGTCCATTTCCTCTGATCATCTTTGAGATGGTTCTACACCTTCATTTGAGTCTAGCTGTGTTTGATTATACTGATTGGATTGATTAGGAAAGCCACACACCTGTCTAATATAAGACCTTACAGCTCACAGTGCATTGTCAGAGCAAATGAGAATCATGAGGTCAAAGGAAATGCCTGAAGAGCTCAGAGACAGAATTGTGGCAAGGCACAGATCTGGCCAAGGTTACAAAAAAATTTCTGCTGCACTTAAGGTTCCTAAGAGCACAGTGGCTCCATAATCCTTAAATGGAAGACATCTGGGACGACCAGAACCCTTCCTAGAGCTGGCCGTCTGGCCAAACTGAGCTATTGGGGGAGAAGATTCTTGGTGAGAGAGGTAAAGAAGAACCAAAGATCACTGTGGCTGAGCTCCAGATATGCAGTCGGGAGATGGGAGAAAGTTGTAGAAAGTCAACCATCACTGCAGCCCTCCACCAGTCGGGGCTTTATGGCAGAGTGGACCGACAGAAGCCTCTCCTCAGTGCAAGACACATGAAAGTTTGCTAAAAAACACCTGAAGGACTCCAAGATGGTGAGAAATAAGATTCTCTGGTCTGATGAGACCAAGATAGAACTTTTTGGCCTTAATTCTAAGCGGTTATGTGTGGAGAAAACCAGGACTGCTCATCACCTGTCCAATACAGTCAATACTGAAGCATGGTGGTGGCAGCATCATGATGTGGGGGTGTTTTTCAGCTGCAGGCACAGTATGACTGGTTGCAATTAAGGGAAAGATGAATGCGGCCAAGTACAGGGATATCCTGGACGAAAACCTTCTCCAGAGTGCTCAGGACCTCAGACTGGGCCGAAGGTTTACCTTCCAACAAGACAATGACCCTAAGCACACAGCTAAAATAACGAAGGAGTGGCTTCACAACAACTCTGTGACTGTTCTTGAATGGCCCAGGCAGAGCCCTGACTTAAACCCAATGAGCATCTCTGGAGAGACCTAAAAAAATGGCTGTCCACCAACGTTTACAATCCAAACTGACAGAACTGGAGAGGATCTGCAAGGAGGAAGGCGAGGATCCCCAAATCAAGGTGTGAAAAACTTGTTGCATCTTTACCAAAAAGACTCATGGCTGTATTAGATCAAAAGGGTGCTTCTACTAAATACTGAGCAAAGGGTCTGAATACTTAAGACCATGTGATATTTCAGTTTTTCTTTTTTAATAAATCTGCAAAAATGTCAACAATTCTGTGTTTTTCTGTCAATATGGTGTGCTGTGTGTACATTAATGAGGGAAAAAAATTAACTTAAATGATTTTAGCAAATGGCTGCAATATAACAAAGAGTGAAAAATTTAAGGGGGTCTGAATACTTTCGTACCCACTGTATATGTGTGTGTGTGTGTGTGTGTGGGATTTTAACTAAAAACTACGAAATTAAAACATATATGGACCCTGGACCACAAAACCAGTCTTAGGTTGATGGGGTATATTTGTAGCAATAGCCAACAATATTTATTGTTTGGGTCAAAATGATCGATTTTTCTTTTATGCCAAAAATCATTAGGATATTAGGTAAAAAGTACTATTTGAGAAGTACTCTAAGTAATGAATCCTCTGTAAAAAAAAAAAAACCAGTTGGGGTGTAAATGAGCAAATACAAATATGACCAGCTTGTTGCTTCCTGTTATAAAAGATTAATTTGGCATTGTACTGGCTCTTATGCCATTGCTATAGCAACCAATATAGATCTGCCAGAAAAAGACATCACTTCCCGAACATGCAGCTCTGATTTGATCACTTGTTGCTAATAACAGTGAGGACAGTCAGTATAAAGATCAGGACTGTGCAAACACGTACTTCTGATTCTCTCTGCAGGCTGTCTTAAAGAGAACTGGACTGGGAAAAAGGGAGACACGGCAGCTATCACAGAGGACAAGAAGAAAAAGAAGGGCAAAAAGAAGAAAGGTAAAGACAGCAAGGATGGGCAGAAAAAGGAGAAGGTGAAGAAGAAGAAGAAAAAGTCCAAGCTGACTGGCACTGAGACCAGCAAGAAGAAAACTGAAGAAGCTGGATACACCTCAGATGAGGAGATCCAGAAGAAAGTTCCTCTTAATCAGGATAAAACTGAACTCTGATAGATTTCTTTGCTATTTTTTTTTCTGACACTTGTCTCCTTGACATCTAAATTTATGACTGATACTGAGATGTACATTGAGTTTTAGTCTATTAAAAGAAGGTAATATTGAGGTCCTCATTCTAGATCACTTGTTACATTAACTCCATCCAGGAACAAGCTAAAATCAAATGCCATTTCAAATCCAAAAATGGAAGCTAGACCAATCAAACTATACTGTAGCTTGGCTGTTTGCTTGTGTTTGTTCTCATGCTGGTTTCATGTCGGTAACATTGTAAACAAGCTCAAATCTTCCTTTCAGGAAAATGTCTGACTTTGAGGACTCTAGTGTTTTGAATCAATGAAGTTGGCAAGCTGTTGGAATGGATTCTTGACATCCTTGTGGTTCTCATTTCTATTACTCTGACTCATCTCACTGATTTCCTCCCCTAAAATTTAGTTTAGGTTATGAATTTAGTTAAGTTTTCTTATGCCTACTGTTACTTTTAATTGCCATTGATTTCATAGTTAATAATTAGCTGGTACAAATCTTAAAAGATATATAAAAATATAATATTTTTTATCTTCTGTGTAGGAAAATATTTGTTATCTTCTGTGTAGGAAAATATTTGTAGGTTTACTTTTATGTGATGAGACAAAGCATAAAAAAAGGGTGTTTTGTGATTCAACATAAACTGAGCCACCCCCCCCCCCCCCCCAAATTAACAAATTTAATGTGTGGTTTTTCTTATCTTTTTTCAGCTTGAACAGTCTGAACTTGGCATCTCATAAAGTCTCTCAATTTCCCACATTTCTCATTTCAGTAATGAAGATAATGGGAGAAACAGAAAAATACTTGGGGACTTTTCTTTCTTTCTGTTATCCAAATAAGGGTGTACCATTTTTGCTCAATCTGTTCATATTTGTTTTTGCATTTGCTGTGTTTATGTCTGTGATGTCACTTACAGGGAATGTTTGAGCTACATTTTTATTTAATATTTTCTTCAGCAGTATTTACTTAAGCTGTTTATCTGATATCAGGCGTCGCTATTGCCAAGGGTGTGTTTGTGTGTGAGAGAGAGAGAATGTTTGTGTGTGTGTGTGTGTGACTGAGTGAGAGTGTGTGTGTCTGTGTGTGTGTGTGGGTGTGTGAGAGAGAGAGAGAGAGAGTGTGGTGTGTGTGGTGTGTTGTGTGTGTGTGTGTGTGTGTGGTGTGTGTGGGTGTGTGTGTGTGTGTGTGTACAGGTTTTTCTATACTGGTGGGGACTTAAACCTGACTACACACAGACTCATGGGGACTCGTGTCACGGTGGGGACCTAACCTGTGGTCCCCACGGGTACAAAAGCTTATAAATCATACAGAATTAAGTTTTTTGAAAATCTAAAAATGCAGAAAGTTTCCTGTAAGGGGTAGGTTAGGGGAGGGTGGAGGCAGGGGTAGGCAAGTTCGATCCTAGAGAGCCGCAGTTCTCCAGAGTTCAGCTCAAACTCTAATTCAAAAACACACATGAACAAGCTAATCATGTCTCAGGATTAATAAGCTATAGGCAGGTGATGGTTTTTTTTTCAGGGTGGAGCTGAAATCTGACAGACCGAACTTGCCTACCCCTGGGTAGGGCCAATTTTTTTTAATATACGGTTACAGTAGAAAAAACATTAAGCCTATGGAGAGTCCCCACAAGGATAGCTGACCAGACGTGTGTGTGTGTGTGCGAGAGAGAGAGTGAGTGTGAGTGTGTGAGAGAGCTCGTGCAGGTGTTTGTATGCCTATTCTGATTACTGTTGTTTGGCGTGTGTATGAAAGTTATTGACCTGAGGTTGAACTGTATATGTAAATGTTGTAATGGGAGGAGCATGTGCAGGTTTTGTGTTTCTTGGCAGCAGCTCATTAGCTGAGGCTTTTAATAAGTGTTTGGTGAGGTGTAGATGATGAATAAAAAAGGAAAACTGACTCCAACTCTTGGGCTGATTTAAAAAACCTCGGAAGGAAACGTTTTTAAACGGTAGTTTTCCAGGCTTCACCACAAGGGGGTGGTGACGCCAAGAAGGAAGAACAAATCCTTGCTTGAGGAGAGATTGTAGTCAAGCTTTATGTGTCGCTGGGACGTTCTGTATGATTTTTAGGAAGTTTGTTGCAACAGAGTATTCTATATAATTAATTGCATATATTTTTATATAATTAAAATGTGAAAATTAATTTAAAAGCCGTTTAATGTAAGGTGTAAACATTGTATTTAAAACTAACTGTTGATAACTTGTTGTATTTGAGCAGTGCTATGCCCTCAACAGAAAGAAAAGAAAAACAACAGAAACGGAACTAACATTTCTTTCTCATTTTTATTAGAATTAATATGGATAGACGACATGCAAGTCTACCCATGCTCTTCAGACAGATGTAAATAATGGTGTGTTGAAGAAGCTTCAGCGTTGCTCCGTCTGTCACGAGGCCTGTTTATCAGTAAGTGACCCTGCTGCAGTGCAGAAGGCTTTGTCCGCATTTCCTCTTCTCAATGTCACATTCCTCTTCTGTTATGTTTGAGCAATCTGTATTATTTGTCCTTCAGTATTGGAGCAAATGGCTATTCACTTGCACAAACACATCTCAATGAATAATTCACAAAAACAAACATCTTGCACCCAGGCTAAAACCTTTTCATTTTTGCTATCAGTAAGACTGGGAGAGTCTTCCTATATGGCAGATGGAGAAAATCGAGAATTTGATTGTTCTCTAATCTCTGAGAATAAAAATGCAGTCTGAAATTGAAATATTGATCTTTTACATTGCAATCACCTGGTATATTACACGAGAGACAGTATGTGTGAGCAAGAATATGAATCTCTCTTCTCTGGGCCTTTATTTTGTTTTTGCTTGGTTTTTTTTCTCTCCAGTTTTCAGTGTTTGACCATGTCTGTCTATATGAAACCATTTATATGTCCCTGCATGGTTTCCCCATGGATATGGTGCCCAAATAACCACATAATTAATCTCTCTCTGTCTTTACCACATTTGTAATCATACAACATCATCATTTTGACATAATCTGTTTAACTGATACTCAGCTGATTGTAGAAAATATAATTATTTATCTTGTTTATTGAGCTAAAAAACTTTTTTTAAATGCTACTTAACCTTTAATTGTAAAGAATTAAGGGCCCTTTTAACCTATATGTGCCAGAAGACAGTTTATTCATATATTTAATGCAGATGTTTACTTAAAATTATTATATTAAAAAACATTAATTAGTGATAAAGACATAATTTTTTTAATACAAATGTACAGTCAGTAATATTTGATATATACTGAACATACCGGTCAAGATTTAAAAATGGCATATAAAGAAATTAATAGTTTTATTCAGCAATGATGCATTAATCAAAGTGACAATGGAAAAAAAAGGTTACTAAAAATTTTTTTTATAATTTTTCACAAAAAAATTAAGTGGCACAACCATTTGTCAAAATTAAAATAAAATAATATAAGAAATATTCCTTGAGTACTATAATATTATAATGATTTCTGACAGATGTGACACTGAAGACTAGAGTAATGACGGCTGAAAATTCAGCTTCGCCATCACAGGAATAAATTACATTTTAAAATATATTAAAATAGAAAACAGTTACTTTAAATTGTAATAATATTTTACAATATAAAGTTTTTTTTCATGTGTTTGTAATCAAGTAAACGTAGCCTTGATGAGACTTCCTTCAAAAACATGAACCAACCCCAAACTTTTGAACAGTAGTGTAGGACTATAAATACATATATAAACTTGTTTTTCTTGTATCAGTCCTTTAAAGAAACCTTCTCATTCTTCTACACAGTGCAAGTCAAAAGAGTGAAACGTTGGTCATTTTAGATGAGGAAAAACATCCTCTGTTATCTTCAGATGTCAAGTAAAAAGTTGTTCATGAGTTCAATGACTTAATCTCGATTTAATAATTTCCGTTCAAAGCGTTTCCTCCCTTTCTATCCCATCGTGCCCTAATATGGGTAATCTAGTTAAACATTTTTTCATGTCTTATTTAAGCCTTTTCCTCAAAATGTGTGACTTTATTTGATGGCTGTGGTGCATGAAATGGGTCTATAACTCACTGGAAACTACAAGCTTCTTCAAATCACATTAAAAAAAATATGTGCTGCCTTTTTTATGAGAAACAAAATAAACTCATGTTTCTGTTGTGAATATTATGGGCAAATCAGTCAATCAGTGCGTATGACTATCTATATTCATATAGTCGCACCACCCTGAGAAAACAGCAGCCACCCTCAATGCATCCTGGGAATAATCTGACATATCAGGCCCATTTCTGTTTATCCCGCTCGAGGGAATTGAAAGAGCCCACAACTTGTCTCATCATTTTAAAGAACATATTGAAACAAGTTTCTGTATTGGTTTGCAGTTGTACACTGTAAACTTAAAAAAAATGTTAAGTTGATTATTAGAGTATGTTTCACAAAAAAAATTGTATTTCAGGTTTTTCTTTTTTTTTTGCGATGAGAATTTTGTGTTTAATTCACTGTTGCAAGCCGTTTCTTTGTAATAATTTGTGAAAATTACTAGCAATATCTGAGTGAAATGTTTTTTTGTTTTTTTTTATGTTTCCCAGTCTGCTCAGTTAATGCTCACACAATATCCTGCATGCAGTTTCTTTAACGCAGAGACTCAAAACTTGTGTACAGCTAAAATAATATATTTTCCAGGATGTTGAACTGAACTGAATACACAAACAAACGCAACAGTCCTCTTCAAGTTTACAAGTACTGATATATTTCTCACAAAACAATCATAGCAAAACAGATGCCATTTCTGTATCCTAAACACATATGTTTATCTTCCGCTCCTATCTTTTGCTAGCTGTAGTTTTGGAACCACACATTTCCCACGTTCCCAAATGGTCATTTCCCATTTTTAGGGAGCAATTCCAAATCAGAGTAAATTGTTTTCAAATCTATTTATGGTCTCCACAGATTTATGGTCTCGGGTAATACTCCTAAAGCATGCAAAAGAAAAATATTACAAATCCGTGTTACAGTACAGTTGTTTGGATATCATACAGCTGGAGCTGTTGAAGTGCTGTTGTAGACTAGAAATAGCAGTATGGAACAATACTTAACTTGTGTCTGGCCACGAGAAGACCACAAATGGAATGTTAATGAGGACTTTGATGCGTGTCAATAAATGCCGATATGTAGCAGCGGAGGCATTTAAGCACTAATGGGGTCTCATTTGCATGGCCTGAATCAATAGGATTGTTTGATAGCTTTAGCTTCATCAGGAACGCTATTGACGACAAGGTGACACCGGTGACATGAGCATCGCTTTGTTTATTTGTGTTGTCGGTTCATTCTGGTGCACAAAATGGTGACAGACATCGATCTAGACCTTTCAAGACATCATTTAGCATTCGAATGCCTATAGGATGGATGGCTCATCCTGACAACACCAGCAGGGAATTCTGTTCTGTGGGAAGTCTGTTTTCCTCTTTAAGTAACTCACAGACTAAATAAAGACTCGTGTGGTGGGGAAAATGCCAAATGCATAAGAAAATATCCTCTGCGGCCTTAGTGTCTAGTTTTAACTTATTTGAATCAAATCACTGTAAATGCTTGAGAACATGAAACCACATCTACAATATCCACAGGTTCTCCTTAGAATAACGAGGGAAAGATTCCAAAAACAAGTTTTTCCATCTGAAAGCCAATAAAATAACGCAAGGTCTTACAAAGAAAGCTCCCACATAAGGTTGCTCAAACTGAAGAACAGGTGAACATTTTAAACAGTATTAAGAAGCCAAACTGACCTACAAAGAGATAAATGAACTGTAGAACCAGAAGATGGACATACACGAGAAAAGCAATTAAATGTAAGATTCCACACTCTTTAGAGTCTTTAAACAAGTATGAAACACAAGCCAGATGCATCTCTTTTCCTCCTTTTTTTAACATTTTCCTCAGCCTGTCCTGAGGGCATTAGACTGAAGGTCACTGTCCTGAAGGGATAATGCCAAAACAGCGTCCAGTTGCTTCCAAACGCTGCTTCAAAACAAGTAACAGTACACCAACAGTGCTCTCCACAGAGCTTAAACAAGGAATTAAGCACAATGTATGTAGATAAAACAACAGTCGAGGATTCTGGAATGTTGTGTGGATGGAGCATTCGATTGGGTTAAGGAGAAGATCTTCTCCAATGCAGCTCACAGCATAAAACCTTGAAGTCCTCTCTTCAGCATTCGGAAAGTGTGTGATGTGGAGAGCATCCTTATCCACCTCTTCTTAGTACATTATTGGATTTTTTGTGTATGCTCTGCTTTCTGTGAGAAAGAAAAACAAGAGGAAGGTTTGAGGTTGAAATTACATTAGTCTGGGAATTTTTTTTTACCTATCTACTGTAAATTTAAAGACTGATAAATATAAAACTAAAAGACTGAAACCTTGACAATTGTTTCAATATTTATTCAACAATTATTTAAATATGTGTCATAGTGTTAAACTTCTCTGGGCCATCTAATTGGACTTTCATATTTAATAAAGGTTTTGAAGGTTTTACATTTTATAAAAGTTTGGGGTCAGTAAGATATTGATTGATTGTTGTTCGTAAAATAAATTAATACATTTATTCAGTAAGGATGCATTAAAGTGACAAAAGTTGAAGTAAGACAAATGTATTTATTTCAAATAAATGCTGTTCTTTTGAACTTTCTATTCATCAAAGAATCCTGAAAAGAAATGGATGATGGTTACCACAAATTAATGAAGAACGGCGTAATGGCTGCTGAAAATTCAGCTTTTCCATTACAGAAATAAATTACATTTTTATACAGTGTGGGAAAAAAGTATTTAGTCAGCCACCCATTGTGCAAGTTCTCCCACTTAAAAAGATGAGAGCGGCCTGTAATTTTCATCATAGGTATAACCTCAACTATGAGAGACAAAATGAAAAAAACAAAAATCCAGAAAATCACATTGTAGGATTTAAAGAATTAATTGGTACCCCACCGCGACATCGGTAAAATAAGTATTTGGTGACCTACAAACTAGCAAGATTTCTGGCTCTCACAGACCGGTAACTTCTTCTTTAAGAGGCTCCTCAGTCCTCCACTCGTTACCTGTATTAATGCATCTGTTTGAACTTGTTATCAGTATATAAAAGACACCTGTCCACAACCTCAAAAAGTCACACTCCAAACTCCACCATGGCCAAAATGGACCCTCAAGACCGCTGCGACAGGACACCAGAAACAAAATTTTAGACCTGCACCAGGCTGGGAAGACTGAATCTGCAATAGGTAAGCAGTTTGGTGTGAAGAAATCAACTGTGGGAGCACTTATTAGAAAATGGAATACATACAAGACCACTGATAATCTCCCACGATCTAGGGCTCTACGCAAGATCTCACCCCGTGGGGTCAAAATGATCACAAGAACTGTGAGCAAAAATCCCAGAACCACACGGGGGGACCTAGTGAATGACCTGCAAAGAGCTGGGACCAAAGTAACAAAGGCTACCATCAGTAACACACTGCGCCGCCAGGGACTCAATCCTGCAGTGCCAGACGTGTCCCCATGCTTAAGCCAGTACATGTCCAGGCCAATCTGAAGTTTGCTAGAGAGCATTTGGATGATCCAGCAGCGGATTGGGAGAGAGAATGTCATATGGTCAGATGAAACCAAAATAGAAATTTTTTCAACTTGTCGTGTTTGGAGGAGAAAGTATGCTGAGTTGCATCCAAAGAACACCATACCTACTGTGAAGCATGGGGGTGGAAACATCATGCTTTGGGGCTGTTTTTCTGCAAACGGACCAGGACGACTGATCCGTGTAAACGAAAGAATGGATGGGGCCATGTATCGTGAGATTTTGAGTGAAGTCCTCCTTCCATCAGCAAGGGCATTGAAGATGAAACGTGGCTGGGTCTTTCAGCATGACAATGATCCCAAACACACCGCCCGGGCAACGAAGGAGTGGCTTCGTAAGAAGCATTTCAAGGTCCTGGAATAGCCTAGCCAGTCTCCAGATCTCAACCAAAGAAAATCTTTGGAGGGAGTTGAAAAACCATGTTGCCCAGCGACAGCCCCAAAACAATACTGCTCTAGAGGAGATCTGCATGGAGGAATGGGCAAAAATACCAGCAACAGTGTGTGAAAACTTGTGAAGACTTACAGAAAACGTTCGACCTCTGTCATTGCCAACAAAGTGTATATAACAAATTATTGAGATGAAATTTTGTTATTGACAATACTTATTTTCCACCATAATTTGCAAAAAATTCTTTAAAAATACATAAAGGCTGGTTTTTCTGGATTTTTTTTATTCTTAAGTGGGGTATTCTCAGATGTGACCTTGGTTTTCTCTTCCCTTCCCCCTCCCCTCATTATAACTTGATGAAAATTAAGGCCTTTCTATCTGTTTAAGTGGGCGAACTTGCACAAGTGGTGGATGACTAATACTTTTGTTCCCCATGTATATCTAAAATAAATAGCTTGAAAATATTATGTTTACTGTATTTTTAATCAAATAAGTACAGCCTTGGCAGGGTTGCCAGGTTTTCACAAAACCCACCCAACTGCTACTCAAAACTAGCCCAAAACCAGCCCAATCGTGTTTCGAGGGGGGTCCCCCGGTAAAAATCGCATTCCGGGGGTTAAAATACATGTTTTTTGGTGGGCTTCCCCCGGGAAAATTTGCATTTCAGGGGCTTAATATCACATTATTGGGGTGGCTTCAGCCCGAGGACATGAAAAACAATCCGCGGCAACAGTGTTAAAGTATCCCAATTCTGCGGGAAAACCGCGGACTTGGCAACACACGGATTGGTGAGCATAAGAGACTGTTTCCCCCCCCAAAAAACATCCAAAAATTTAACCAACCCCAAACTTTTGAATGGACTGAAAAAAAAAATTATTAACAATCAAATTAACTAAAAGTAATTAAGTTTAGAGTCATGAAATTTATTTTGATTTAAGTGAAAAAAGGTTGGGCCTAGCCATGTTTTAAAAACTACATAAGTAAAAATATTAAGAAATAGATAATAATAAATAAATAAATATTTATGTTTCTAAAATATTATAGAATTCAAATGCCCCTTTTCTCTAAAATAGTCAATTTTTGCACATCATGGAAAAAAGACATTAGACTGTAAATGAACACCTCCAGTCCAGTGCTGTGCCAACGTGTAGCAGATTTTCTCGACATTAGGGAGTCATTTATAAAATTAACACAAGGGTAATTCAAGTAATTTCTCATAGTACTTTAGGGCTCTCTCACGGTGAGTGACCCGAGAACAGAGTGAGAGGAGGTGAGAATTCCACGGCCCCACCGCTGCAGAAACAGATACACGGGGGAAGGGCGGCGCTGGAATATTCATGCGGTGAGCCTTTGCTTACACAGGAACCTTGCAATTAGTCCCCAGTCTTTTGATTCATCTATGTGTTTATTTGCTAATGGTTTCACTCTGAGACAGAGGGAGCCGATGATCTCATCTGTTTGGAGGACACGGGCGAGTGACACACAGTGTTGCTGAGAAAGACTGATGGGAAGGGGAAGTGAGGTCAAGACAACAAATCAGAATAAGCCAGAGCTGAAACTGTGCACATACATACTGTATATGAGTGTGTTGATAGGCATGTTTTGTACAAGGACTTTTTTTTTAAACCGAGGTTAATACTTTCATTCAACAAGAATGTGTTACATTGATTAAAGAAAAAATATATATTTTACATAAGTTACAAAAAAGATATATTTTAAATAAATGCTTTTGTTTTGAACTTTCTATTCATCAAAGAATCCAGAAAAAAAATGTATCACAGTTTCCACAAACCAATATGGTAAGCAGAACAACTGTTTTCAACACTGTTACTATAAAAAAAAAAAAAATCTTGAGCATATTAGAATGATTTCTGAAGGTTCATGTGACACTGAAAACTGAAGTAATGATGCTGAAAATTCAGCTTTGCCATCACATGAATAAACTACTTTTTATTGTTTATTACAGTTTTTACTATATATTTAATCAAATAAATTACAGCCTTGGTGAGCAGAAGAGATTCTTTCAAAAACATAAAAAATTGGATATAGTGTATAAAAATTAAACTTAAAAATTAACTCATGTTAATAACTGAGCATGAAAATGTTTTTAGTTTATTTCATCTTAGGTCATTAGGGAGTCATACTATTCACGGTTTATTTTTATATGCGTTAATGACACCACCTATTGTTAACATGTTTAATATGGTTTAAAACAACTATATGAAAATAACAAAAATTCAATAATAAAATAAATGAATCAATAAACAATCCAGTAGTTACTGTTTTTACTGTATTTTCGTCAATAAATGGCCAGCTGGTGTGGCATAAACAGAGTCGGTTCAAAACAATTTAAAAACAAGTTAAAGAACACGTCAAAAACTAATTGTTTACTATATATAAAGTGGTTTCTTTCAAGATCCATGATTATGTTTTCATTATGTGTGTATACCAAGCGGCAACCTCCCGCTCTTTCTCGTGAAGCCAACAAGGAAGTGACTTAAACTGTAATTCGTCAACTGGCCGCTAGAGGCTGGCTGCACAAGAGAGTCAGTCCCATTAGACTCCCCATGTTAAACTGCCCAACTTTACAGCAGAAAAAAAAGTTTACAGCCAGGTACAAAAAGTGGTTTTGGTCTATACAGCTAATTTTGCCCTTCATGACAACTGAGAGGGGGGTGAATTTGTTTTATAATTTATTAAGCCTTAAAGGGGTCTAAGATTTTTACTGCGAAACCGCATCATTATTTTGTGTATTTGGTGTATCAGAATATTTTGACATGCTTTAATGTTAAAAAAAACACATTATTTTTCATATACTGTACATTATTGTAGGACCTCTATGCCCCACCTCTCTCAAACAAGTCATTTTCAACAAAGCCCCCTCCTTCCGACAAGCGCAGTCTGCTCTTGATTGGCCAGCTGACCCAGTGCATTGATTGGCCCCCCCCCCCCCACCCCGAACACCGCAAGCACTCGTCTGAAATGTAATGCCCCTTACCATAATCATGAGCTTTTTTCTTTCAAAATAAATGTAAAGACAGCGCCCGAAAGGGGAACAGAGTCGCGTGACAGACACAGTGATGAAGCTGGTATGTGTTTGCAGTACACAAGCCACGGTTACGACAGATGACTCCACTGTGATGGGACCCTGTCTCTCTCTCGCTTCTCTCTCTTCTCTCTCACCACACACGCAGATGCGCCAAATCCGACATTTGGAACAGTCAATAGCCAAAATACTAAATAATAACAAAACGGTAGCTGATTCAGAAGCGCCAGATTGTCATGGCAAAGTCAGAATTACCTCTTTTCCTAGGTTCACGAAACGGTCGTCCATTTAAATGCATTGCTGTTCTGTTGTAAGTTATCTTAAATATTCCTAAATGCATCTACTTTCAGAAAGGCCAAATAAAGTGCTTTTGCTTCGCCTAGAAACACACAGCGTCTCACTGACATGCTGCATCAACACAACTGCCGTTCCTGAAACCACGCCTTCTTCCCTACTTACGTGAACATTGGGCGGCCTTATGAACCAATCATTACACCCACTAGGCGACAGCCGTTTATAGAATTGGGGGAGTGTTAGACGAGCCGTTTTGGGGGGCGTGGCAGGTCTTAACTTGATAAAGAATCTTCTTGTTTTGAGACTTTTCTTTGCAACTTCAGGGCTCCCCCAGCTACCAGTCATATGCCCAATCATGCCCTCGTACCCCCCAAACCTCCACAGAAGACAGGCCAGAGAGCAAATCGCATGGACCCCTTTAAATTTCTGCATAATTAAGGGGGTGGCCACTTGAGTGACAGGTGAATTTGCCTTGCTGTCACCACCGTCGAGCTAAGTGGGCATGGTTTCAGCAACCAGCTCCCACCTCTTTGCCCATCTTCGATTATCCGAGAGTGACGCGCGGTGACGCGCTGCCAAGATGGAGACGGCGCCTTCGCCCCCAACCTTTTTTTGAGGGGGCTTCAAAAACGATCTTCGAACCCTAAGGGGACGTCACGGACACTACGTCCAGGTTTTTATACAGTCTATGGTTTTATACACCATATATGTATATATATATATCTATATTAGTGCTGTCAAATGATTATCGCACCCAAAAAGAAAGTTTTGTTTACATAATCTATGTGGTGTACTGTGTATAGTTATGATGTATAATATAAATACCATGCCTGTAATATTTAAGAAAAATCTATGTTTATATATTAAATTATATTTTATATAATATTAAAAGATAATAATATAAAATATAAATGGATATATATGTTAAATATTTTAAAGAAATATATACTGTATGTTTGTGGTATTTATCTATACATAATAAATAAACAGCGTACAATACATATATTATGAAACAAAACCTTTTTTGGAATTGCGATTAATCATTTGACGCACTAATATATATTATATATATTAGATATAATATATATATATAATATATATATATATACGCCTTATATATTAGTATTAATATATATTTCTATGAAAAGGGGCCAGTTCATCTAGGTTTCTATTAAATCTAATACCTTGTAACAAGCAGTTGTCCTCCGGGCTTCTGCATCGCTCCGTCTCCATGTCCAGACTGATTGGATCTATGTTAACAGACAGCGACAGCTGACAAAGCCTGCTGAAAGACTATCGGCCTGAATGAAACTCTCTGAGTGTGTGTGAGAGCGTCTCACCGTGAGTGAGAGCGTCTGATGAGGTGGCCTGCTGTAAGGCCTGCTCGATCTGCCCTCTCCGCTTGGACTCATATTCCAGCGCCTCCTGTAACCTCCTCTTTGCCTTCTTCTCCTTCTTCAGACGTCTCTGAATGGTAGCTGGAAGAGAAAATATCCATGTGTAAACATCAAATGGAAATAGACGATTTTCCAATATGTATTAGATCGCAACATTTTACCTCGACTGTGTAGCTCAGAGGTGAGCTGTCTCTCTAGACTCTCTCTCATCTCTCTCTCTCTGTACAGCTCCATCTTGAGCTCTCTCCTCTCCTGCTGAAGCTGTTTCTCCTGCAGACGGGCGTTCTCCAAAGCCACCTTTAGCAGGCCCTGCAACACATGTCCACATGCTATTGATGCTGAACTTGTTTGTATGAGTGTGCGTGTGTTGCATTTCTTCATGGCTATACCTGGACATTAGTGAGCAGCGTCTCGACGGAGGAGAGGCCGTCTCTGAAAAGAAGGGACGCAGGAAAGCCAGAGGACAATGCTTGAGCTGGGACCTTCTCAAAGATTGTTGGTTTCACTGCATTTTGTTCAACTGTGAAATTATAAACAAACAAAGGGATGAATTTAACTGATCAACTGACTGTTAAAAGAATAGTTTAGCTATAAATTTAAATTCTGTCATTTACAGAGTTATTAGTTAACCAAAACTAAAATCATAAAAAAATTAATTGGAATGAAGTAAACGTTATGTAAAATTGCAGCTAGTTGGCAAGGCAACATTTCTCATTTTAATTTAGTTTAACCTGATGTACTACAATTTAAACTTAAACTGATATAAAAATTAATAATAAAAAACTATATAGACATTTAAAAAATATATTAAAATTGTAAGAAAATATGAAAATAAAAATCAATTTAGAAATGTAACAAAAGACTCTACTAGTGTGTCAAGGATACTAAAATAACACTAGTCTCAGATGTGATTTATAAGCTACAAAGGAGGGTTTGTTTTCAGCAAATAAGAACTTTTTTTCTTTTTGAAGAATATGCTTAATATATAGTTATAATTTAAGTTATATCAGTTAATAAATCTACAGAAAATCCCTGTTCTTTTAGCTTTTGGTTGTTCTTTTTGAGTGAGGGCATTGGGTTTTTTAATGTTTTTGAAAGTTAATTGTTTATGCTCACCAAGGCAGCATTCATTTGATTAAAAAGACAATAATAACAGTCATATTACGAATATTATGACTTATAATAACTGATTAACTGATTTAATATTATATTGCATTTTAATGTAATTTATTCCTGTGATGGCAGAGCTGAATTTTCAGCAGCCGTTACTCCAGTCTTCGGAAAGTTCAAAAGAACAGCATTTATTTATAATCAAATTTATTGTAACATTAAAAAATGTCTTTACCGACACTTTTGGTCAATTTAATACATCCTGGTTGAATAAAAGTATTCATTTAATTAAATTTTTTTTTTTTTTTAAACTCACCGATCCTAAATTTTTACAACAGAAGAATCTGTATGTCGATTTATGCTTTTTATGCATTTGCTAGTACAGGATGAAGCCAGGCATGAGCATATTATTTTAATTGTTTTGAGATTACTTGTATATAGAAACTAGAATATCCCATTACAACATACCATTACATCACCCAACTAAACTCAATGCAATATAGTGGCTCTGTGCAATAATTGAACTATAATGAGAGCAGAAGAGGTCAGAGGAGAGGCTTTTCTGTAATGTTATGTTATATTAAATTTTATTTTTTTTATAAAATTTCGTTTATGTGAAGGAAACTCACCCCTGTCGTTGGAAAGTCTGTTCATATGCAGAGTTGAGTCTGTCTCACTTTGTTCATCATGAACATCATATGCTACAGAGAGAGAAAGAGATATATAAAGACAGCCGATAAATGAAACAAGAAGTTTCAGAGAAGCACAGACTATTGCCAACATATATTGCTTTGTGTTGTTATTGTGTATGGAGTCATTGCAAGCCTCGTTGATTAGTTTAACATTTTTTTCCTCAATGTAAATCATATAATGTTGTTTTCTATGGACATTGTATGCAAGATATTATGAAACAACAGTAATATCACACTTCAAGATGAAGATGCTAACCACAGTAACTGGGTCTTTGTAAATACACTAACATCCAGAAACCACATATGGATTGGTATAGCACATTGTGTTTGATAAGGTGTAAATAGCATATCGCTAAGAAAATACTGCTATTTTCATTTAGTGTAAATAGAATCCATTGCTATTTGCACTTAGTGTAAATACCATCTATCGCTAAGAAAATATGATTTTTTCATTTAGTGTAAAAAGCATCTAATTGTGCAAATAGCCGCTGCCAAATAGAAATATATTGTAGCCCTTTAAATATCTTTACTGTCAATTTTGGTCAAATTAATGCATCCTTGCGAAAAAAAAGTATTAATTTATTTACAAAAAAAATAATTTTCACCCCAAACTTTTAGTGTATGTTCATTTGTGAGATTCGCTCAGCAGAGATTGATGATTGTTTAATTAATAACTGTAATTAATTGCATGTTATTATGTCATTAATTCACCTGACAGCCCTACTTAATATGCAAACTCACTCACTCAAACTCAAGGGTGTTTTTTGAGGAGAGTGTGTGTAAGGCTGTGTGGGGCTGCTGGGAACTGAACTGGTTAGTTGAGGTGAGGGTTCAGTTTTCTGAGGAACATTCCCATCTACGGATGGTGTCAGAGAGGGGCTCTCGTCAAAACACTCCTGCTGAAATGAAAAAAAAGAGACTTCAGTCCTGCAAAACCTAAATAAACTCTCCCCACATGACAACACATCTTCATTTATCTGAGTCAGCTTGCCTTAAGGTTCATATCATCGTTAAGGATTTGTCATAAAATAAAACCTTTTTTCAGATTCAGATTTGTGGTAAGGCTAGTAAGCTATGGAAGCTTATTTCTGCCACAGGATAAAAAAAATCCTGTCAATTCTCACTTTTTCCCCTCACAATTCTGCTTTATATCTTGCAATTCTGAATTATTTTTGTGACTAATTATGAGATATGAACTCAGAATTGCTGAGAAGAAAAAGTCGCAATTACCGCGAGATGTAAACTCAAAATGCCAAGATGTAAACTCAGAATTACAAGAAAAAAAAACCAAATTTGCTAGAAAAAAGTTTGAATTGTGAAATAAAAAGTAGCAATTACCTTTTCTTTCTTTTCTCTCTTTTTTCATTACGTGGCAGAAACAAGGAACATTTAACAACCTAAAACAGGTCTCTGAAAGCCACCTGACCTTTGATTACCTAAAGCAGTTTAGACCCCTTTGGACCAAGTGGACCAGCAAATTGCCTTAAATAATTCAAAATAAATAAACTCAAGCTAGAATTGTGTGAACAGTCCCTGATGACCTTGCAGCAAAAGAGCTGTGTGTTTTAGTATCTGGTCTGTACAGTATGTCCTACCTTGATGGCAGATGTCGGTCTGGAGACGGGGCTGTGCACCTGTGCACTGGCAACCATGTTGGCAATTGTATTAAGGTGGTTCATCTGGTTCATGGCCATGGCAACAGAGGCGGGAGGAAGTCCAACAGGAAGCAGGGGATGGGGCATCATCATGAAGGGCAGGTCCAGTCCTATGAGAAGAAGAAAGAATCATGGAATAACTACATACATTTAAGTCAGTCTATCACAAATATCTATTGTATGGCTTCAGATTAGACATGAAATGTAGTCATATGGACTACTTTGATGATGCTTTTGCATATTAAGCTTGAATGCTCCAGTCCCCATTAATTGTCCCAGTAACTGTAAATAGAAAGTCATACAGGTTTGAAACGACATAAGGGTGAGAAGCTACTGACAGAATTTTGATTTTATGATCTCTTTAAACACATCAGGGTGTGAAAGTGAATGGTTAATGCTCACTGTTGGCCAGTAGATGGGTGTGTTGGAGAGAGTTGAGCTGAGAGTTGTTCAAGCTGTGCTGTGTTTTCTCTGAAGCAGGTGATGAATGCTTCTCTCTCTCCCAGGACAAAGCGCTGCATCCTGTTTAATGATAAAAGAATATAAAATATGAAATATTCACAATATAGGTTTTAACATGCATTTAGGTTTTAACATAGCTAACATATAACATAGCTTTTATATTTGAACATATATTCATATTGTATTCATATATTTTTACATTTTGCAGTGTTTGCAGTGTCTACCTTTTTGAAGTTACATATAGGTTTAATGTTTATTGATTTCCATATTAATATATAGATTTATATACGTACTGTATGTAAAAAAAAAATGATAAATTCAGATTCACAGATTCAGTTTATTTAATTGATTCTAACTGATTGAAGTTAGTCTAAACTATAGTATGACTAAGCAAAGCAAGATACATGTTTAAATCTATTAAAATACACAATTATAACAATATATAGAATTTAGTTAAATATATACATATATACATAAACTGTATTTAGAAATATTTTTGTTTTTATTTTTTTAAGTGGCTTTAAACTTCATACTGACACCTACTGGTCTGGATGTTGCTGTAGAACTATCCTATTCATAAGCATTCTTTGAACCAAAAATTACTATGACTAAAGTTCATTAAAAGTACTATTCATTGCTTTAGGTTAGCTTTAAGTGCACATTTAACCACATACTGTACACATTCACACACGAATATGCTTAGACAAATTAACTTAGAATGGAATCCCCCAAATAAGTGAGCAGAATACTATAGAATGGGCATATCTCATGATCTTGAATGAAAAAACGGAAACAATAAAATGTAAGTTGCCCAGCGACCAGCAGCAACAATGAACTGAACTGATAATCTATCATCAGTATTCATGTCAGTGCCATTGGGAGCAGATGGTGTTTAGGTGGCAGATTTGTGGCGAAGGAATCAATGATAGCACAGAATGAAGTCAGTCCCCTTAAGAATATCACGTGCTCCAACCAATAAGGTCTTCACACGACCGGACAAAAATAACCTGATTAAAAACAATAAGCTCCCTCATTACGACACAACCCAACACTGCAGATACATTACAACACCACGGCAGCTTCACAACCTGGGCCCTTCACCATGACATAAATACTGTACAATAGAGCGGCCATCTGTGCGACAATCTGCACGTCCGTGGAAATCAAGACTAGTGTCAACACGAGCTCACATATCTTGTGGGACTGGAGTTCTAACGTAAGTGAGAGGGCGCTAATTCACAGTAATCAGACAGATGAAGATGGATGAGAGGAGGGAAAGC
This sequence comes from Sinocyclocheilus anophthalmus, assembly GCA_018155175.1. Lineage (NCBI taxonomy): Eukaryota > Metazoa > Chordata > Actinopteri > Cypriniformes > Cyprinidae > Sinocyclocheilus > Sinocyclocheilus anophthalmus. The sequence goes on along the minus strand of JADLZN010000395.1, from coordinate 183,428 downwards.
AAGAGCAATCAGAGACAACAAGAGCTGCAGCTGTGCTGCGAAACACACTAAAATAAACACAAACATGCACACGTACACACACGTGCATACGGTATATTCTCCTGTGTCAAGTACTCAAATAGAAATGGCTTTCAGCTTTTGGTCGGATGTCTAGAACAGCTTGCTTTGGATTACTGATATTCTGAAAGGAGCTGGTGTAAAGAGAAATACACTGTAAAATGGTTTTCGAAAGTTGTAAATAAAACAAAGATTACTGGAGTATGTTTTACAATAAATTACTATTTCACTCTTTATACTTAGAAATTCAATGAGTTACTTTTCTGTAATTATTTGTGAAATTTACTAGCAATTCAAGAGTAAAAGAAAATGGCCAATTGATATCTATGTATATATATATATAATATATATATATATATATCTATGTGATATATATATTACACAACTATAAGTATATATAACCAAATATATTGTGTATAAATCATATTGTATAAAAACATGGACGTAGTGTCCGTGACGTCACCCTTAGGGTTCCGAAGATAGTTTTTGAACAATTTTTCTTTCAGTGTACGATGGCAGATCTTTCTGCGAAATGTCAACATGAAATCAATATTTTCTTTTTTTTAATAACCATTCCTGGTCTTATTTTGTGTGATTCATAAGTGCATGTTATTCAAGACACCTATTATTTCGTGCTTGTAATTTTAGACAGATCATTTTCACCTGATGGATAATGAAATAGGCCAAATGTCCATTACATTTAAAAAAAAAAAACAAAGGGCAATGCAATAGAAGAACCATTTTTGGTTCCAAAAAGAACCATTCAGTCAAAGGTTCTTTAAAGAAAATCTCTTTCTTACCTTTTTATAATCTGAAGAACCTTCTTTCACCACAAATAACCTTTTGTGAAACAGAAAGGTTCTTCAGATGTTAAAGGTTCTTTATGGAACCATTTAGACAAAAAAAAATTTCTTCTATGGCAGAAGAGTGTACAGGGACAGATCAGTTATTAATGAAGACTTGTTTTATGTGGTTTCTTGCACACTACTATTTTATGACAGTAAACACACTTTTACCATAAGCATGATTTGTAAACTAATATATTTAGATGTTTGTGTCACATAACTAGCTCCATGTGTATGGCTTTTTTGACATAGTAAACTTGCTCGGTAGCTCACCTGGTAAAGCACTGCATTTTTGATGCAAAGCTCTGGAATATAAATCCAGTGAACCATGATCTAAGATGAAAGAGTTCAAAGATTTGTAGAAGCCAACTAAACTGGCATGGTTGCTTCAGCAAATGCGTTTTTATCTCGCGTTTATTTAGTTAACACTATAGGTTAGGTATGTGCTGTTATGAGAAAAAATGAGTCATGATGACAAGGTCAAAACTGTCTAATGAAAACGGTTATTGCTCACTTTTGAGTATTTTTGGCCAGTAATTAATTACAGTAATTTGTATCCTAGTAATTAATAAACACCAGATGGTCAGCTTGTCTAGACTGTTTGATCAAGTGAGAAATGCTTTAAAAGTCAACTAGAAGAGATTTGTGTGATTCTACATGTTTGCTCTCACCAAAACAAACACACACATTGGCTGCACACAAAAAAAAAAACTACTGATTTAAACAGCATCTTAAAAATAAGAGCAACTTCAAACAGACAAGATGAGAGGGAAAGGGGGTGGACGGGTGAAGATACAAAAATGTTGACCACAGGGAAAGAGGGGCAAACAGATAATGTGTGCGTTACACTATACACGAGTTCCCTGCTAAATGCACGCGGACGTGAAAACAAGCACACATGTGCTAACATACACCCGTATGCACACACACACAGCGCACACCTGTTTCTGTTAACGCAGGCAATCACCCGTATGACAGGTTTCGGCCATCTTGTTAAATAATGCATGGAATTTTTCTTTCAACTTGTCAACGCAGGGGGAAAAAAGTATCTCTCGCTGCTTCTCTCCGCTCTTCTGATGTCATCCTTGATGCTGATTTTCCTTGACTGCATTCCTCTTTCTGATGAAGGCCGTTTTTTCTTCTCTCCTAAATTATGCTTGTCCACAGCTGTTCTCTCTAGGAATGCTGCGCTCTCTTCCTCCTAAACTCTTGTGAGAATGGCTTTTGAAGTTCACATTATCTATGTTAGTTTTAGCCACAGTTAGTATATGGCTGCTGTGTTTGAAGACTCAAGATTTTATGTGATGCCTAAAAATTCTGTCTAGCAAATACTGCTGAGTGCAAACACTAACAGAAGTGAAATGTTCCTTTTTGTCGTTTGAACTTTCTATTTATCAGAGATATACACCACACAAAATATGAGCAGCAGCACACATTGACAATAACAAGAAATATTTTTCAGCAGATATTAGAATGATTTCTGAAGGATCATGTGACACTAAAGACTGGAGTAATGATGCTGAAAATTCAGCTTTAAATCACATAAATAAATTACATTTTAAAATGTATTAAAATAGAAAACATTATTTTAAATTGTAATCTTAATACTATTACTGTTTTTAATGGTGTAAATTTAAATTTAATATATTATTTAATCATATACTGTATGTGTATATATATATACTATATATATATATATATATATATATATATATAATTGTATTATTGTGTTTAAGTTAGTGTTATATTTTATTTTATTTTTAATGTATTCACAATTTCCTATCATTAAAATTCAATAAAATAAATATTAATATTATATAAATAATATTAAATATTAGAACAAATATTTTTAAATATAAAATTAAATAATAAGCTAAATCAGAAAAGTTGCACACTTTTAAAATGCTTTGCATCATCAACAAATTTTGTTTATGCATGTACACACAAAAATACTGTACAAATGCAACATTAACCATTTACATATTTTCTAATTTTGCTTGGCTTGTATGCACTCACACAAACACATGCACCCCTGCAGCAAATGCCTTGTTTCATCTCAAGGGCTGGTGTACGATTAACTATTCTTCTGTCTGTTGTTGGTCTTCTCTAAATGCACAGTCAGGCAGCAGTCATTAATGTCACCATTAGTCTCTGTAAACCAAGCACAACCCTGCAACATGGGTGAGCTCCGTGATGGGGCTCATCTCACCCAAAAGGCCCCGGTTACTACTATTGCAAGGCCATCTGTCTGGCACATCTAGATTGCACTTTAAACAAGCTGCCTTAAAGGAACACAAACACACATTAACAAACAAATCGTGTAAGCACAAGCCCTGTACCTGTATTAGTGTTGAGCTCATCTGAATCGAATTCTGAGCCGTTGTGGGTCTTGTGTAGATTCATCATTATCTTCATCTTCTGTATCTTCAAAGCTTCAGCCATGGCAGCTGTTGTTAGACCTGCAATACATTCAAGAACAATCATAAACACAAACAACTGTCTCACACTTTCTCCCATACAGCAATGGAGTAATCAAATGGAGACAACTTCAACTGTGTCTCCTCAACAGTTTTATTAGATATATCAACAATCTCAAATCTCAATCCCAAACTGAGCTCAAATTTGCCATTATTTTCTCTAATCAAATGCCAAAAAATTCAAGATTAATTTTCCATCCAAATCTATTATGCAAATATAAACTATCGGTGAAAAGTTTGGGATAATAATGCTTTCGAAGGAAGTGTCTTATGTTCCCCAAGGCTGCATTTATTTGATCAAAAAATGTGATCATTTATTTGAAAAGAGTTTTTGTTGCTTAACATATTGTGGAAACTGTGATACATAACTACTCGAAAGTTTGACGGTAAGCAACATTTAAAAAAAAAAAAAAAGAGGGTGTGTTAAGCTGATCAAAAGTTACAGTAAAAACAATTATGCTACAATTATTTCTATTTCAAGTATTTCAAGTGCTTTTGAACTTTCTATTCATCGTATGTATCACGGTTGCCACAAATATATTAAGCATTAAAATGGTTTTCAACATTGAATCAGAACCATTACTAATATTTAAACACTAATAATAATTAGTAATAAATGAGCACCAGAATATTAATCAGAACATTAGGATGATTTCTGAAAGATCATGCGGAACTGATAACTTAAGCAATCACTGCAAAAAAATAATCAGCTTTACCATCACAGGAATAAATTACATTTTAATATATATTCAAATAGAAAGCAGTTCTTGCATTTATATGTTACCCTGGACCACAAAACCAGCCTTAAGTGTCAATTTTTCAAAATTGAGATTTATACATCACCTGAATAAATAAGCTTTCCATTGATGTATGGTTTGTTAGGACAGGACAATATTTGGTCGAGATACAACTATTTGAAAACCTGGAATCTGAGGGTGCAAAAAATCTAAATATTGAGAAAATCGCCTTTAAAGGTGTTCAAAGAAGTCTTAGCCACACCGGCAGATAATATCAAAATAAAGTCTTCGAAATTTACGGTTAGGAAAATTTACAAAAATATCGTCCATGGGAACATGACCTAGCTTATGATCCTCAATGATTTTGGCATTAAAAAAATCTATAATTTGGTATTTTTGGCTATTGCTACAAATATACCCCAGCGACTTAAGATTTTTTTTAATAAATAAATGCCGCTTTGGAGAGCATAAGAAACTTCTTTCAAAAACATTTTTTAAAAAGCTTAATTATACCAAACATTTGACTAGTAAGGGTTTTACTGTAAGACAACAATGAAAAAAAGCCTTTACTTTTTGGTTTTGAATACCTTAATACACTGGTTTCAGGCTGCTAAGAGATGTGCTATTTATGAAGCACATTAGCCTAAAAGTTACAGCAATAAATTCCTTAGTTGACAGTAAATGGACGTTGTCATCAGCAGCAGGGTTTAGTCAGAGCAACTGGAGGGTCACAGTGACCTGAATTAGCTCTCTGTTAGCTGGACTGCATTATTTATATAAGCGTATCATGGAAGCAGTCCAAGAAATAGCCATCTGCCAATCGATCACTTTAAACTCCTCCCACCAGCAGCACAATTAGCCAGGCAAAGAGCTCTGGCCTTGGTTTCCCCTGGATGCCATCAAAAAAAAGTATTGATTAGTGACAGACAGTCAATTCTCTGGACTAGTGATTGGTGTTAAAATGGCTCCCTCTCTCATTATAATTCAGATTTTTCATTACACAACACTGTAACTCTAAAGGTGTCCATTGTGTGTGTGTGTGTGTGTGTGTGTGTGTGTGTGTGTGTGTGTGTATGGTTTTGCATATGTGTTTGGGTGAGAGTGTGTATTGTATTTGACAAGGTCATGATTTTCCCTCACATTGTGACAAAGGAGAAGAAAAGTGCAGGTGAGGCTGACTGCTGATAAGGAGAAATACAATGGACCATTAACACTCACACACACAAAGACACAAGTAAAGAGCGGCATATTCCCTCAGGAGACATTGGCTGCTTGGCTAATCATGACTTTAACATCTCTATGCAAATGCTGATGGTCTAAATCTAGTATACAGCTGTTGCATGAGCTTCGCTGTGGACTCATGGGAAAAACAATCTTCAGAGACTTGAGGTGAGTTACGTAAGCTGTTTGACAAGAAGGAAAGCGATCGTTCATGTGAAGTGAGATTGTCCAGAGGGGAAACTCTATTCCTTGAACTCTTACGGTATAGCAGAAACAAAGTCACAGCCACACAAAACATGAGAATAGTAAAGATTATATGTACATTTATACAAAAAACATGCTTTTAAAAAATGAGCTGTGAAACTGAGCTTGTTTGATGCAGCTCACAAATATAGGAGTAGTTCCTCCAAAAAACATGTATTGACTGTAACTCACAGTTACGATACAACTTAGAGCACTGTAACTTAAATTTCTCTTTTTCTTATAAAAAGTTGTCAAATGGTTTTGGAGGACTTAAACCACACAAGTTACACAGACTACTTTATGGTACTTTTTGTAATATTTTGAGCTTGGCAATAATGCAAATCACAAGGTCAATTTTGTTATGGAAAAGAGCAGCTTGGACATTCCGCTAAATATCTCCATTTGCATTCCATATTTAGGTTTGGAATGAAGAATTATAATTTTTGGGTGAAATATTCCAGGTACAGAGAAAATTCTCAGCCATATACACAAACATATACTGTATTAAAATGTTTTTGGTCAGTAAGTTTTTTTTCTGTAAAGAAATGACTACTTTATTCAGCAAGGATGCATTAAGTTGGTTAAAGTGACAATAAACACATCTATCATGTTGGAAAGTATTTCTATGTCAAATAAATTCTGCTCAAGTGTTCTGTTTTCAACACTGATAATAAGACATGTTTTTTTGAGCAGCAAATTAGAATGATTTCTGAAGGATCATGTGACACTGAAGACTAGAATAATGATGCTGAACATTTACCATCACAGGAATAAATTACATTTTCATTCAAATACGAAACAGTTATTTTAAATTGTAATAATATTTTACAATATTACTGTTTTAACTTGATTTTTTATCAAATAAATGCAGATTTGTTGAGCATAAGAGACTTTTCAAAAACATGTAAAAAAAACTCAAAATTAATAATAATAAACATAGCACTCTAATTGATAGGGACCAATTCTCACTATTAACTAGTTACTTGTTAGCATGTTGATTCATAACATATTGGCTGTTTATTAGTAAAGCACATACTCTGCATGGACCATCTATCCATCTTAATCCTACCAATAACAACTACTTTACTAACTATTAATGAGCAACAAATTAGGAGTTTATTGAGGCAAAAGTTGTAGTTAATGGTTTGTTAATGGCCTTAAAATAAAGTGTGACCATTAAATCTTACCAAACCCAAACTATTGCATGGTAGTGTATATATAAAAGCCTTTTTCTTTAAGGTAGCTTGGAGCTATTGCATGTGTGTAAACACATCTTTAAATCATATTAAATGAAACTTTAATACTTGTATCTCCCCCCTTTCCTTTCCTTTCCTCTCCTCTGCATCTTTTGGCACCACCCCCCTGCTGTCTGTCATTGCCCTAAGTGACAAACAATCCAGAAAATTCCAGTTTGCTGCAGTTGTAGATTAAAGAATATGAAAATGAAAGATTTAAATAAATGTCAGTCAAATTTTACTTACCTAATCTGAGAGAGAAAAAATGTATCATATTGAAATCTTTGACATTTGATTGCACTGTATCTTGGCTTTGAGACATTGTTCAGATCACTTCTGAAGCGAACAGAGATTACACATGTCTTTTTTCACTCTCTCAGGTAAACAATCTGAAAAGCATTCTAGTTTCTGTCTAAGAGAAACAACTGAGATATTAAACTAATTTCTGATTTTCTTCCTTCTCTAAGCAAACAAAATGCAAAGCAAAATACTGTCATGTCTCCATTGTGTTTTCTGGCTTGTTGTATGTTGCTGTTAGAATATAATCACTGATTCACTCACCATGTTTTTTTTTTTTACCCAACTGTCATAGCCCCAAACAATGACTGAGCACTTGGCAAATCAAAGCAAACTGCCCTACTCTCATTCCTAACGAGTCCTGACATCTGCCACTTGACGATGCCAAGACTCTAAGTGACATCTCCACGGTAACTGCTCAAACACGGCAGAATATCACTGCAAGTCTAGCGCATCCTCAAACCCAGCAATTGGGTTGTTTTGACCCAGCGGTTGGGTTTGTTAAATGTTTAACAAAACCTTATGTGTAGTAAACCCAAACCGCTGGGTCAAAACAACCCAATAACTGGGTTTGTCCCTTTTTTACACAGCACTGGATTGTATTTAACCCAGCATTTTTTAGAGTGTATTTTTTATACAAAAGCTGTGTAAATAATGTAATGTGTTATTACAGTTAAATAAAATTAAAACTAGCACTTTTAAAATAATTGTATTTAAATGAAATGAAGCTGAAATATAATATAAATATGAATATAAGATGATAAACTTGATGAGAGATTAGACGAAGGTTAGAAATGTTGCCTTGACAAATAGGTTAGATAAAATAGGTTGAAACTGAAGTATTTAAAAGAACTCAAACTAAAAATGAAAAATTAAAAATAAAATCAAAATAATGAAAAAAAAAAGATATAAAATTAAAGCAAAAATAGAAATATAAAACTATAAAAATTGCAAACGCACACAAAATTTTAAAATAAACTTAAAATCAACACCTATAAATATAAAATAAAACTGCAATATATATATAATACAGTAAGACTAACTGTACTTATTGTGATGGTTGAAACTTTACGTCTTAAGGCTAGTAATCATAAATAATTACTGGTATACCCAAATATGGGATCACAGTTTAAAAATAGGTCATAAAAATGTCTATGATGGTTAATGCCCAGATATTTTGGATCTGAGGTGGGAAAATATGATTTCTTGAAAGTTAAGTAGTTACTTTTTCACATGATAAAAAAGTAAAAATACAGTATAAAAAAAAATGTAATTATAGTTAATTATATTTTCCAGACATTATCTGGCAAAAAGTCGCTGTTTCCTGAGAATTAGCCATAATTGTCTAAAAGTGGGAAGGACATGTCCCCTTGCAGGTATAATCATTGCTACACTCCTGATTCTGGCAGAAATAAGACATTTCTTGGGGCAGATTTCAGCACATTTTCAGCATCCACCCTTCCCAATGTGATACAGTAGAGATGAGAAGCAAGGACGGGGGATGTGAGGCTTCTGGCCAGTGAGAGGAAGAGGGAAATAGAGAGGGATGAACAGATGGATGAGTGATCCCGCTGGGGTGTGCCATTCATCACTGTCATACGTAAAAGAAGGTGCATGAAAGATGACCGAACAGAGCGGCAGAAAGGGAGAGAGAATGAAAGATGAGCAGAAGGACAGCAGAGGAGGGAGTGATTTAAGCATATACTTTTCATATGTGTTGAAGGGGGCTGTGAGTGAGTAAATTGAGGCTCATCTACATTTACAGCACACAGAACGTGGTGAAAAACGAGACCGGTGTTTGTACGCTTGCATTTACCTGTAGGTGACAGCAGGGCTGGAGACAGAAGGTTGTTTGCTCTGTGGTGGAGGATTCTGGGGCTTTCTTGCACATCGGCCCCATAGGAACGCTTCGGTGGGCGACCTGGACGAGAGCTGTGAAGGGTGTAAACATACATTAGTATTGTGCCCATCATTAAGGACAACAGAGACATTGAAAATGAATATACATTTAAAGCAAATTGTACTTTTAATAACACTTTACAAATAATAATACTAATACAAACATTGCTTAAAAAAATAAATAAAAAATATCACGTTTAATTTAAATTACAGCATCAAGTTTGACAGGAAACCTATTTAAAACAAACATTTTCCATAATGCCAAAATTACATAACATGATCACTGCCAATGGCACAACTAATAACGGTTTTGCATTAGCCTAAATTTAGAAATCTTCCAAGTATTTTAACTGTTTCCCCCCAAATCCCAGCATGATTAAAAAAAATATACACTACCATTCAAACTTTTGGTAATATTTTTTTTCAAGTCTCTTATGCTCACTAAGGCTGCTTTATATGATGAGTAAAAACAATAATATTGTTTAATATTATAACAATTTGACATAACTGTTTTAATGTTTTAAAATATAATTTATTAATGTGATGGTAAAGCTGAATTTTTAGCAGCCATTTCTTCAGTCCGTCTTCAGTGTCACATGATCCTTCAGAAATCATAAAAATGTTGATTTGGTGCTCAGGAAACATTTAATTCATAGGGTTGAAAACATTTTGTTCTGCTTAATATTTTTTAGCAAACTGTGATTTTTTTTTCAGGATTCTTCATTGAATAGAACGTTCAAATGAATAGCATTTGTTTAAAATAGAAGTGAAACATCATATGTGTCTTTACTGTCATTTTTGATCAAATTAATGTGTCAATGCTGAATAAAAGTATTTATTTATTTAAAAAAAACATCTGTTCAACAGTAGTGTATTTACACTTAACGTAAACATAAGTTTCTAACTTCTGGAACTGGAAAGGCTTTATAAAAGTCAAAGCAAGAAAAGCTTTCTGAAGGTTCAGGTGCAGACTGTTCAGTAAACTTCAAAATGGATGCTTTTGTTTTTCCCAATAGCTCTTCAGTTGCTCTTACATTGCACTGTCTGTCACCTGTCAATGATAGGATATGAAACAGCGCCCATAAGACAACCAACTACTGATGAAATAAAGAAAGACATACCCCTCTGAATTCAGTTGAAATAGCCAAAACAAAGTATACAGACTGTCCAGTCAGTAAGGGGAAAGAGAAAGGACAGACAGCCAGTAGCTTTTCTTGCCTGTCTTGCTTTTGTTTATAACTTCAAAAGTTCATCTCAGGGGTAGAGACACAATCTCTGAGCAGTCAAAGGTTAAAAGACACTGAGGGGCTTTTGCCCTGGAAGAATGTGGAAGAAAAAAGAGAGGGACCTTTAAACAGAGGCCCGTGACTGACAGAGAAACAGACTGAGTTTAACATCTCTCCATTGATTTATGTGGTAATGGTAGATGACGACAAGAATGTGATCTGTCCTCTGATACAGCAACAATCATGAACCCATATGTGAATAACAAATAAACTAGCACTTTTCTAGCACTTTTTTTTTGCATTTCTTCCCTAATATTGTGACTGATATCAATTTAAATCAAGGTTTATTTTAAAAAAATGTGTGAGTTGGTGGTGAATTTGTTTTAATACATACAAACTGAATATGTAGCTAATGAGACAAATTCATACAAATTCTTTACCAATTCAACAAAATGGAAATTTGCACCAATTTAGTTAAGGTTGCCTAATTCTGAGTGTCTATTTACACTAAGTGCAAATAGCCTGCCTTGTTTTAGAGTCTATTTACACTAACTCCGCCCACCAACATGTGGTTGGGCTAGACAACATTACAAAAGACGGCTGTCAAAAAAAGCTCCAGTGGCTTAAGTGGTAAAATGTGTAGTGAAGACTTTTTGACGCGATCGACCCAAGTTCGAATCTGCCTTATGAATCTGCCTCGATTCACATCTTATCAAATCTGCCTTATGCCTCTTTCTTGTCCCTTTTCACATCTCATATCACCGGAAAGGCATTTATTTTTTTTTATAGAAATAAAGGAAAAAAAAATGTAAAAGTTGGAAATGAAATATCAGGTAGGGTTAGGGTTAGGTGTAGGGAGGGCTTTATTGTCCCAATAAGTCAGCATCTTTAATTTACACTCAATACATTTTTTTTGCATAGTGTTTTATTATAAAATACTACAATAGTGAGGTGCAGATATATTTGCCACTATTTGCAATAAGTGGTATAAATAGCAGAAAATACTGCTATTTGTACATAAAAAATATAAAAAACATTGTAAATAAAAACTATGGCTATTTACACTTAGTGTAAATAGCATCTATTGCTATTGCTTGTGCAAATAGCCACTGCCTTTTTAATTTGCTGATGCCAAAAACTAAGGTGAAAAAACAGGCTGATAACTAATTAATTGGCTGAGTTTTTTTAAAGTACATAAAAATAATTTTCCACACAATTTAAAATAGTGCTAAACTTACAAAATTGATAAACAACTTACCCAAGAAAATGTTTTACAATTATTATTTAAAAGATATTAAAATAAATAGAAAAAATAATACAGACACACTCAAACTGAACTGAAAAGTAACACTTCAAATAACATAAAACTAATTATAAAAATGAAATGATCCCAATTACAAATAATCCAAATTTTACAGGTGAAATTTTGAAATTTTTACTTAAAGTGCCCTTATTATGCCATTTCAAATATTGCCTTTTATGCAGTGTGTAATGTAGCTGTATGTGAAAGTCTGCAAAGTTGTAAAGCTGAAAGCACATCATAAATAAAGTTACTGTCTCTCAAAAGAAAGAGTCGACTCCGAACGGCCTTAATGAGTCATTAGAATTCGACCCCCACTCCGGACGGTAACATACGGGTAAAACATTTGCATAATTCCACGCCTATGTTCTACGTTGGCCGGCTGCGAACAACTTGACCCCAACCCCGTCATTTTACTGACGACTGCTTCTTTAATCTCGGGGAGTTCAACGCGGGATTAACAAAACGCTTGCTCTTGAAAGATGGTTCAGTATCCTGTTTATTTGGACCAGCTGGCTTCTGTTACGAATCCTGTCCATGGACTTCCGTCCGATCGCCACCAGCGGTCACTCGTCCATCATATAGACTCTTTCACTACACAAACTGTTACACGTCACCACGGACTACATTTCCCATCATTCTTTGCACAAATTGCACACAGCGAACCAATAAACACACACACTATATTTACACCACTTCAGATACCTTCTCAATCTGCCGAAGTATTGTTTAACGCATATCACTCTTCTAGCGATAGCTGCATTGCGGAGCCCTTCCTAGTTCCCAGTTCTAGTTTTAGTCTAGCCACTTCGTGTTGCCTTGTTGTCTGTTTCCTGACCTTCTGCCTGTGTTTCTTGGATCAACCCTTTATCTTGCTGTTTTGAACTGTGTTTGCACCTCACCTGGACTACTGCTCTTGTTATTGGATTACCCCTCTTGTCAAGCCCTCTGGATACTGTTCACCGATCGAAGAACCACGCTAGAACTTGGAATATTCTGTCTTGCCTGTGATATATACCGTGTTATCTTACCCTGTGCCTGTTTATGAACATCCTTTGTAAATAAAGCCGTGCACATGGATCCGCACGCTCTCGTCTCGTGCCAGTATAGATCCAATGAATCACAAGTCCTGATAAAATAATAATGTTTATATTTTATACGACGTTCAAAATACGGAACTATGGCAATGGGTGTATCGTTTCCAACACCGCTGTACACTGTAGACCAATCACAACAGACTGGGCCATCTGACCAATCAGAACAGAGCAGGCTCACGGAAAAGAGGGGTTTAGAGAGACTGAAACTGAAAATCGTTTGAGAATCGCTGGAAAATGAGGTGATATTAAATGCATATTTTGAAAAAATGAAAGCATTTTTTGACCTTGCATGCACGTAATCCTATTGTAGGAGACTCCCAACACAATATTAGGAACCTTAAAATGGCATAATAGGGGCACTTTAATCTTCTAGCACTTGACTATCCCTGTTGATTAATGCCAAAAAAGAAGTGCCAGCAATTAATCGGTAAAACCAGTATTTCTGCTATACTATATGTTTAATACTTCTATACGTAAATGTGTCCAGTGTATGTTGTGGGAGTTTATGTATTGTCATTATTTTATGTACAGCGAGACCACAGATTAATCTTCAGCTAAGGCCAGACAATAAAGTTTAAATAAACTAAACTAAACTAAATTGGCTTTATGTTTGACTAACCTCCCTATATTGGCATAGTTCATACTGTCCTTCATCAAGATAGTGAATGCTGAAAAGCAGTGTTGGGAAGGTTACTTTGGAAATGTAACAGGTTACAGATTTACAAGTTACCCTATTCAAAATGTAAAAGTGTAACTATTTCAAAAACAGGCAAAGCAACAAATTAACATTATTTAACATATCCTAACTTTTTGCAGAAAATATTCAGATGTAACCCCCTTTGTAATTGTTAACATTCATAAATAACTGTAATTTAATTACACATTTTTTCAGTAACTGTAATGGATTACAGTTACATTGATTTTGTTATTAAATTATGCAATGCCGTTACAAGTAGCCTAGTTACTCCCCAACACTGCTAAAAGCCACTGATATGAAATAGTGGGCAGAATAATATGCTTGTGGTTCTGATGTCACAACCCCAAACCTTGTGAATGAACTGTTTAAACTAGACGTTCACATTTTCTGAAGGAAATATGAAAATATATCTGTGCAAAACTGTTCAAAAGAGCACACATTCAAGTCTATGTATGATTCGGGTCCCTCTTTCAAAAGTCCATGGGATCTTTAAATTGTTTTTATTGGCTTCCAAATCACTTCAAAAAGTAGCCTAATAGCTCAGACTCTCCTCAACAAGCCACACAATTTTGCAATTATTCATGTCTGATAAACGGTGCAGGGTGAGTCAGGCACTGAAATGTAATACTCTAGTATTTTAAAAGAGCAAGGAAAATCCTGTTTTCTCTGATACGGCCCCTTTGAAATCTCAGAGTGTTAACACAGGCTCAGCAGCAGTTTAGATTTTAAACAGAGGAAATTTAATAAGGCAATATGATTTTGAAACAATAAGGATCGTGTATGCTTTCTGCACGCTTAATTAGTTTGATGCCTAAAAGAGCCACAAGCATATGCGGATGAATCCCAACAGAGAAAGAAAGAGAAGAGAAAAAAGCATTTCCACGGCAGTTCAGCTGCTCATATCTCTCTTTTCATCCCGGTGTGTAATGTTTATACATCCACTAACCCGCTGTGTCAGCCTAACAGGAATGTGTGCAGTGTGTGTGGGATGGTGTGTTGATGTACGGGGGTGTGAATGGTTTCCTCTTTCTTAAAAGCACAGACAAAAGGAAGAACGCTGTTTACAAAGCTTACAGTAATACAGCTCTTGGAGACGCTCATTCATTGATCTCTTGATACCACTTCTCTCTCCCTCTCTTTCTCTTGCTCTGTCTTTCTGTGCACACGCATGGAAACACAAAAAAGCTAATCCAGATCTACTGACAACAGCTCTTTTGTTCTGTATTATCAGAGAGAAAAGAATCCCTCTCTTTTAGTGAACGACAGGATGAGTCGCTGATGGAAGCGATGCAGTCATGCAGAGGTCATTGGCGCACACAAACTCTCAGAAAAATAACTGATTGTAGGCACTGGAAACACACTGGCTAAACAAGCCTGTCATGCCAATATCATGGCGTCAGATAAGCCTGCATTTCTGTAGCTCAACAGGTAAAGCAAGATGAGACAAATGCCAAGGTCACGGGTTTGATTCACAGGGAACAAAAAGAGTTGCCGCATTTGCATTTATAATCGTATACAGATTATAATTAATAAGATGATTGTGTAAAATCATGTAAACATTTTTAACCGCACCATAGCACTTTTTGAAACTTTTTTGCTAGTGAATTAAACATTCTATGCACATAGACATTTTACAGGTGCCACAAAAGTTCCATGGTGAGAAAATACAGTATGTTACAATATAACATTTTTATATTTATTTTAAACCTTTTTTTTTTCAAAATAAAACTGAAAATGAATCTAAATGAGCAAAATATGAGCTTCCTGTCCATTCTGATCCCAAAGCAAGAGTGTGTTTTTAGAAAATGCAATTTAAGTAAAGATTGACCGTTTGAGTATTTCATCAAACTGTGAGCATTGCAAATGTATATTGTATTTTTGTATATGTACAGAAATATATATAATATATATATAATTTGTTACATACTTTTATAATTTTTATAATGTATAAAGGCGTCTGCTAAATGACTAAAAGTAAAGTAAAGTAAAGTAAAATAAATGGATTATTTTTTATTAAAATAAATAATTAGTTTGAAAGTAGTTTTAGTAATTTCTCAATTAAAAAACTACAGCCATTGAAGGTCGTTTTGGTGCTGTTCATGTGAAAAAAAATCCCACAAAGGATTTACACAATGGTATTGACATCTTTCTTTATTCTATATAAAATATATATTTTGTGTGTGATACATAAGATAATGTTTCATTTGTTTGTATATAGTCTTTTTTGTGAAGCCAAATTACCACAGTAGTGGAGAATAAAGTATTATCTACTCTAATCTAATCTAATTAAACATGTTCGCTCACATACGTACAGCAGGGCTATTTTATGAGATCTTGATGATATTTGCTGCACAAAAATAACAATTTATTGTTTTGTATACTCTAGAGTGTATAGGCGAAAATATTATTACATTTTATCAAAGACAAGCTCTGCATATAACATATATCAGACCACACCCAAGAGTCTGTTACTATGGAAACCTGTTCTCAATCAATACTCTGTCATCGACTATGATTGGTGGCAGATGGAGGACAAGGGAGGATTCCCCCAGAGATCAAAGACATATTACTAAAGCTCAGGCTCACACACACACTGACACACAGTTCAACACCTATTCATTTTGTCAATCACACGCACACACACACACACATACAGAGAGGGGTAGCGCTGCTATTTATTGCCGTGATAGATATCAAACAGCTGTTATAGGCGTTGACCATAGGTCTCACTGCAGTTCCCCTTTACACCCATAAATGTTTACTAACTATAACTGTTAAGGTGAATCTCTCAGAAACATGTCGCAAAATTGGTTCACATTTCACCCCAAAATTAAAAGGAACACAATTCTGAATTGTCTTATATAAAATAAAAAAAAGAAGCATATTTGTCCAATTTTAGGACCATTAAAAATATGTTAGCCATTTGCTTGTTGATTTCCCTGAAAAGCATAAACGTGGGTCTGTGAAGGTTTAAAAACATTGTATCTTTTTTGAGTGTTCAGGAAATTACACGTCATCTTAAACATTGCTTTCCATCACTTTTAAGCATGCATGTATTGTAGTAAAAAAAAGTGTTGTTTTATAACAAATCTTACAATAATATAGCAACAATTATTATATTATAGCAAATTTTATTTTAATATAGCAATTTTTATTTTATTTTATTCACTCTGAGGCGTTTGATAACTATATATATAAAAATTATAAATGCAACACTTTTGTTTTTGCACCCATTTTTCATGAGCTGAACTCAAATATCTAATACTTTTTCTATGTACACAAAAAGCCTTTTTCTCTTAAATATTGTTCACAAATCTGTTTAAATCTTTGTTAGTGAGCACTTCTCATTTGCCGAGATAATCCATCCACCTCACAGGTTTGGCATCTCAAGATGCTGATTAGATAGCATGATTATTGCACAGGTGTGCCGTAGGCTGGCCACAATAAAAGGCCACTCAAAAATTTGCAGTTTTATCACACAGCACAATTCCACAGATGTCACAAGTTTTGAGGGAACGTGCAATTGGCATGCTGACTGCAGCAATGTCAACCAGAGCTGTTGCCCGTGAATTTAATATTAATTTCTCTACCATAAGCCGTCTCCAAAGGCGTTCCAGAGAATTTGGCAGTACATCCAACCGACCTCACAACCGCAGACAACGTGTAACCACACCAGCCCAGGACCTCCACATCGAGCATCTTCACCTCCAAGATCGTATGATACCAGCCACCCGGACAGCTGCTGCAATATTCGGTTTGCATAAGCAAAGAATTTCTGCATAAACTGTCAGAAACCGTCTCAGGGAAGCTCATCTGTATGCTCGTCGTCCTCATCAGGGTCTCGATCTGACTGCATTTCGTTGTCGTAACCGACTTGAGTGGGAAAATTCTCACATTCGATGGCGTCTGGCATTTTTGAGAGGTGTTCTCTTCAAGGATGAATCCCAGTTTTCACTGTACAGGGCAGATGGCAAAGGGCGGGAAACAACCCCCCCCCCCCCCCCCAGACCACCCAATACAGGGAAAACTAACATTTTAGAGTGGCCTTTGATTGTGGCCAGCCTAAGGCACACCTGTGCAATAATCATGCTGTCTTAATCAGCATCTTGATATGCCACACCAATAAGGTGGATGGATTATCTCGGCAAAAGAGAAGTGCTCACTAACACAGATTTAGACAGATTGTGAACAATATTTGAGAGAAATAGGCCTTTTGTGTGCATAGAAAAAATCTTAGATCTTTGAGTTCAGCTCATGAAAAATGGAGGCAAAAAACAAAAGTGTTGCATTTATAATATTGTTCAGTGTATGTGTCTGTAAATTAATGTTGAAACACAAAACCAACTTAAAGATCACAAGCTATCCTTTCTGGTTATTATAGCAAAGATTGTTTATTAGAGCACTTTTTATTTATATCTTTTATTTTCCTTCAATTATAAAAAATAGAAAATTAAAAGAAAATCACCAACACTCAAGTAGTATAACAATTACTAAAAAGTGAAATATTGTTTAACTGCATATCATGAGGACCATTGTGAACATTAACCAATGTCACGACTCGGAACATGAACTTAATGTGTTACGTAATTATTAATTATTATTAAAATCTAAGATGTACTCAAGTAAATATATTAGGTGATGAAGTATGGCTGACAAAAAAAAACACTTGGGATCCTGCTTTGCATTGTACAAGTACTTACTTTTTGGAATCTGATTACATAACCAGATTACATGTAATCAGTTACGACCCAGCACTACTAAAACCTATACAATTACAATATCTCCATGCACTACAGTAGATACTGTATTGCAAATATATTTAAAGTTATATTTATATTTTGTTGCTTTGCTTTGTTGCATGATACACCTGAATTGACATGCTTTGATAAGACAAAGCATCTGTTTCTTTGTTTTTTCTACTATGAAGTCATAGTGCTCAGGTCTGGAGGGAATCCCTCCCTTTATTGATTGGTCAAGGTTGTCGTCTTTACTGCCTTTCTTTCCATTTGAGCTTGGTATTGAATTTATGTAGCCCTTTGTCTCTTTCTTTGCTACTATCAAAGTATGATAATAAGGATAGAGGCAGCAACTACATAAAACAAATGCTCTCACCACACACACACACACACCACACAACACCACACAAGCACACACATAAGCTTAATCCACTTCACACACCCCTTTTACACACATACACATCGACATCTATTGACTTTCTTCTGAGAAACAATAGCCCCATCTTTCTCAGGCTGGTTTTGTGTAGACCACAGATGGGCTAATTACAGTCTCTCATTTTCAATTGAGTGAGAAGAGCAGAGAGGCAGGAGATGGCAGAGAAAAGATGCAAAAAGGAAAGAAAAAAATGGCCATAACAAAAAAACAACCTAAAGAGGCAAGTAAGGGAGGAGGAACTGAATTAGAAGATCACCCCGTTGAGACAATTTGAGACTATTCAGTGTTCAAAAAACAATATATTTACCGCCTGACACTAAATGTACGAATATAACGAAAAGGAACACAATGATCAGGCTATGAAATCTTGACTGGTACATACTAAACTTACTATCAGTGTTGGGGCGAACGCATTACAAGTAACTTAAGTTGCGTAATCAGATTACTTTTTTTAAGTAACTAGTAAAGTAACGCATTACTTTTTAATTTACAAGAGAATATATTTTTCAAATAAGTAACACAAGTAAAAAAAAAAATTCCAAGTTATTGACTGACAGCTCTCCTGTCCCAATGTTGAGAGAAATCAGAAAATGTTACTAGTTCTAAAATAAATATGAATATGCAATAATTCATCTCACTCACAAAAAAAAAAAAACACAGATTCAGTATTCCTCAAAATGAATAAAACTAATGCAACTCAGAATATGACGCAAAAAATAATTACATGTTAAACACAAATATGCTTTATGTATTTAACCCCATTCTATTAACCAATGTCTTTACTTCTGACCCTTCGATGATCCAGTTCAACCGTACAAATAAGCAAAAATTACTCTAGACAAACACTTGTGTGTCTTTTTTATTGCTGAAGTGTGTTGAAATTCTTCTTCTGCATTCTACTGTACGGACGTAAAGTTACTTTCCCTTCAGCCTGAGGCTTATTAATTTCACTTTTGGTGCGGAAAGGGCTTTTATATTTGCCAAAAATATAAATTTTTTATTTTAAAAACAAACAAAGCAAGCCCTGTCCAGATTTAAAAAGTAACGCAAAAGTAACGTAACGCATTACTTTCCATAAAAAGTAACTAAGTAACGTAATTAGTTACTTTTTATGGAGTAACGCAATATTGTAATGCATTACTTTTAAAAAGTAACTTTCTCCAACACTGCTCTATGACACGCACAAACAAAACACGGAATGGTGGTGGTGAGTTTGTCCTTAATGGGCAAGACACCCAATACAAAATATTGAAAATTATCATATATAAAAAAAAAAAAAAAATTTTATTTTTGATTATATATCATTTGTATATATAGATTATTATATACTATATATATATATATATATATATTATATTATTATTATTTCTTTATAAAAATATTTTATCATTGTTAAATCAATTATAATATAACATTTTAAATATTTCAAAAAATTGTAATTGTGCATTTAAATGAGAGTATGCATTTTGAACGCTGAGTTTGAAAGCAGAGGAGGAAATGGACAGAGCGAGAGAGAGAAAAAGAGGCACAGTTTATCTGCAGCTCTGCTGCTTCACCACACCAAAGACCATTCATTCGCGTTTTCTAAAAGAATCACAGAAGCAAAACAGAAACATAATGCTTGATTGCTATCATAGAGTGAAAGAGGAAAGGTGGCACAAAAACTGGTGGCTTAAAGCATTTTTTATTAATGCTTGAGTAAATATAGAAATGTGAATATAGTTAATGAGTGTTATTTGCTTTCATAACACACTTATGATCTGCTCTAAAATAGTGAACTGTGTAAACATATGTTGGAACTTTAAATTTAATTTGTTTTTTTTCCAATGCTGAACGTATCATTAAAATTGGGTTAATTGTGGTCAAGTAGATTAAAGTCTCCGAGTGCAGATAGGTGGTTGTTAGGGTGTTCTGGGTGGTTGCTAGGTGGTCAGGTGGGCCAAGGCTCCCTGACACATTGCAAGTATTGAGGGTTTTGCAGCTTGTTTTATCATTTTGCCAGGTGACAATTTACACATCTGATCACTTAAAGAAATAGTACTTCCAATTTAAGCTAGTTATTAATATACAGACATGGATAAAAGCGAATTAAATAAAATGAGTTACACACCAAAGTTCAATACTCTCAGTTTTTGCAGTTTGTTTAAATCACAAAAGTATGAGAAATAGTCAAAGTAATGCTTACAGTACGTTAGTAAGCATCACTAATGATGACCACTATTCTGCATTGACTGCTTGCCAGTTTCTGCCTCTACCTCATGAATACTTCTCCTTCTCTCTCTTCCTCTCTTCCTGTCTTTCTTTTCCTCTTTGCCTCCTGCATATTAAAACATTTACTTATTCAATTCTCTCTACTTTCCTCCCTCTCTGTCCTTTTTAGATAGAGGACATATTTGCAAGCCAATAAACAATCCTCTGTGTGTGTATGTGTGTTGGGAAAGTGTCAAGTCAGCACAGTCAGGGATGACACCTTGTGATCGGTCAGAGAGACGCGAGCAACATTCTCAAAGGTGCTACAGGGCGAGAATAGAAAAACTGGGAGAGTGAGTTACAATACAGCAGACAAGACGGAAATAAAGCAATAGGCCATGAGAGACATGCGTTACAGCGATTTTAACATGATTAAAGGGTTTTCTTACACAACAAGAAGAAATGAATAATAAACTTATGCCAAGAACACATGCATGAAGTCAGGATCGCTGTTCTTCTCACACTACACGACTGGATCAGCGACAGGGGATCACACATTACCCAACTTTTCAATAGAAAGAATCACAGACAACTCTGTCTGGTCCGCAAACTAAGTTTCACAACAAAACACACATGCGAGAAGTGATAAGGACGAATTTAAGATCACGCGGGAGACAGGAGTTCTCGCGCAAGACTGGATTTCTTCCTGTTAAAAATTGCAGCCCACAAGAAGCTTGTGATGCAAGTTGTCTTTATGCTGATTAGCAGCGAAAAAGAAAAAAGAAAAAAGAAGAATATGAAAGAGAGGATGGTTGCTTGCAGAAGCCATGCTTGCTCATGTTCTGTTGCAAGACTTTCACCTAATAGCTGGTTGGTTTCGTTTGTGGCTTATAACTCTTGGCAGCAGCTTTTGCACTAAGACGGTAATAGCAATAGATTCTATTTACACTAAGTGCAAATAGCATATTTTATTAGTGATAGATGCTAATTACACTAAGTGCAAATAGCAATGCTATTGACACTAAGTGCAAATAACATTGGATTCTATTTACACTAAGTATACCAGTATTTTCTGCTATTTCACGAGTTCACCTGCCCATCCAGTCCTGATGGTTAATGGTAAACGAACTTGGCTTGCTGTTCTTAATGGAGGCTCTAACCTGAGGCTCGGCTTGAGTGCAGAGTTCAACCCCCCATTGCGATACTACCTAGAGGGAGAATAAGAGAAATAGAGGAGGAGATGGGGAGGTGTAGGGATGCCAGAAGAATTGCCGCTTGGGATGGTGCAATGAGAGCTGCTTATATAGGCTCGTAATGATGATTGACAGGACTGAATGATTAGGCTCCTCCCGAACCTACGTTTGGAACTTCATTTATACTACTTATTGCAAATAGTGGCAATTATCTGCACCTGTAGTACACTATAAAACAGTATGCAATACGTATTAAGAGTGTAAATTATCATTTTAATTCAAATTATTAAATAGATGCCACCTTATTGGGACAATATAAGCCCTCCCTATACCTACTCTAACCCTACACATACTTGTAAATTTTGTGTATGATTTCCTCATTTTGAGTGAAAATAAATGCCTTTCCGATGAATATGAGATTTGCTAAAGGGAGATAAAAAGGCGGCAAAAAGGTGATTCGAACTCGGGTCGATCATGCCCTTTACCATCTACGCCACTGGAGCTGTTGTCACATGATCGTCTTTTGAAGTGTTGACCAGCTCAATCACACGTTGGTTGGCAGAGTTAGTGTAAATAGACACTCTGTTCTTTTTTAATTCCTATTGGAAAAATGAATGAGAATAATCCTTCCAAAACCAAGGCCATTAAAAAAAGTGCGCGGGAACTGTTTATAATCTAAAGCAGGGTTCCTCAAATCTTACCCTGGAGGTCCAATGCGCTGCAGAGTTTAGCTCAACCCCTGATCAAACTCACCTACCTGTGAATTTCTAATGATCCTGAAGACACTGATCAGCATGCTCAAGTGTGTTTGATTAGGGTTAGAGCTAAACTCAGCAGGAAAGTGGATCTCGTGGGCCAGATTTGAGGATCCCTGATCTAAAGGGTAAATAAAGTGTCACCTTATGTGGTGTTGCTGAACAACTCTTCCCTCAAGTAATTTAATACATCTATTTTATGAGTGTGGAAAAAAACGGGTAAAAGAATGCAGAAAAATTAGAAAGCTTTCTATGCTCTTTTCCCTACAATGACAATAAATGAGGAATGAACATTCATAAAGCACAAATAAACATGTGCTAATATTGTAAGTCCTCTGAAGATTTGTGCGAGAAACACGCCAAACTGTAACCAGTTATTCACTGAAATACTGTATCAGCTGATTGTGAGTCAGATCTTTTCAATGAATCAATTCATCTGGTTCACAAAAACTGTCTAAATAAGTGAATTTTTTTTTTTTTACAATATATTAATATATATATTTTAAAAACGATTTATATTTTCTCTTTCAAAAATGAAAAAAACTAATATTCAAAACTTTGGACCCAGGTTTATTTTTAGTTTATTTATTTAGTTAACCTTATTTAACCGAAAAGACTCTGAGATTAAAAATCTCTTTCACAGGAGTGTCCTGGCCAAAATGGACAGCAATACAATCAGTTTCATCACAAATTTACACAACACATACAAACTAAGAACATTTAAAACAATTACATATGTGTGTGTACATATAAAAAATACTACAGTAGTACATATAACTTTATAATGCTTTGCATCCTTTATAAAGTCTGAAAGATTTCACTGTAATTGCATCTAGACAAGTGACGAAAAAATGTCTCCATTTTGGTCATATATGTTAGACATGGAAAGATAAGCGATCAGATTTTTTTCATTTTGGGGTGAACTGCTCCTTTAAAAGGAAGGCAAAAGAAAAAAAATACAGGCTTTGAAAGATATACTGTCAAGCTCCATTTTGTCATTTTTGTTTTCTTCAAGCATCTAATGGAGAGGTGAGTAGGAAGAGAGGGCTTATCATGTGTCTAACATCCATCCATAACATCCACACCTCAACAGGAAAAAGCGTGGGGAGGGAGTGTGCGTTTGTCTGCTCGACTGTCTTAAGGGGAAACTGACTGTTTTACAGCAGCTTATCTCCTTCACTCAGATAAAAGAGCCAAACAGAAGTCTGGTTTATTTTTTTCAGAGAAACATTATCACAACACATCTATCCATCCGCATGTTACCCGTCTACACGGCCACAATGCAAACACCTAGGCATGACACGCTCAACAGAAGTCATAAACAGGTCATGATGCTAAAGCTAAAACAAGTGAGGTGGAGGATCCGTTTGTCTGAAAACAAGCTGACTCTTGTTGCGTCTAGACGAGATCATTCATTTATGCGTCTGTGAACCCCACAAGAATCAGGTCATGAAAAAAAGATGCCAGATTCCTCCTGTTTCATTCAGTATCTCGAGCACTTAATGTGCTAACCTGTCACTTAGCACCTAACAATCAGCTAACCGCTTGGCGTAACATACAGAACTTCTCTTTGTGATCCCACTGCTAAATAAAGCTCTTGCCTCACCACAAACAGTAAAAAGCTCTTAACGCTTTTATTCTCTGTTTGGTTCCACCTACGTCCATTAAAGATTACACACACAATCTTTGAAACCAACTGTAACTGAAAAAAAAAAAGGAAGAAAGAGGAAGGTTTATACACCAATCAAAATAATACCAATCAAAATTTGGGGTTTGGTAAGATTCTGTTTTTGACAAAAGTCTCTTATGTTCACCAAGTCTGCATTTATTTGATAAAAAATATATTAAAACAGTAATATTGTTGAAATTTACTCAATTTAAAATAACGTTTTCAAAAGATTTTCATATATTTCATCTGGTAATTTATCCCTGTGATGGAAAAGCTGAATTTTCAGCAGCATTTATTCCAGTCTTCAGTGTCACATGGTCATTCAGAAATCATTCTAATATGCTGATTTGGTGCTAAAAAAACCCAATTTATATTATTATCAATGCTGAAAACTTGCGTGGCTTATTATTGAAACAGTGATACATGTTTTTTTTAAAGATTCTTTGATTAATAGAAAGCTCAAAACAACATCATTTATTTGAAATAGAATCTTTTGTAACATTTTAAAATGTCTTTACTGTAAATTTTGATCAATTTAATGAATCCTTGATGAACAAAAGTGTTAATTTCTTTAAAAACAAAAATTGCACTGGCCCCAAACTTTCGAACGGTAGTGTACGTCATGTAATTAAAATATTTTTTCATGATTAAGACTAAATATACAAAGCAGTTTTCTATCATTTCTAATCAAGCACCAAATGTTTATTATATGAACCTGCAATCTAATGATTGCAGTCTGAGCATAAATGGGTTTTATCATCTACATGTTCCTGATATTCACCTGGTCTGTACAATAACTTTCTAAAGAGGAAGTTTGTAATATTTACAGCCTGATTCTTCACAAAGAGGCACAAAGCAGTGACGCAGAAGTCGTACCATCCAACATCCGCCTCTGATGTGGACAAATGTAATTAAGTGTTATGAAACTGTCCACTTCACGCTACACATTAACCTCGCCGAGTGCGACTGCACCCCTAGTACAGCTCATTAGTACTGAATGTACTGAATGACCTCAGCTGAGACACAACTCAATAAGGAATCAAATGAATGACTGCTGCTCTCATAGTCGTTCGCACTCACTGCTTGAAGCAGCACATAATGCCATGTTTGGCCTGTTTTACACTGCATGCATTTGCAGTGGCCCCCATATTAACAGGTTACTGGATTCACACTGCAGTGCCTAAAGAAATAAAGAAATGTACAGAAGATTATTTCCGCCATGGAATAAAAAAATTAAAAAGGGAATTGTGACTTTATAATCTTATAATTCTGACTTTTTTCTTACAATTCTGATTTTACATCTCACAATTTTGCCTTTTTTCCCTCAAAATTAAAGAATCGCCAGTTATAAGCAATTACTTTTTTAATGTTTTTGTTCAGTGGCAAAACAGTTTTATTTTAGTATCACTGAGATTTATGAATTTTTAATTTTTCTTTTTAATTTCAATAAGTTTTAGTAATTTTGTTGTGTTTATCATTTGTCATTTAATTATTATAATTATAATAATAAGTATTATTATTATTATTATTTATTATTTTATTGAAGTTATTTTAGTACATCAAGGTAAACTAAGTGAAAATGAAAAATGTTTTTATATATTTTATTTCAGTTAGCATTTATTTTATTTCAAACAATTAAAATGCTTTCCCATGGTTTTAGTTTTAGGTTTAATTTAGTTAACCTGCGTGGGTGGAAACAAGCTTTCCACACGTTTTCTCACAATTGTTCGATAATACTTTATATCTGGCAATTCTGAGGTTAAATCTGGTTTGTTTCTTGAGGAAAAGGCAGAATTGCATTAAAAAGCCATAATTGTAAGATAAAAAGCCACAACCACAAATAAGCTTCCAATAAAATGGCTTCACTACAGAGTCAAAAGCTGAATATTAGTATTGTCCTAGAAGCTATTCTACATTCATATTATAGCAGACATAGTAGTCATCCACAGCAGCCCCATGTACAGACTCACTATTACATCATGCATTACTTCATACTGACTCAATCATGATTCAAAAACGTTTGAGGCATAGGCTTAATGTTTTATTGTGCTTAATGTTAATGGTTTGCAAATTCTTAATAAATGGTAATATTTAGTGCATGACATGCTAGGCAATAAATCAAGCCACCCTTTGAGCCTTTGTATTAGGATCACATATGGTGAGACATCACTGTTTATACAGAGAAATAAAATCATGAGTGTGTGTGTGTGTGTTCGCCACAATATATGTCACAGGTGAATAAGCAGTTCACTCATGCACAGCAGTGTAAACCATCTGCTAGGAAACACAATCCAGACAACACAAAGGTGAAATGTGACCAATACTAAATTCTTAATACAATTAAATATTATATTGTTCTTCCTGAATTCATTCCATTTTTATTGTATTTTCTCATAAATAACTAATTATGAATGAATTATCAATTTCTTTTAGCAGTGCAATAGCAAACATATGGCCTCAAAATTAGCAGACATGAACAAAAAGCCACTAAACAGTTGGTTTCATAATTAACTACAAACAAAAAACACTACTAGATGCACTTCTCTCTATCGTTTTCTCTTAAAGAGTCATAGCTTTAAATTTCAAAACTTTTTTCAAATGACTACAGTTTCCTTATCTCACCAAAGGCAAGAATTTTGACTTTCACACGCCATAAAAATATTTCCTGCAAACCTCTGAAAGTATCCAAAAGGCCCTTTGAAACCTGATGACAGGCTTTCTTCCAAACACATGACCTAATATGACAATATATCCCCCCCCTATTCAGTTATGGTCTCTGCACAAACAGACCGCAACAAAGAGAAGGATTAAGACATCACGTTCAAAGCGCCAAATTTTAACCTATTGTCTGCTGTGAATAAAGCGCGACCGTAACTTGACTCTGTAGAGGCTACATGATCCCAGTGTTTTCACAGCACTGTACAAAACATGCTAAAATATATACAGTCATGTAGATAATCACTAAGAGATACACAGAAGCTATTACTCAAATGAAATGTTTAAATTCATTACATTATTAGGCTCTAAGCAAATATTGTCTTTGTTAGGTCGAAATGCAATCTAGTTGGTTCTCTCTCTCTCTGTTTAGAAGAAGTCTGTTATTATTGATGTTAGTAATGAAACTTAACACAGGATGCTCAAAACGCACTTAATGAAAAACAAGCAGCGAGGTCGGAAAGCAAATAAACAGTTTACTATCTTGACCAATGCATATGCGTTTACATAACGGAGGGAACTGGAAAATGTATCTAAGGGGATTGAACAGGACAGGCATGCACTGGGCTTCAAAGAATGGCAATTACACTTTGGCCACAAAAAATCCACAAGCTGACGCATAACGTGTATTCACAGAACTAATGGTTCCTGACGGGACTATTCCATCTAATTAGAGCCAGGGTTTTCATTCAGGGGTCTGTGGACCCCTGGGGGTCCCTGAAAGTACTTCACGGTGTCCATGGAGAAGATAAGCACATTGTGATGTATTAATGCTAGCATATTTTCACTAAATGTTTTACCAAGAAAATACCTTTTTCATATTAGCAGTTGCAGGATTTTGCATTGGTGCTGTATATTTGGTCTGGAATCTGGATCCTTTAAGTTACTCAAAAATTCATTAAGATATGAAATTTCTAAAATAACTTGAAAAAAAATCTCTCTGTGTGCTTTCACTTTCTGGGTTAAAGTCATTTAATACCTTTTGTGGGGCTTAAAGTGAGTCACATTAAAAGGCTTACTTTTGTAATGAATTAATTCATTTGTTTGTTTGCAATTTACTTTAATATTTGAAAAACAAATCAATGTCAGTGTGGTGTAACCAACATGCAGGAAGCCCCAAGAAAACTATAAAACAAAAACAAAAAAGAAAATCATAGTGAATCAATACCAAGTTTTAGGTTGCAAAAACTTGTATTCAAGGTACGGGCAGTTTTAACTAAGGATATTTAATTTTTACTAGGTTGTGCCTTTTGACATTTTTGCAGAAATGAAATATTCTTGTATGAAACAAGCATGAACACAAAAGTTCTATTGCTAAGAACTTTCTTTGAGCTTGGGTTTTAAACTAGATTTTAAAAACATTTATTTTTTATCGTCTGGGAGATTTGCCACTGAGTCAAATGGGGCTCCACTTGTTGCTTTCTGTTGACTGTCATTTGAAATGACATAAGCAGCATAACGGGACACTATGTTCCTCCACCCAGCCCTAGTGTAAAATACAGTCTGCCTCTGTTTTTTTCACACATCTCTGCTTCACTGCGGTGTGTGTTGTGTTTAGGAATAAGAAATTAGGAATTTCTGTAATACTGAAAAAGTACTACAAATATTGCTATTCAAAGGCTAATGCACAATCATCAGTTATTTAAACTATAAACAGAAAAAAAGTTATTGACCAAACGAACCTTGCGTTGGTACAGTCGTTGTACAACGCTTCGAAATCCTTTCTGGAAATGAGTTTGCAGCGGTTCACTCCGGGCTGGATGGCACCGAGTCCGCGCAATACGCGCACCTGCTCCACGGTGCACACCACGGGGTTTATATCCAAACGCTTGAGTTTCGTGTACACGGTGTGCAGTCCGCCGACGAGGTGCTTCAAGAAAAGGTCGAAGACTTGCGGGAGACAAATAAGCTCCTCTCCATCAACGCTGAAAGAAGCGACTTTCACTCCGAGCACTTCCACGATTTTGCATTCGTTCGTCGCTGCGCCGCTCGGAAGCGTCGCGTTCAGTGAGTTGATCAGTCGCGGAGAGTCCCCGGGACTCGAGAAGAACGGGTCGGTTCTGAAGAGTTTACCGGACACCGCAGAAGTCCCAGAGTGAACCGGAAGAGTCGCAGGAACCGCCATAGTAGTCATTACAATTATTAGTATTATTATTTTAATGTACTTTTAGGTCTTCTACTTTCTCATCAGTCTCCTTTATATGCCTCCCTCTTTTGAACAGCGTCCACAGAGCAAGCCTGGCAGCACTGAGCCGAGCGCCTCTTTTTCACCCGTGTGAAAATTCAGATCAGCGGAGCGCTTCTCGGTCCGGTTAACTCCGCCTCTCGCTGGAAGAATGATGCTCCATTTTGCCAACCACATTTGTGCTCCAATTTATGGGTAAAGACTTCACTGGAGGTCGCGAAATTACAGCCCTCCTCCGCTGTTATGTTATATCCCAGATCTATCTATCTATCTTGCCA
Organism: Sinocyclocheilus anophthalmus; assembly: GCA_018155175.1. Lineage (NCBI taxonomy): Eukaryota > Metazoa > Chordata > Actinopteri > Cypriniformes > Cyprinidae > Sinocyclocheilus > Sinocyclocheilus anophthalmus. The sequence goes on along the minus strand of JADLZN010000395.1, from coordinate 153,940 downwards.
TCCATCCGTCAATCGCAATTAATTTTTAATTTTTTTTTTTTTTTTTTTTGCACATGCATAATTATTAATAAGCAGTGTTTATTTAAAGGGAGTGAAAATAGCCAAATTTATTGGGAAATATTGTTTGCACTAACTCCTCTCACTTGCTCAGTTTTATCTAGGGATATAAACTACTCCTGGTCCACTTTTTCCATGACCTTCTGCCCAAAAAAAAAAAAAAAAAAATCTTCACAGACATTTCCACTCACACATGTATCACACTTTGTAATACACTCTAAATTGTTCATACACACTAAATTGTGCGCAATAGTTCTATGTCAAGAAAATAAAGCATGAAATAAGCATTATCTTTAGGCAACAGAAGAATCAGCTTTGTCTTTTATAGGTCAGGCTAAGTCAGGTACTCAAGCATTTGAATGCCATCTGTTCAGCATCATTGGGAAAACACGCTCACACATCTGGATGTGTCTGTGGAAAGACTTCTGTGCACCCCTCTCCTGGGACTCACGAGGAATCCTCTGAGAAAATGCCATAAAAATATCCCACACGTCCCTTTAACCACATTTGTGTTCCCATCAGGCATGTCATCTCTTTATTCACATTAATAAAGCAGTTTTGTAAAGTACTGTATCTTAGGTATTCTGTAATGGTATAGTTCACCCAAAAATCATAATTTACTCACCCTCATGTTTTTTTGAAAACCTGACTTGACTTGCATCTGTGAAACTTTTTTATCCATACAATGAAAGTCAATGTTGTTTGAACTCCAACATTCTTCAAAACATCTTTTCTGCAGGAAAAAATGAATGCAAACAGGTTGGAATGACATGAGAGTGAGTAAATAATTGCAGAATATTCATTTTTAGGCGAACTATGCCCTAAATCTATTTTCCTGGGGCATCATTATAAGAGACAGCTTTATTGTTGTAGAATCTATAGCAGATTTAATTGTATGTTAGTAGGACACAAGTACTATTAAACTCGAAAAACAGAAAGCCTTAGACTGTAGATGCAGTTTTGCTATAGAGCTTTCTTGCTATTCATTTTCAGGAACTCTTGATATATACAAATGTACAATACTAAATGACTCAGACTGCACAGGTGAAGAGGAAGAGGTTTGTTTGAAGTAGAGTGAGTCATGAAACCATTACAAAACAGTATGCTGACATAATACAGATTTAGTTGCATGTTCTACTAACAATTTATCAACATTATGAACACATGAAAACTCATTTTGGGTATCGAGAAGCACAATTTCACAGTATAAACTTCAAGCATCGCAGACCAAAGTCAATAAAGAGATAAAGTGTCAGGAAGATGCGGATGACCTTAATGACACTTTGACCTGAATTTGCATTTCAGTGTAAAATGTAATTATGAACAGTAGGAATGAGGCTTTCTGGGAAACAAGGCTGGAGTTAATCCATTCAAATCCAATTTAAAGGAGAGAGTGTATAACTAGTCTTAGACGGACATGCTTCTCTTTAAATGGTTAATGGACAGTAAATTAATGGTGCGAGAGCTGTAGCAACACACTGAACACTCAGTCATTTAGAGGCGAAGGACCAATTTGAAAAGTGACAGGTATTAGAATAAGGGCATTAATATGAACCAAAAAAAGTGTTATCATGAATTTTAAATAGTGTGCTACATTACTGCTGTCAAAAACTTTTTATTTTGAGTTTATGACATTACAATGAAATAAACAGTTTTCTTGTTGTTCATTTGACTTTAAGATGCATATGTGACATCACAAAGTGATTTTTTGGTTTGACATTGGCACTAAGGTGTCTTTAATCACATGTATGGTTTTCACATTTAGTTTGCTATAGTTTTTCTATATTAAAGGGAATTTGTAATATCCAAAGGTTATATTAGGTTAGCTTCCATAAGCTGGTCTTTTATTTATTACTATTTTTCATCTTATCTATGTACCGTATTTAATTACATAAATGTGTTTGAGTTATTTTATATAGTAAAATATATTTTTTATTTTATTTTTATATGCAATATATATGTAATAGAACCTGTACCTTGTTTTTATTCTAGAGGGAAGTTTAACCATAATGCGTTTGAAGTTATTCTATTTTATTGTGATTATTGCCCAAAAATTAAGTACCCCTTCCCAACAATGGCCATTCAAGATTTAGATGAGTTTTTTTATTGGAACAGATTTGGAGAAATTTTAGCATTATATCACTTGCTCACCAGGATGCTCTGCAGTGAATGGGTGCCGTCAGAAAATGAAGTCCAAACAGCTGATAAAAACCTCACAATAATCAGAGGCAGACACATTACTCAGTCAAGTCAGTCAAGTCACCTTTATTTATATAGCGCTTTTATCAATACAGATTGTCAAAGCAACTGAATAGCATTAATTTTGAAAATAGTGTGTCAATAATGCAAAGAGACAATAGTAAACACTCATTTTTCAGTTAAATACAGTTCATCATTAATTTCAGTGATGTCTTCATCCAGCTCAGTTCAGTTTAAACAGAGTCTGTGCAATTATGTCAACGATATCGCTGGAAAGGAAGTGTCCCCAACTAAGCAAGCCAGAGGCCGAGTCTTCCATTGACCCAGTCCTCATTTAATATCCAAATTTCTCCAGATCTGTTCTGATGAAGAGACAAACTCATATCTTGGATGGCCTGAGGCTACATGATTATCAAATGTTATTTTTGAGTGAACTATTCCTTAAAACGGTACATATGATGTCGATTCAAGTTTTCCTCTCTTTGAGTGTTACCACTGGTGTGCATAGATAGATCGGGGAGGGGGGGGGGGGGGGGGAAGTTGCAAAGACTAAGTCTCAAAACCAAAGAGATATTCTTATCAAAGTTAAGACTCTGCCCCGCCCCCCTAAAACGCTCGTTCTAACACGCCCCCACATATCTACGTCACTATGTGGAAATATTTGCATAATGCCGCCCAAATGTGCACACATAGAAAGAAGGCGTGGTTTCAGTAACCGCAGTTAGTGTTGAAGCAGTCATGTCAGGAAGACGCTGTGTGTTTCTAGGCGAAAGCAAAGCACTTTATTTGGCCTTCCGTAAGTAGATGCATTTAGAATCTTTAGATTACTTACAACAGAACAGCAATGCATTTTATGGACGACCGTTTCGTGAACCTAGGAGAGGAGGTAATTCTGACTTTGCTATGACAATCTGGCGCTTCTGAATCAGCTACTGTTTTGTTAATAGTTTAAGTTTTTTCTATTGACTGTTCAAATGCGGAGTTTTTTGCATCGTGTGTGTGTGTGTGTGTGTTCGCGAGCGAGCGAGCGAGTGCGAGAGAGATGGAGAGCGAGAGAGAGAGCGCAGAGAGAGAGAGCGAGAGAGAGAGAGCGCGAGAGAGAGAGAGCGCGAGAGTGAGAGAGAGAGATAGCGAGACAGTGTCACATCACAGTGGAGTCAGCTGTCTTAACCGTGGCTTGTGTGCTGTACACATACCAGCTTCATCACTGTGTCTGTCACGCACTCTGTTCCCCTTTCGGCTCTGTCTTTACATTTATTTTGAAAGCTGAAGCTCGAGATTATGGTAAGGGTCGTTACATTTCCTATGCGTGCTTGTGGTGTTCGGCCAATTGCAATGCACTGGGTCAGCTGGCCAATTAGAGCAGACTGTGCTTGTCGGAAGGACGGACTTTGTAGAAAACTAAGCGTTTGAGAGAGTCGGGGCATAGATGACCTACAATAATGTACAGTATTTAAAAAATTATGTTTTTTTTTTTTGAACATTAAAGCATGTCAACATATCTGTTACACCATACACAAAATAATGATCTTTAAAAAAGCAGCATATGACCCCTTTAAGATAACAAAAAGAGTTATGACAGAATTGCTCCATGACTACTTACCTTTGTTTGTATATCATTGACAATAAATCATCTTGCTCACAGGCTCAAAGCTAAATATCTCTGTAAAAAAAATGTTATATTTGCATGTATATTAAAGATTTTAAAGTGTAACCATCAAAATGAACTTAAAAATACAACTAACAAAATAAATACAACATTTAAAATTTACAACATTTAAAATGCAACTTAAACTCATTAAAACAGGAAATATTACATACTTTGATACAATCTCTCAATACATGGATACATTATCATTGTTTGAGGGATCTGATTACACACACACGCACAAAATTGAAAAAAGTCAAGGTCAGTCAGTCAGAGTTTTGGCTATGCCTCAGATCACTTGAAGGGCTCAAGGAATGAGAGAATAAATTAAGAGTATGGACCATATTTCTACTCCTGTCTCATCTATTTTTTTCTTTCTTCCAAACACATACATTTACAGACAGACACAGATCTGCCACTCAAAAGAGCAGTATAAACATGATTATACATATATATATATATATATAAGAAAAGATCAGACGAGTGACCAAATCAATAAATGGAAAAGCAAATCCAGATGCTCTAGAATGAACCCTGCAGGATGGACTTTGATAACCTTGAGGATGAAGAAGCTTGATAAATCTGATGTATACAGTACACATACACATACACATAATTATCTGCCATTTAGAACCGGATGTGCATCTGTTGAAAGAATGATTTGCCAACGTTAAGCGTATCACAAGCTGTCACATTCAGAAAGAAATGACTGGCACATGTTTGAAAAAACAGCTCAGTCTTAGACATGCGCTCCTTTTATTTTCGGCAGCTCTTTGTCACTGTGTGCAAATGAGAACAGATGCGTTGCTTATCTGGCAGATGCTAAAAACACTTACATGAATTTTCTTCTTGGTTAAATGAGTCTGAGGTGACAGCAGCCTGACGTGACACTGATGAAAGGTGAAGTCTCCTCTAGCTCAGTTTTACTGCTTTTATTATACGCCTGAACTGAATTCAGACATTGGTTAGGCAGAGTTTAGTACTAATTATTTAACAAAGCTCTCTGGACTTTCTCCGAGTCAAAAAATATCAGTATGACAATAATGATCACATAAACAGCAGATTCTTTTCCTAATAATATTTGTGCTTGTCAGATAAAATTAGATTAGCACTGTGTTTGCTCTGTAAAGTATTGCCAGGAGTTTACAAGCTTTACAAACAGTAAGATCTTAAGCAAAAAACGAAATAAATGAATGCATGAATGAATGAATGCAGGACAGATAAGTTTCTGCCATAACACACAAACAAACAAACAAAAACTGTTGAATGACTGTATATGATTGTGCATTTCTACTTGAAGTCACTATAATGGTAAATAAGGTTCACTTTGGTTGAAAATGTAAACCTTTTTAATCTTTAATAGATTTTCTTCCAGGTTGACTGTTAGGAGGAGAAAATTTGCTTAATTATTAAGTAACTAAGACAGTAACTTGATTTTTAAATTAACATTATGTGCCAATATTGTACATTATAGTACAAAAATAATTAAATATTTATAAATGTATTAAAAAAATAGATATTGTATACATTATTCAGGTTATTTTTTATAAAATGTAAATATTCAATATGTTACTATATATATTTTTTATTAATTTACAGAATACTATTATTTTCTGACTAATAATATGTTTTAAATAATTAAATAATTTTATAAAAGGAGACTGGGGTTGCAATAGTAACTTTCAGTAGTCATCAACCAGTCATGCACAGATTCACGGCGGTGCACTTAACACTATGACAATCACCACAACATTATATATATATAGATAGAGAGAGAGTCACTATTTAAAAGAAAAAAAAGAAAGAACAAAAGAAAGAAGAAACAAAAAGATGCAATAAGGTTTCAAATTAATCAGTTAAACAATAAACAAATCTTAAAATGAAACAGAATTACAGGAATAACATGAATAATACTGCAAAATGAAAATTTACGCACCCGTAGGCCATCCAAGATATTTGTTTCTGATATGACGGATGTAAGCTGGATTTGTTTCTTACAAACACGCAGCTTTTTGCTTCACAAGATGTTAATTGATGGACTGGAGTCATGTGGATTGCTGTGATGTTTTTATCAGCAGTTTGGACTCTCATTCTGATGGCACCCATTCACTGCAGAAGATCCATTGGTGAGTAAGTGATGCAAGAAGAAGAAATTTTCGGCAAAGTTTTATTTTTATAGTAACCTATTTTTAAAAATTTTGTTTTAAAAATTACCTTTCCTCTTGTCTTACATTGTCTCTGACACGTACTCTTTCTTCTTCTTCACATGTTGGCCCTTGTTTACTTTCCACCATAATATTTCCACATCTCCACTCTCTTTTATATCTCCCTGGTGCAGAAGAGATTCTCTCAGTTATTGTTAGACTTCATCTGACAGAACATATCATCCCTTCACTGATTCCTCTCGTCCCATCAGTTTTCCTGGCAGAGGAGAGGAGTTTCCTCTGGGCTCCCTGAACACTGGCCACAGCAAGGCTCTAAATCATCGATGTATCGCTTTTGACTCATCTTTCCGCTTCAAGTTCATCTCGGGGTTTGGAAGGCCAGGTAAGAGCTGGCACCAGGTTTTACAACTTTCCGTTCACTCTCCACAAAAGCAGAGGGAAAAAATGCCTGGCCAGGTTTTTTTTTTTCCACCAAGTAGTAGATATCACTGCCTTGGTAAAAGATGAGAAAAACACTGAGATCTGAAGCTGGAGAAACTGATACAACCCCATACAGTCTAATCAGAGACAAACATGTTGGTAACCATTGCGGTATGCTGAGTATGTATAGCTGGAGTTATTTTACCAAGTTGTAGCATGTTCTTACTACATGTACTTCATAAGCATGATCATATTTTCTGATTTATTGTGTTGTTAAGGCCTGCTAAAATTCAAATCTCAATATTATGTCCTTGTGCACTGCAAACAATGTTTAGCATTTTTCATTTCAATCAATAAAATATTTGTAATTCTTTTTTTCCCAATTTGTTTGCAGTTTTAGGATATTAACTTTAAATTTAAATTAAATAATTAAAATGCTTTGTAGCTGATAAATATTCACTGCAAATTTGATCAAAAACTGAAATAGTATATTCGTGTAAAATGCACTCCAATAATTTATTTGGGAACATTTGATCAACATTGGAAAAACATAGCACGAAACAAATAAATAAAAATAAACTCAATGAGCAAACACTAAACAAGCCTTTTGATTTTCTTTTTTTTAATTGTCAGCCCATGTTTTACATATTTAATGCTTTTTCAATTTGTTTGTCATTTTAGAATAATATTAGTCAATTTGTTACTTTTTAAATTAAAATCTTTTAGCAGATATGGGAAATTAATATAAAATTATAAAATAAAAGATAAAATAAATAAATAAAAAGTTACAAACGTTAAGGGAAAAGTGTTAAACCATCCTCTGTCTTCGCTGGTGTAAAGTGTTTACTTATTTTTTCATGTTGGCAAAACTGTGTAAAAGGTTAATTGAATTTGCTTCCAAGTGTCATTCAGTCTAAGGATAGCATTAGTATGTGTGAAGGAAACCTGCTGATATAAAATCTCACAAATGTAAGCATTGATTAAACACTAAAAACCTTTTTAGTTACAATCTTCGACAGACCAATGCCATCAGTGCTATCGCCTTAATTAAAAAGGAGCAAAAAGTGCTAGAGGTTTTAATTGTGACTATAAATATTAGTTACTCCTGCATCAAACTAATCCAAATGAAACTCTAATGCAGTATGAAGAAATGATCTTACTAAACAGAGAACAGTGTGTGATTTTGAGCTAAATAAATGTGTGATGCATACAAGCATCTATTTTCAGCATAGTGCAGGCACAAGGCCAAAAATGCTGAAATCCACCCAGATAAGGTGAAGAAATGAAAAAGTCAACTTGAAGGGAAAAGTTGATCCATGAGATAATGGAGAAAACACCTACAGTTTCAGCCTCTTTCATCTGTATTCAACCTCAAATTCCCCAAAAGATCAATCATAGGACAGATCTAAAAAACCTTGTCTTGTCTTGTTTTAATCTACAGTGTCTATCAAGTATATACCTGGATTTATGGGTACCTTATGAAAGCAGTTATTTTTTGCTTGATCCAACAGTAGCACAATCAATCAATTGTGATGGTGCTGTCATTGACCTGTGATAATACTTTTAGTTTTTTTTAAATACACCACCATTCAAAAGTTTAGGGCCAGTAGGATACTTTTATTCGGTAACATGCATAAATTGACCAAAACTGACAGTAAAGAAATGCATGATGTTTCACAAGATATGTTTCATCAGCATATTAGAATGATTTCTGAAGGATCGTGAGACACTGAAGACTGGAATAATGATGCTGAAAATTCAGCTTTGCATCACTGGAATAAATGACCTTTTAAAATATATTCGAATAGGCACAGTTATTTTAAATTCTAATAATATTTCAAAATATTGCTGTTTTTATTGCATTTTTGATCATATAAATGCAGACTTGGTGAGCATAAGAAAAATGACCCCAATTTGTTGGACGGTACACTCTTAAAAATAAAGGTGCTTCAAAAGGTTCCTCAAGCGATGCCATAGAAGAACCATTTTTAGTTCCACAAAGAATCATTCAGTCATAGGTTCTTTAAAGAACCATCTCTTTATTACCTTTTTATAACCTCAAGAACCTTTTTTCACCACAAAGAACCTTTTGTGAAACAGAAAGGTTCTTCAGATGTTAAAGGTTCTGTATGGAACCATTTAGACAAAAAGGTTCTTCTATGGCATCGTGAAGCACCTTTATTTTTAAGAGTGTAGTATGCATTACTGTATATAGCCAAAAAATTGTGTTGTGAATTTATCAAGTTCAAATTGCAAACTGGATCCATCTGTTCAAACTATTCACACTGGCTTTTGTGAACTGGATCAACCATTCATTGAGAAGATCAGACTATTTCTTTAAAAGCGTTCTTTCTAGCCAAGATGCCATTTCTCTTGCCTCTCTTTGCAGACCTTTCTGAAGATCAGCGGTTTGGCTTGAGGGGTTAATGAGTGTCCAGATTTATTCTGACACTGACCTTCTCTCTCTGCAGCAGGAAACTTATCAGTGGTATTAATAGATTAATGAAATCATAAGCAAAGCCATTAATCATCCCAGGAGTATCCTGCCACAAGTTTAGCTTTCAGCAGGTACTCGACTCTGTTTCTTGTTGCCATCAACACAGACCTGCACTTCAGATAAGTGTGAGACTGACTGAGACAGATCTTATGCAAACACAATCCACATCCTCGAGGCAGATTATAGTGTCCTAAATATAATGGACAACATCATACATTACCAATAACCACAAATGGAAATGGAACCTTTTTCTACGTTTTAAAATGTTTTTTTTCTTCCTGTGATGCAAAGCTGAATTTTTAGCAGCCATTACTCCAGTCCAAATCAGTCACATGATTTGTCAGAATTCTAATATGCTGATTTGCTCAATAACATTTCTTATTATCATCAATGTTGAAAACAGTCATGATGGTTAATATTTTTGCGGAAATTGTTATACATTTTTTTTTCAGGATTCTTTGATCAATAGAAAATTCAAGAGAACAGCATTTATTTGAAATAGAATGTGTTACTGAAGATGATCAGCTTATTGGATCCTTGCTGAATAAAAGTATAAATTTCTGTAGTATTGATACTGCGAAAGAACGTGTGTTATGTTGATGACAATAAATTTTTTTACATTTCTGTCTGAGAGAGCATACCTATTTAAAACATTTTCTTAAAAGTCACCAAGTTCTGCTGTTCTGCTGAGTTTTGAGGAAACAAACCATTTCATACAATGGAAACATCCCAATTAACATACAAAGTGACCAATGAACAGATTCTGTTTCTCCATATAAATTCCTCTGTCTAGTCGTTTAAGCTGTGACATGTAATCTCATTAAAAACACAAGAGAAGAAAGAGATTTAAAAATCAAAAGAGAATGAATCCACATTAACGTTCGTTCCACTGTATAAAACAGTAGGGGTTTAAATTTCATTTCAGTGTGGATAAAGGGATTGCTCTCCCTATCTCTACCTTCCACCTTCTTTTATGAAGCAAAGACGGAGTCTGATGCAGTGTGGACGATTTTAATAGGCTGTGACATTGTCCTTGGTCATGACATCAGCTGGAGAGTGAAGACACAGGAAGACTTCTCATGAGACATGGACCCCAGAGGGGTGAGTGGGTTGGAAAAGGATTGGGATTGTCTCGTGAGACAAGTGAACAAGTTATTAAAAGCTCAAAGACACTTTCATATCCTTTTTGTTGTTGTTAGACGTGCCATACCTGAGGGCTGCATATACATTAGTTGGAAATTTTCTTGTGAACTTATTCATACATAGATGAGCTTTCTTTCTTCAGGGAAGGACATTAAGAGATACATAAAATGATTCACTCATAAATAATTTATTTAAAGGGATAGTTCACCCAAAAATGAAAATTCTGTCATTAAATTCTCATCCTCATGTCATTCCAAACCCATAAGTTATTTGTTCTTCTTTGGAATGCAAATGAAGATATTTTTGATGAAATTGTAAGCTTTCTGACCCTGCATAAACAGCAATGCAACTACCATGTTCAAGGCCCAGAAAGGTAGTAAAGACATCGTTAAAATAGTGCATGTGACATCAGTGGTTTAACCGTAATGTTATGAAGCTACGAGAATCCTTTTTGTGCAAAAGAAAACAAAAATAACGTGTGGTACACTCGTGGGTCAAAGACTGACAGGAAAGAGATGAAATTGTTGAATAAGGTTGTTATTTTTGCGCACATAAAGTATTCTTGTAGCTTCGTAAAATTACAGTTGAACCACTGATTTGTTTTTTAACTTTACCACCTTTCTGGGACTTGACTGTAGTTGCATTGCTTCTATGCAGGGTCAGAAAGCTCTCTGATTTAATCAAAAATATCTTAATTTGTGTTCTGGAGATGAACAAAGGTCTTACGGGTTTGGAACAACTTGAGGGTGAGTAATTAATGACAGAATTTTAATTTTTGGGTGAACTATCCCTTTAACTCACTAACTCACCACTATTTACTTGTCTAATATACATTCTTTATTATCTTTCATTTTGAAGTCTCACCTTACATTTTTGATGTGAATATCCTGCTTCTCATATCACATTATAAAGTGGTGTGTGAAGAAAAGGTCTAAAATCAAATGTTTTTGAGAAAACAGCATTTATTTGATCAAAATACAGTAAAAAAAATAGTGTTACTGTTAAATTATTACAATTTTAAATAACTTTTTATACAGTCTAATAAAATCCAGTCTTTACTTTAACTGTTTTTAAAATGTAATTTATTCCCATGACAGTAAAGCTGAATTTTCAGCAGAAATCCTTCAGAAATCATTCTAACATGCTGATTCAAAGCTCAAAAAATATTTATTATTATCAACATTTGCTGCTTAATATTTTTCTGGAAACCGAGATACATTTTTTCAGGATTCTTTGATGAATGGAAAGTTCAAAAGAACAACTTTTATTTGAAAGTAGTAATATTTTCCTCTTTAGCATTATAAATGTTTTCACTGTCACTGTTGATCAACTTAATGCATCCTTGCTGAATAAAAGTATTAATTTATTAACCCCAGTTTATGAATCCCAAACTTTAGAATGGTAGTGAATGTTTCTGGCAAGAAAAAAGAAATATCATTAAAATACTGGTACTTTTGAAAGGCTGTAAATGGAAAAAGATGCTTTTATGCGTACTGTACAACATTACCTACAAGCAAAGGGTAGCTGTTGACTTTAACATAAAAATTATTATTGTCCAGTACCCTTAGATGTCAAATATCCATTGCAAATTTGAAAGGCAGAATGATAAACCACACAAACTGAACCACCAGAAGCAAAAGAAAATGCAGGTCTTAAACTTTAAACGACATCTGTGCAAACGGGGGGAAAAGCAACCATAGGGGATTAGCTAATCGGAAGACAGTTTAAGGCAGATGTTTGGCTAAAACATGGATTTGAGTGTGTAGGTGAATGAATCATCAAGGGCAAAGTGGCTGGGATGGTTTAGACCAGTGTCTATTTTTTCTCAGACCCCCAGGGTGAGATGAACCACAGGACCACTGACTGCTTACTAAATTAACAGAAGAGCTTTAAAATATATCACCCTTCTCATGCCAGGCGGTGTATGACATTTTCCAAATGACACCCTTGACATTTTATAGTAACTCTTTCTGGGCATTTGTGCTTTTATATCCTTCAAGTGGAAAATGAGTAATAACAAGAAATAAAAAGTTTAAGGTGGGAGAAACAAATGGATGAGACAATTTGCCATTTACACACATCAATAGATTCGCTATAGGTGAAGCACTCACTTTTACTTTGGTAACATTTTTAGGATAGGGTTATTTTTAAAACCCTATGTAATGCACTTCTATTACAGACATTATTCACATCTTGCATGAGTCTTGGAGGGCATTTACACTTGGTCAGCAATCTGATCAAAATAATGTCAAGTCATCAAGTGTAAATAGGCTACCCCTATATGACTACAAACAGACATTTTAAATTTCCACCATTTCTGACCAATTTTTTGTGACAGCATGCCCCAAAGACAGGGCATGTGAAATAGGTGTTTGAAACTAACATACAGAACGGCTACATTTAAAAAGCATTCATAGTTGTCATATGAGTTAACCTACCAGGTCCCAGCTAACAAAAATGTGTTTTGCTAAGGTCCCCATTGAGTTAGCTCCCAACGCTATCTGAACGTTTCAAACACCCATTTTTTAAAATGTTTTTTTAAAAATGCTATTCTTAGTTATGTGAACATTAGAGGCAACAGTATGGGAATGTTCTATTTTATGATTTTGCAAACATTATGGGAACATTACTTTTGAATGTTCTCTAGACACTAAAAATAATTACACTACATTTAAAAAAAAAAATGAAAAGTTAAAAAAAACAAGAACAACACCACGAAAACATTTCAGAAACTAGTTACAGAAATAATGTATAAATTTTGTGCTTATTTGTGAGAAATTATTATAGACCCAAGTAACTTTTTCATAACCGTGATAGACACTCCTTGTTTGGCCACGTTTGGTTTAGTGTTTAAAATTTCAGTTTGGGTATTACTTTTTATTAACTTGTAAAGCTATAACTTACGTATAGCGTAAGTTATAGCTTTACAAATTAATTTTAAAAATTTATATATTAATATATAAATATATATATATATATTTATATATATATATATATATTATGATATATATATATATAGATATATTAAACTGATGTTTTAATAATGATCCTGATCAAAAAAGTGTGTAAAAATCATAGCAGAAATCACATTTCTCCAGATGTTGTAGCATACAGGTTAAGGTGGTCGTAGAGACAGATTACCTCTCAGCCGCCGTACATGAGCCTCAGAAAACACGGTTGAAAACAGAGCGACAGGTGCTCGGAAAATCAAACAGGGCCGGTGGTGATGATGATGATGTGTGATGGAACAGTAGCAGCTGGCCAGCAGAGCTCCGGCTTCAGCTCCTCTTACAGGTTCCGCTCCGCCGTATCAAAACAAGAGATTACATTCACCTGCCCATGAATACAGAGCACAATAGGTGAGGACGAGAGAAACACTTCTGATGTGTGACGCTTTTTGAGAGGCTGACATGTTATTATTTATTGTTTAATCTCTCGTCGCACAGTTGTATACGCTAATTGCAGACATGGAACAGTAACAGTATTTGCTTTACCAGAGTCGTTGCTTTGGAATTCGCTAGGAAATACTGCCACCTCCTGGCAAATATTAGGAGTTGCAGCTGATGTAATTTCTGTGAACTAGAATTTCCTACCTTCACCATTAGAGATCTATACTCACTGTTGCACAGTAGCTTCTCGTAAACGGAGAAGTTAATAGATTTTACTGTCATGTTTTCATGCTACAGATAATATAGCCCTTATATAATGCACGGAAGACTAGGCTAGTTGTCACATTCTGTGTAAGAACAAATGTGAAAGTCTTGACTACAAAAAAAAAAAGAGTCCAAGAGAAATAAATAAATAAATGTTGACTTCTTGTTCACGACAATGTTTCCCACCTCAAGTCTGGGACGGCTGAGTGTGTAAGTTATATGTACAACACTTGCCAGCACTGTTGAATAATAAGAAGATATGATTATGAGATACTGGCTGCAGTCTTTGGCAATGTTTAATTGATTCTGACTCGCCCAGTGCAATACCTTGTATTGACAGCGCTAAGCGCCCTTCACAGCGTGGATAACACAACAACACTACATTCTTTTCCTCACAAGGAAGATAAAGATGAATTGATGAATGAAAATGCAGAAAATAATGAATTTAACCAACAGAAAAATTATGTTACACATATACCATATAACTTTTTAAATGGTGTGTTTTTTTTAAATACACAAATGCATTTTATACTCATTCGTTTTCTCCAACCCACTACAACAACATGCCATGCTATTAGGTAAAAAATAAACTTCAAAACAATTAATGCAAACGGTAACATAATTTAGGAAACAAATATCGTAATTAAAAATGCACAAAAATAGCCTACATATACATATGCATATATATATCATTTATTTTATTTTTTTTTATCATGACAACTCTCTGAAGATTTTAGCATGGTGATGGATTATATGACAATGTTAATGTATTTGGTCTTGGCGGAATAGATCTGCTACGCTGCTGCTGCTGCTGCTGCTGAATTGCTGCTGCTGTTGGCTATTGCTGTAGTTGTAGATTATTGCTGCTGCTGCAAGCAAGTACAGGAACTTGCTACTGCCAATGCATACAGCGATACGGTGCCGTGAGTATTTAACACATTCTGCTGCTGCACAAATAGCATATAAAATAACCTGTAGCAGATCTATACAGGTGGAGCTGGGGATGGTGGAGGGTTTCAGAGAAACTCTGAAAGTGCGCTGCAGGAATCTCTAGTGAATGCTAGCCAGCCATATAAATGCAAGGCAGTAAGCTCATTGGCTGCATATGCAGCATGAACCAATCAGCTTGTGTCAAGTCGTTTAACTCTCTGAATATCAGCAGTTACATTAACACCCCGTAAGATTGCGCCATCTAGAGTTTCATGACTGAAATATATATATATATATATATTCTATCTCCAATTTTGCTTTTTTTTTTCCCTGGCAGGATATACCTTTTTGTCCCATAACACAATATATTATCGTAATATAAAATGATGTGGTGCATTTTCGTCTGCTTTTCTAAGACCTTATTCAGCGTCTGCAACGATGAATACATTGACAAAACTAAGTATTTTACGCCAGATATTGTGTAAACAACATAAAACCGTTGATTCTGCGCGTTGTAGAGTTCGAGACGTGTGTTTATTGTGTAGCTTGATGCTCAGGGTTGAGCTCAGATCCAGTAGTGCTGCTGATGCTGCTCAGTTTAAGAACAGGATGCGTGAACACACGTCACGAGACCGCCGCGCGCAACTCACTCACTACAGCATCAAACGGATAGTATCACACATTATGGACCCTCTGTCCTTTATTTAAAAGAAAAGTGTGGCGCTTAAACCCTAAACAGACGCACAGAAGATGGGGGATAAGTTCGAGCTGCTGAAGATACCTGTCAATAGGACAGCTGTGCGGAAGAACAAGAATGAGAAACTGCGATTACGCGTCATCTTTTTAGACTACAGCGAGAGAGTTTTCGAGGTGGAGGTGAGAAATCATATATATATATATATGCCGGGGCAAGTTGTCACAGGGGATATGGGTATCCTATAATGCTTGTTTTATAGCAGTGGTTTTCATAAATGCCAGGTTGAGGCAAGTTGTCACATACATATTTACTTGTTGCCCAAATATGTACATTGCCTTTTTCACTTGTGTATGATCGATTGTTCAAAAAAAAATACACTTAGTCCATATAGTGTGCCAATATGGCCCTCTATTAAGGCATGTGGCCACAAAAGATCATACTATGTTCATTGCACCCGTTTTTTTTTTTTTTTTTTTTTTTTTGGTGCAGATGTTCAAAATAACCTACCCTTTGAAATATTCAGTGAAGTAAACAGTGTGACAACAAGTCTACCCTACCCCATAATTACATTTTGTAATGTTTCTTTTCCTATCTGTATTAAATAACCACTTAAGCATAAGAGTTTCTTTAAAATGTATGGTGTAGCTGATAACAAGGGCAATTCATAATTGTGACGTTTAATCACTTATTTCTATAGTGTACACTTATTTACATTAAATCAAAATTTCCCCCCCTCATTTAAGAATTCATTTATACAATATATATATAGTATATATAATATATATATAATGTATATATATATATATGTTGTGTGTGTGGTGTGTGTGTGTGTGTGGGTATGTATGTATGGCTTTATACTATGCCCACATCACTGGTCTAGTGTGTGGGTGTGTGTGTGTGTGTGTGGTTTTGGGGGGGGGACTCTCTTACTTTTGGTCCATCTGTGTTTTGCTTGTAAAGGAGCATCATTTCATGTCCCATTATCCGCTTGCTGCTTCTGCTTCATGGGGGATGCTGTGTGTGTATGTGTTTTACTGCATTGGGTTTTTTTACCGCTTTTACACAGCACAGCCTTGTCCTACCAGTCAGAAAAAGCAGGTGAGATATAAAATCAGGGGGGTGGGGAGATAGAAAAAAAGACAGAGAGTGAGTGAGTTAGTTAATAGCCATGAGGCATGTGTGTGTCTGAATAGGGGTAAATATCGTGGCCAGCACTGAACAGAAGCTTGTCCTGCATGGCCTCATTCCAGAGAGCACGCCTGCATTCCCCTACATCCTCAGGCAAAACAGGCAATTAGTAAGGAGGCAGTGAAAAATACAAATCAGAGAGAAAGAGGTTGTAGAGAGATGATCTGTTTTTTCGATCGATACTTGGTCAAGAAAATGTAATTTCAGCATATTATTTAGTGGTGCTTGCTATTATTATTTTTAAGGTTAGGTTAGGTTTTTTTTATATATATATCGAAATTAATGACACCTCAGATTGTGTGGTTTGTGGAGGAGGGCAGTATTATTACTTGTTTAAGCCTAAGCAATACCTACTGAAAGAATGGAATGGAATGGAAACCAGCATAAGCTGGTTGGCTGGTTTTAGATAGTCTTCCAGCCAGATCAGGCTGGTTTCAGAGGGGGCTTAGCTAGACCAGCTGACCAATTACGTTAAACCAACTGAACACCATTGACCAACTTAAACCAACTAAGACTTATTGTCTGGTTTTATCATCTTTTTTTTTCTAATCCACATTGATTAACTCAAAAACAGGTGGAAAATAAAATTAATTTACATTAAAAGAGAAATTATCTAGTTTTCACTTGTTTTAATAGCCTAAAAAGAAACAAATCTATATGTTAGAAGATAAAACTTACACTTAAAAAACTTAAAAACGAAAATTAGAAATGTTGCCTTGCAATAAAATACAGTAAGTCGAAGTATTAAAATTCCTAAAAAAAAAATTTTTAAACTAAGGCATATTTAGTCTATTCAAACTAATAAAATTGCCAAAAACACATAACAAAATGACTAAAACATAAATTAAGCAAAATGAAAACTGAAAATATAACAATAAAATTTCATTCAAACTATTAATAAATACTATAATGGTATAGAAGTAATACTAAAATAACGCTGCTACCTGTCATCATGGTGTCAGCTTTTGCACAGACAAGCACCACTCACATTTTCTGTAAAAAATGTTGAGTATTTTGATGTAGATTGTATTCCCTGGACTCAAAGTAAAGCTAGCACTGAATTAAAGTGCATGATCAATGATGATTCACTGTTAAAGATCCTATTTGTTCTAAATAAACAGTGCAAGAAAGCATCCATTATGTCCTCACAAGTATTTACCCTGCCATGAGAGTCACAGATCTATCTTTATACTGTGGTATGTGCTTCAGCCTCTCTATCTCATGCTTGTTCCAGACTTTATCCCTCTATCTTCTTCTCATGTTCCTTGTCTTTGACAAGATAATGGGGAGGTTCTATGCCCAGATGTCACAGTAAATACAGGGTTCAAGAACACATCCTCACACACATATGTGCCCACAAACACACTCATCAGATAGCAACCCTGTATTTTCAGGCTGACTCAGTGAGCATCTTACTTTCCCAATTCTGTTTGAGGAGTTCAGTTGCTGCAGATTCAATTACCAGAGAAAGTTGCTCTAAGAATCACATTCTGCTCAAATCGCATCACCATCTCATAACCACCCGCATCAAGTAATAGAGATGGAAGAAAGAAGCTAATCTGAGGAGTAGTTTCACAGTGACACTGCAGTCACATTACTCAAAATGAACATTGATACAAGCAGCACTGAGACAAGTATCAATTTTGAAATGACATGTAAGATGTATAAAGCGTTTCCATCTCTGTATTGTGATTTATTCTTCTTCATCTTCCCACAGAGAAAGATTCTGGGCTCTGATTTCTTCAATAAGGTGTGTGGTCATCTAAAGCTGCTGGAGAAAGAGTACTTTGGCCTGGAGTTCCGTCACCATACTGGCAGCTACGTGAGTCAAAACCTTTGACCTGTCAATGACGTCAATAACAGAGTTTGATCATGAACAGCAGAGTCTAGCCCTTCAAGAAATATTTCACCCCTCCAAAATGAACATTTTGTCATCATTTACTCATCCTCATGTTGCTCCCAAACCTGACTTTCTTTCTTTTGTGGAACACAAATGAAGAAATTTTCTATAATGTAGATGGCCGCTCTTTTACATGCATTTATTATTAATGGAGTCTAGAACTTTTAAGCCTTTGAAAGGATGCAAAAGCATGTCATTAAATGGTGTCATTAAATGGTCCATTTGACTTGTGTGATGTTCCAATTCAAATTTATAGTCACTGACATCCATCAAACTCTTTGCAACGACTTTACAAGAGGATTGATGGTCTTTTGAGTGAGATTTTTTTTAGTCGGTTCATCCAGTTCAAGAAACTGATCTGAATGATTGGTGCACAGTTCGGACTGACTTGATCAGTTCACTGAGTCACTGATCTTGTCGCAGCTGTTCTTGGGTTAATAGCTCATTGCATGGCAAGATTATGAATGAATAATGACTTCAAATTTGATCTGAAGAAAATATGGTTTGGAACACTTGAACAATAAATGACAGAATTTTCATTTTTTTTTGGTGAACGCTCCCTTGAAATAGTTGCTATGGCAACACTTGTCAAATAGATAGTTGTTTGCTGCACCCATAGAAAATGAAATGAGATTCTGTTTCTTCTACAGGCTTGGATTGAACTCCTGAAACCAGTGGCTAAGCAAATCAAAAGTGAGTTTTGTTCTGTCATTTTTGTTTTGTTGTGACAAGGTCCACTTGGTTAATTTTTTAGGTCACACTTTAGTTTGGGGACCTTCTCACTATTAATTATTAATTACGACTTTTGCCTATCAAACTCCTAATTTGCTGCTTATTAATAGTTAGTAAGGTAGTTGTTAATAGAGTAGGATTACGTGATTTTAAATATTGTCATGCAGAATAAGGCATTAATATGTGCTTTATATGTAACGGGGCGAATGAGACAAGAGACGTGCGGAACCATACGCCTAGCTTCATTCAGAGACATGGTCAGAAGCAGGCAGGGTCAAAACATCCGCAAACAGGTATGGCACAGACGAGACAAGAACAATCCAAAACGGGCGTGAGTCCCTTGACAGCGAACGTTATCCAGAGGGCTTGACAAGAGGGGTAACGTTAATCCAGAAACACGAGCAGTAGTCCAGGCGAGGTACAAACAGAGTCCGAACGGCGAGACAAGGGTTAATCCAAGAAACACGGCACGATCATAATAAGAAAACAGGCAAGGCAAGACTATGACTAGACTAGGAAAACTAGAAACTCCATGAAGTCCATGGACTATGTAGTGTGTGTGATTGGTTACAGCTGTTGGTGTAATCAGTGCAATGGATGATGGGAAATGTAGTCCAGGGTATAGTGTAACAGTCTGTGTAGTGTGAGAGTCCATGTGGTGAGCGGGTGACCTCTGGTGGTGAGTGAATGGAAGTTCATAGACCGGATTCGTGACATTTATAAGTACTAATAAAACAGCCAATATGCTAGTAATATGCATGCTAATAAGCAACACGTTAATAGAGAGAATTGGTCCCTAAACTAAACTGTTACAATTTTTTTATTATTATTTGCTTGGCAAATGCTTATTATGTTAACTTATAGCAGTGGTGAATGGGGAGTGATGCATTAGTTTTGCTTACGTTTTACTATTGGCAAGGAGAAAGGTTTAAGATGGAAGGATTAAAATAGGGTTTCCATAAAAAGTAATTCAATAATTTAGTGATCCAAACTCTTTTACATAACACTCACTATACAGGCCATGTAGAAAACTACATCAACAGCTAGAAATGCTGCTGACATGCTTTTTTGCAAGTCAGCAGCATTTTTTGCAAATGAACATACTTTTAAAAATACATAAAAATACTGTATCTTGAGAACATATCCCCTGGCACATCTTACCCCACTCTCCCCTACCCTAGATGCTTACTGTTGAATATGTAATCTCAGAAGTCAGTATTCACCAATTATCGATTCAGTTCTTTCCTGCATTGAACCTTTAATTTACCATCACAGATGCTTAACCATTAGACCACAACCATCCTGATCCTTTGCCTTTAGTGAATGTTAAGCTTATTAATAAAGTAGGCTTAATGCTAGTTGTATCGGTCTAATAAGATAGTGTGCTTCTCACCCATAGATATCAGTGATGTGGCTTTCCATTTTATAGTGAAGTTTTTCCCTCCTGACCCAGGACAATTGCAGAGAGGCTTAACAAGGTAAACTCCACGCACATGATTATCTGATATATAGGCAGATAAATAGATGGCGATTGGTCATATGCGTTCAGTCTGACTGCTGCCTCTTTTATACAGGTATCTGTTTGCCCTTCAGATCAAACAGGATCTGTCAAATGGTAGCCTTACCTGTAACGATAACAGCGCCGCCCTGTTGGTCTCTCATATACTGCAAGGTACTCCTCTTACCTCATTAAATGTTTGCATAACATCAAAATACAACACTTTTAAATCCTACCTTTGATTATCTTATGCACATTATATTTTTCCCTCTCTGTCCCCATTTGTAGCAGAAATCGGGGATTATGACAACGAGTTGGATGCTCATCATCTTGAAAATAAGCAATATGTTCCAAATCAAGAATACTTGGACCACAAAATCATTCGCTTTCACAAAAAGCACAGGTAAGATACAGCTACACATCATGCAAGTATACCAGAATGATAATATTCCCACTGAAATCCATATATAATGTATAATTTAATGTCCTATAATTTACACAGTGCTTGGTAGATTACTTACAAATTGTAATCCGCTACTGATTACAAATAACATGACAAAAATTGTAGTTAGTAATGTAATCTAGTACAGTGCACATTTTAGGTAATATAATCAGACTATTTTTGATTGTTTTTTGATTACTTTTGACTTTATCACATTCAAGTAGGATAATTTTGTACCATATTGCTATAAAAATGAAGTGCATTAAACATTACATTACATCAGGGTTTCCCAAACTGGGCTGCACCACTTGCAGGGGGTTCATAGATTGATGAAAATGGACTAGCTAATTACTTAAATATAAAATAATAATATAAAATAAATTAAATCCAGTGGTCAAAATCTGTCTCCTCTGATTATAGCCACCTGATTACAGTGGCTGGTCTGTGTGTGCGCAATTACACAAAACCAGAGGACTTTTTCTAAAATATATAAGCGATAAGCCTTTTTAGAAAGAAAAGTTTTAAAGAATTAGAAAGAAACAATAAATTATGAATTAATTCATCATTTTGTGTATTTTAAAATGTAATATAATCTAATTTCCAAGTACTTCATTTTTGCAATCTGATTACATAATCCAGATTACATATAATTAGGTTACTTTCTAACGCTGAATGTACATGATATGCTATGACAGACTTAGGCTACGTTTACACTGTCAGTTAAATGTGACCCAATTCCGATGTTTTTGCTCATATGTGACACAGATCGAATGTGTTCTATGACCGTGTAAACAGAAAAAAAAAGATCTTGATTTTGAGATCGGTTTCAGGCATTCATATGTGGATATAAATCAGATATAAATACAGCGGGTAAAATAAGTATTGAACACGTCACCATTTTTCTCAGTAAATACATTTATATATATTATATTTCTAAAGTGCGGTTGACAGAAATTTTTCACCAATGTCAGTAACACCCAAGTAATCCATACATACCAGAAAACATACCAATAGTTCAGAATAAGTTATGCGTATAAATTGAATGACACAGGAAAGTATTGAACACATGAAGAAAGGGAGGTGCAAAAAGCCATGGAAAGCCAAGACACCAGCTGGAATCTATTAGTAATTAGAAAGCAATCCTGCCACTAGTCAGTGGAAATTAATATTAGCTGGTTCAGTCCCAACACCTACAGTACCAGGATGATGAAGATGAAACAAGGTTGGACATTTCAGCAAGGTAATGATCCCAAACACAGCCAAGGAAAACCTCAACTGGTTTCAGAGAAAGAAAGTAAAGCTACTAGAATGGCCCAGCCAATCACCTGAATTGAATCCAATAGAAAATAAGAACTAAATATCAGAGTTCATAGAAGAGGCCCACAGAAACTTCAAGATTTGAAGACTCTGTGGAATAATGGGCCAAAATCACACCTGAGCAATGCATATGACTAGTTTCTCCATAAGGAGGTGTCTTGAAGCTGTCATTACTAACAAAGGCTTTTGTACGAAGTATTAGATAAATTTCAGTAAGCGTGTTCAATAATTTTTCCCTGGGCCATTCATTCCATTTTATTACACAGAACTTAAAGGGGTCATATGACATTGCTAAAAAGAACATTATTTTGTGTCTTTGGTGTAATGCAATGTGTTTATGCGTTTTAAGGTTCAAAAAACATTATTTTCCACATAGTGTACATTTTTGTTTCTCCTCTATGCCCTGCCTTTCTTGCTTTTACAAAGCTCATCGGTCTGAAAAGCGAGGTGTGCTCCGATTGGCCAGCTATCTAGTGCATTGTGATTGGCTGAATACCTCAAGCGTGTGATGGAAATGTTACGCCACTCAAATACTGTTGATGCCGTGTCCCGGTGCGATGAGACAACACCAATAAAACCCATTACAAACTAGCCATTTGTTGCATCCAGTGGGGACATAAATACTGATAATAATGACTTATACTGTCTTTTTACGAGTGTGTCACTGATCTATAACATTATATAGAGATCAGTGTTGCGTTGCGTATCGCGCTGCGTATACATATAACCATGTCTGCATTTGTGATTGGAGTAATGACAAACAACAAGCGCTACTCTAACTGCTCAAAACTCGCATTTGAATCGTCTGTGGCAAATTCTTTAAATATAAAAATTTTACTTACAGGCTGTGAGTCAGAAGCGCCAGACTGTCCTTGCAAAGTTGGAATTGCCCCACTTTATAGAAACAGACACTGGAATTGTAGTCTACTCTACCAGGATCAGGAAACAGTCCTCCATAAAATGCGCTGCACATATCTGAATATTTGGGTTGAACTGTTTGGAACAGTGTTGTAAATACAACTTACCACTGTCCTAGTTGTTGTCCAAGTCGGTTCATCCGGTTCACCGTGGCCAAACAAAGTAGTTTTGTCTTTCACAACGAAACACCTGCTTCACCATGGCGGGCTTGAGGAGCGGATGCCGGCGGGCTTGGGAACCCATGTGACGACCCCGGGGTGGAACCGTCCACGGTGAAAGCCGATCCGGTATTTCCTCAGGACCAACACGGATCAGCTCTAGGCATGACGAATCAGAATCTCCTTTTTTGGAAGATCAAACAAAGTAGTTTCGCTCTCACAACAAAACGCACCGTGCTTTCATGACATGGCGGCGGCAGCAACATCAATACTACAGCAAGAATAAAATGTATGCCTTCTTTCTTACCGTGAACATTTGGGCGGTGTTATGCAAATCTTCCCACACAGTGACGTAGACATGTGGGGGAGTGTTTTAGGAGGGCGTGGACAAGTCTTAACTTTTATAAAGAATATATCTTTGGGTTTGAGACTTTAGTCAACTTTAGGGATCTTATCTATGCACGAACAGCTTGTAACACTCCAAAGAGAAAGGAAAATTTTAAATGGCATCATATGACCCCTTTAATTTCTGACCTTATTTGTATGTTTTCTTTGTTTGTATGAATTACTTGAGTTGTTACCGACATCTGGTGAAAATTTCAAGTCAACAGCACCTTTAGAAACATATTTACTGAGAAAAATGGTGATGTGTTCAGTACTTATTTTACCCGCTGTATGTGCCAATGTAACTGTCATGTAAACAGGCAGATCGGATGTTCTGAGGCATTGCGTTCTGTACGTCATTAAAACTGCGACAATTTGGAACTTCTCCGTGGTTTAGTGATGTCATATTATTCTTTAAGCGCAATGTTTTAGATGGTATGGAAAGTGTAACCTCATGAACCGAATTAGGGTAAAAATTGAAAGAACGTGTAAACAGACGGTAAAAAAAAAATCAGATATAGGCAACAAATCAGAATTGGGCATCAAGACCTGCAGTGTAAACGAGGTCTTAGTCACCAAATCAAAACCCAAATGAGAACCTCGAAATTTGTACATTTGGCAATAATTTTGTTTATGGGGTCAGAGGTCACACTCCTGCTGAATCGGATGTGCATTTGCTGGAGGTTGCCCGGAAAATGGACATGTACGGGATCCGCCCTCACCCTGCCCATGATGGAGAAGGCATGAGGATCAACCTCGCTGTCACACATATGGGAGTACTCATTTTTCAGGTAAACTACAAAAATATATGCTTACGCTTTAGCCTTCTAATTGAAAAAAGAAAAGAAAAAAAACGCATAGAAATAATACACAGCAACCTTAAATGCAGTTTAGAAATGTAGTTTATGTCATTATCAGGGAAACACAAAGATCAATACCTTCAGCTGGGCCAAGATCCGAAAGCTGAGCTTCAAGAGGAAACATTTCCTCATCAAACTCCACACTGAGACTGGGGTGAGACACAAATTATCCCTCCATAGCAACAGCTGTTTTTACATTGGAATCTGTGGGGAAAAGAATACAATAGTTCCTCAGCAACACTTGAAATAATCTTTCTCATTATGTATTATATCTGCAGCGCCTGTGTTGACTTCTAGATTTACATTTAGTCATTTAGTACACACTTTTATACAAAGCTGGCAGACTTACAAATGAGGAACAGCACAAGCAATTTATCATGACAACAGTATGATATAAAAGAAAAGAAAGATAAACAACATAAAATGCAAGAAGACAGATGCACAACTTTTGTGTATCATCCTAAATAATCCACACCAATGAAGTGGTAAAATTTCAGATATTTTATATTGACGATTTCCATAAAAATAGGAATGTATTTCTAATAAGAAAGCATAAGGATGAAAGCATTAAATTTGAGGCTGAAAATGCTTTAACGTTCAACAAAATGAAAACTGCATGGAATGTTTAGTAATATCCTCATCTGTCATTCACTCAACTCTTATTGTGTTAGCCTTCAAGGAGAGACACTGTTGAATTTTCCATGGCCAGCAGAGATGTGTGTAAGGCATTCTGGAAGATGTGTGTGGAGTATCATGCTTTCTTCAGACTTGCCGAAGAGCCCAAGTCACATCAAAGGTCCATTCTGTCCAGCAAAGGATCCAGTTTCAGATACAGGTATGTGACAGGCAGACTTTAGATTTTGTGAAATGCAATGAGAAGCCCCAGTTGTCTAATACTTTATGATATGATCCTTCCTAATCATCTTCCATAAACCCTCTGAGAGATTGTAATGAGGATATTAAACAGAGTAGTTATAATTTTCTTTGCTAAACACACAACAAGAGACTTTAGTCATTGGTTTATATGTATGAAAATGCTTTCACTCTGACAGCGACTTTACTGAGAGCTGATGATAACTGGCAAAATGAGTGATGGTAATCATTGGCAACACAAAGTGGGTGTGTCTAGCGATATGACAAAGTTGAGAAAAGTTAAACACCGATGTGGCAATATGATCAGATACTATAGTTGAGTGTAGGGTTGATGCAGAAATTAATGTCACTGTGAGTGATTTCAGTCTTCTGTATAATATATCTCTGCACACATACAGCAGTATAATAAAAATAATATGTGGAAACCATGTCAGAAACGGTCAGCATTCTGAGTGAGTTTGATTCATGTATTGACAATCATTGATCTTGTTCGGCATATGGTGCATCATGCACAGATGGATTTTATATACAAATGAGAATATTCATTTTTAACTGCACAAAAACGGATCAATTGTCAAAATAAAATAGCATCTTGTTTTTACAGTAATATACACTACAGTTCGAAAGTTTCATACTTCGTTCTACAAGGATGCCTTAAATTGATCACAAAATGACAGTAAGGACATTTACATTGTTCAAAAAACTATTTAAAATAAATCCTGTTCTTTTGAACTTACTATTCATCAAAGGATCCTGAAAAAAATGTTGCATTGTTTCCACAAAAAAAAAATAAAAAAAATAAAGAAGCACTGTTGTCAACATTAATAATAATGTTTCTTAAGCAAAAAATCAGCTTATTAGAACTATTTTTGAAGGATCACGTGTCATTGAAGACTGGAGTAAACAATGCTGATAATCCAGCTTAATGACATGAATAAATAAAAATAGAAAGGTTATTTTAAATTGCAATAATGATTCACAATATTGCTTCTTTTACTGTATTTGATTCAAATAAATGCAGCCTTTGTGAGCATACAAGACTTCTTTCAAGTGAACCCAAATGCCAAACCACCTGTAATCAAATTTTTAAAAACTCTGGCCAGTTATGCAGCCCACAAATAATGTTAGGGCATCCAATGGCAGAAAATTCAAATATTCTATAAAATCACTGTCAGTGTGAACAAGGCTTGATTATATATTTTTTGATCAGTAACAGTTGTCTCTTTTTATTCTTGCGATTGTGGTATTGTAGTGGCAGGACACAGAAGCAACTTCTTGAGTGCGTAGGCTCTAGAGACAAGAAACATTTGCCTTTTGAAAGGTAAGATGTTACGCTGGGTATTGTATGTTATGGGAATACATTTGTGCATAAATTGTACGTGTAGTTTCTAAGCCACTAATGGGAATACTCTGAATAGCAAAAATTATACAATTGTCTTCTGTTGGCTTAGACAATTAGGTAGTCCTGAACTAACACCAATGGTTGAGTCAACATTACTACGTTGAGCAACTCAAACAAAGGCCCTCATGAGCACACATCTGAAACATAAAACGTCAAATAGGATACCCTACATTGTCATGAACGGACAAGTGATGACCATTTCAGGTCCACAAGAACACATCAAGTGCACCATTTGGGATTATATTACCAACAGAACAATATCAAATGCATCACAGATTTTACATCTTTACACTCTCAGAAAAAGGTACAAAAGCTGTCCCTGTGGCAGTACCCTTTCAAAAGGCACTAAAATGTAACATTTACATACTAATTTGTATATTTTAGGTACAAATCTGTACCTTTAAGGCACCTTTTATGAGTAAATAAGGTACCATGGTGTACCCTTTGAAAGGGTGCTGTCCCAGTGACAGCTTTTGTACCTTTTTTTATGAGAGTGTAGGGCATATCAACCTACAAATGATTTAAAGTTGTCTTTGAACATTAAACTGCAATGTGTTTTAACATTTTAGTTGCAAGAACAGAGCCTTTAGGGAATTGGACAGTGCTGTAGGGGTTTGTTTTGCACTTTTTTTCAGAAGTTACTGCAAGTCTGAATATGACACGAGACAGTGCAGATCCTCTCCTGACATACTGACTGACGTCTCCAAGCAGGTATTGTACTAGTTACTTACATTTCGGTTGTGTTTTTGGATCGTGTTTCTCACATTTGTTTCTTCCTCACATAGCTGTACGAGCATCTACCTCCCGACCCAACTGTTGCTGGGCAACACAGCGAACAGACAGGCGTAGCAAAGCGCAGCCTATCTGCTGTGGAAGTCATGTTCGCTAATGAGCTGGAACGATCCAGGCCCTTGTCACGAAATCCTGCCTTCTCAAGCAACTCTGCCTCGCCCAAGCTCCGTTCCCTTTCCACATCAGGAGCAGAACATCGTAGTAGAGGAGCTCAGAGACAAAAGGCAAAGAGACGATTGTCTCCTAGTGCCCAGCATCTTGTGCTCCTCTATCCTAACACGCCCCATCTACAGTTCCACCCAGTGCTGCCAACCTTCCCACTCGCCACTCATCCGTATCTACTGCAAGATCACACGTCCTCATCCCTAGACCGACTCCCTCAAACCCATCACAACCATGTGCCTCTGCAATACTTGCCCAGACAAATTGCTCATTCATCATTACCGTCCTCTTGCTTGTCGCCACAACTACAAAAGCAGCAGGAAAGGTTCTGTCCTGCCGGCCAGGGAGAAACGAGATTGTACCCCAGAGGAGGACTAGGACTAAGGGTTGGGTTGAATAGGAAATTGGACATGAGTGGAGTGGAAGCGGGCCATTACAGCGATGACTCCACCTTTCAGACCGGCTTGCCGCGTCGAGCCTCAAGCCAACCAGACTTCAAATTCCAGCGACTTACACTTGCCTCCAACGCCGCTGCCTATGCATCCGAGTATCGCCCTCTGGGATATTATCCACACCTTTCTCGACACCAGGTTCCTACCAGGCCCACCTACCTTCCTCTACGTCCCGCCCCACTCCCGGAAAGACCCACTTCTTTATGCGTTCTCGGCACAGGTAGTTATAGTGATTCAGATTCAGACACATTCTACCCCTACTTTCCTGCACTGGGTAAAGTGGTGCATTCTGGTCCACTGGCACGCATGCGCTTTTCTTCTGGAAGCCTCCAACTTGATGAAGAGGATGGAGAGGAAGAGGACTTGGACTACCCGAATGATGAGGAGAACAAAACTCTCGCCACTGTTAAGGTGCTGAAGTTGTAGCCATGGGCAGAATCGTGACTTATGGGGCTCAACAAATAATATGTGACCCTGGACCACAAAACCTTAAGTCGCTTGGGTATATTTCTGGCAATAGCCTATGGGTCAAAATTATAAATTTTTCTTTTATGACAAAAATCATTAGGATATTAAGTAAAGATTATGTTCCATGAAGATATTTTGTAAATTTCCTACCGTAAATATATCAAAACTTAATTTTTGATTAGCAATATGCATTGCTAAGAACTTCATTTGAACAACTTTAAAGGTGATTTTCTCAGTATTTAGATATTTTTGCATTTTTAAATAGTTGTATAAATCTCAGTGTTGAAAATTTGACCCACATGACATGTCACATATAAACAGTTGGGGCCTGCAGACCTTGCACTCTTAGAAGAAATGGTAGAAAAAGCATACACTTTCGAAATGTACGCCTTTGTACCTCATTTTATCCTAAAGGATTGATATTAGGTACCTTAAAGGTACCTAAATCAGGGGTCACCAATCCTGCTCCTGAACTCTTAAAAATAAATGTTCCAAAAGGGGGTTTTGCAGTGATGCCACAGAACTAATTTTTGGTTCCCCAAAGAACCTTTCGGTGAACCGTTCTTAAAAGAACCATTTTTTCTAAGTGTGAAGAACATTTTAAACATCTAAAGAATATTTTTCAACTGTAAAGAACCATTTGTACAATAGAAAGTTGCCATGGATATTAAAGGTTCTTCGTGGAAATGTAGATGCTAATATGGATCAACTAAATCTTCAGGCGGAAAGTGTTGGACTATACTCTAAGAAAGTGGCCCTCCAGGAGCAGGATTGGACACCTCTAACCTAAATTATACATAATAGAACCTTTTGAAAGGGTGCGGCCACAGTGACAGGTTTTGTACCATTTTTTTCTGAGAGTGTGGGGTAGTAACAAAAACAGAGGGGGCACATTAATAGTCAGGTGTCATGAGGTAATATTACTGTAAATAAGAAAAAAAAGAAATATTTCAACTTGATTTGCATATTTGATCTAAAGTTGTATTTTGTCGTAAGCTGCTTTGAAATTATGTAAAGGGATAGATTACCCCAAAATGAAAATTCTGTTATGATTTACTCACCCCCATGTCATTGCAAACCTGTATGACTTCCTTTCTTCTGTGGAATACAAAAAGAAAATGATGAACTCCAGAACTGGTTCAGTCAGATGCATGAATGCATCATTTGTGAACTGGATAGACCAAATGAAAAGACTCAACACATGAATCAGGCATGACAGGAGTGGATAGGATATTCTTTCAATCCACAGAATTTGAAAACATGGGGGTGTGTAAATGATGTCATTTTTTGGTAAACTATACTTTTAATTAGTTATTATTCCATAAAATGTGTACTGAGTAAATAATCATTCTGTGGTGATTCAAAGTAAATCTTCATTTTCAGGAAAAGTTAAGCCAACTCCATAATAATGTAACTAATAATAACTCAAATAGCTGACAATTAAAACAGTTTTTCAGATGTCTGTGTGGCTGGAAAACATGAGCAACTATTTCTTTGACATCTGTGCTACCGTAGTGATATGTATTAACTCATTTTTTGCAAGGATGCGAAATTTTGTTAATAAATGAGGTATAATACCACTACAATGTTCAGTTGAATGTTTGCATATTGTAACCTTCATAAGCAACTTCTTTCTGGCAGCGAAGATAATCACTTGCACACTTTTTATGCCAAAAATCACATCACAGATTTCAGTATCATTCCTAAAAACAACTTCAGGGTGAGTTAATTACAATTTTCAGTTTTGGGTGAACTATCCCTATGATGTTAACATTTGACTTGAACTTATCAAACGTGAGGTTTTTATCCTCACTAGTATTTCATTATGTTTGTCAGTTAAAATAATTGTGCAAACAGTAAGAACCCCCAACACACACACAAATACTCAAAAGAGATTAAAACATTTTAGTCACAAAGGAAAATACAAAAATGATCAACAATGACAAGGGTAGAATCTGTTAGCGAAATCGCTCAAATGTAGTGCAACAATATATATAGATATATATATATCTAGCATTTTCAACAAAAATGTAAGAGTAAATGCACAGTACTACAACTGCACACTCATGTAAACAAATCAAACTCTGCAAAAATAAAAACATACTGGTCACTTCTGAATTTCACAGAATAGGTGCAGGTACAAGTACTATGTCTATTAGTAACTGTATCTTCATTAAGAGTGCAGTGCAAGAAGTTCATTTCAGCTGGAAACGAGCCTCTGTGATTGGTCAGCCGGTACATTTACATCTGATTACAAATCGATGTAATGTCTGATGTAAACTGATGTACAAATCGATGTTCGAAATTATGTGCAAAAAATGACAACAGCTTGTCACTGGTACAACTTTATACCTTATTTACCCCCAAAGGGTTCTAGGCCTATTATTACTCTAAAGTACTATTGTTTTTTTGTTTTGTTTTTTACAGCTAGATAAGGTATAAAGTTGTCCCAGTGAAAAACTGTTGTACAATTTTTGCACACTTTTTTCAGACAGCGTAGATATTAATCACAGCAATTTTCTTTGAGTATTTAGTCAGTAGCATTTAACAGTTTGTATGTGCAGATTGTGCCAAAGAGAGAAAAGAAAAATTCCTTTTTTAAAGTCAAAATTGTCATTTTAAAAAATTGTCCTCCCATACTACTTTAATAGGTAATGTTGAAGGTCTTCGTAACATATAAAAGAGAAGATTTTAATGCAGCTATATACCTATATAACCACAGACAGGTACAAATTATGAGCAGCAATGCCCGATTTATAAACAGCATCAACAAAAGTAACACAAGGATCATTAGAAATCTCAAAATGACCTGTAATATTGCATTGTGTTGGATATTTGAACATTATTAGTTAGTAAGCAAAGCATAATTTGTTGCCTAAGCTGAATTTGAGGGTGGAGATATACAGTAAGACATGCTGAATGCTGTAGGAGGAAGAAAAGGAAGGTAAAGGTAAATGGGCCACAGACAAGAAGAAACCCCTACAGAGTCACTGAATAATATCTACGGAAAAGCAATAAACACTGAAAGAATAATCAATTAATCTTTGCCTATGGTCCAATCTATAGCACATTCCAATAATAGGTGATACGCACTAAAATGCACCGTCTAAAAAAAAGTTCTGCTTTTCCTCTTTTCTAAACCTTCCAAATGTTTCAGTGTGTTTTCATTTCCTTTTTCTTGCTCATACCCTTCATTTGATGTGCAAAAGTTGCAGTTCCTTCTTATATGAAAAAATTGCTCACGTTTTAACAACAGTGCACATTGTCTCATGAGGCACTTACACTTTGTGTCAGTAATTCAGCCACAATCTCTCATTCTAGCTGTAACGTTTCAATATATTTGTGTGATGCCACAGTGATGTCAATTCATGGAGCAAAAATAGCCTGTTTCCGTAGTTACTGATTGTGCAACTAAACTAGAAGTTATTGTCCTACTGACAAGGCTGAAATATTTGTTTTTCTATGCTTTTTCTAATTCTGCAGTGTTTAGGAAGCCGATTCCTATTAGCAATGTGGGCAAATTGGATTTGAAATCAGTTCAGAGAAGAGCAGGGTTCAAAAGCAGAGCACTGAAAAAATAAAAAAAGGGGGGAGAAGTGGTCACATTTCACCCCCAAATCAAAACGATATTATTATTATTACCCAAAATTATAATTATTTAATTTTTTTGTGAAATTCAACTTTTTTTTTTTTTTGCATTGATTTTGGGGTGAAATATGACTTGGATATTTTCCTGACAGAGCATCACTTTATTAACATCTTTTTGCTCTGTTTTCTCTTTATTCTCGTCTCTTACACTTCATTTCTACCCCTTCCTCCTCCACATTCATCCCTCCTATGATGAGTAGTTGTGCAGCGGTTCACTGATTTTCATGCAGGCCCAATGTAAAGCTCGGACCAAAGTGATCAGCACCAGGAGAATGAAAAATACCCAGGAGGCATAAATCCCCTTATATGTCAGTGCCTTCCACCACGTGCCAGCCTAAAAAGAGAAACAGAACACAGAAAAGAGGATTCCTGGTATTCTGAAGTGATGGTGCGTTTTGAAATAATGAACTCTAAAAATGCTTTTATTCTTACAATCAATCCTGCAGTCGTTATAATGCAGATCAAGCACAGCAGGAAACATATCAAACTCCGCTTTCTAGGGTACCTCTGGCCAATCGATGAGCTGTATGGATCAAAAGAATGGCATGCCAAATATTTTACTTGCAGCCTGTGAATGGTAACTGCTGGTGCTAAATAGAGGAAGGTCTATGGATAATAATTAACATACACTTTTCTGCAGTGTGGACAGCGAGCCAATGTCCGATCTGTAAATTCTGTCCACTAAATCAACAACAGAGAGACATCGAGTCACAGCTATATTAAGGCTATTATTAGGGCAAATGAAATGATAAAGAGCTTTAAAATATTGCAACCGTGCACGAATATGAAAAATTCTTACCAGAAAAGTGTTTCCACAGTGGCCACAGGAAACTCTGGCACCACTAGGCTGAGGATTCGGACTACCGGCACCAGGATGAACTGGACCTAAATTGATAATTCGCTTACTGATCCCCATCAAAAAAAAAAGACATATGTTCACACAAAAACATGAAATAACAGAATTTCTGGAAACTCATAATTAAAACTAATAAGAAAAACACTATCAACTTCATTGCACAACAACCTCTGGGCATTCAATCATATCAAATCAAAAATCTTTAATGTCATTAAAATCATAATTACCTCCCGACTTATCTATTAAAGTCCTGCTGAACTGCTTCCATTATTACTATTCAAAATAACTGTTTATAACTGGTTTATATAACTGGTAAAATGCTGATTCGGTGCTCAATTCGTATTATTATCAATGAATTATTGATATATTTAGTGGAAGCCTATGTCTTTTTCAGGATTCTTTGATGAAGAAAAGTTTAAAAGAACAGTTAAAAAAACTATATATATATATATCTATCTGATACCCTGTTCCATGGTGTGTTCCTAACCTAATACTTTGTTGTAAGGCTTATGAAGGATGGTAATGTCTCTCACCAGTAAGGTCGAGGGCAGGCAATCCTCTGCGAGGTGACTTTGCAGATGAGAAGACAATTACACGGACACCTCACATACTTCTTTCCTGCTGGAGCATTCTTTATGGGCTAGATAAAACAGGAAGTGATATCACAGTCTGAACTTCCATTTAAATCTAGTACAGTTTTCAAACAAATATTGCACATAATATTAGGTATGTCTGATGACTGGAATCCTAAATGAAATGTGCTTGTTAACTCACTGTAGCCTCATTGCAGACACCGCATTTGACCACATGCTGGTGGATTTTACCCTCCACACTAATAAGCGACTGACACACTCTGCAGCTGATGACAGGAGCACTGCCGCTCTCCGGAGAGCCCAGCGGGGAGTACGGCGGAGGAGCCTCTCCCAGCATCGACGCGGGAGGAGCTGACGGGAATGCTGGGAAATCTGGGATGGAGAGAGAACAGGAGAGATGATGCAAGGAGACGGCAGAGAGAGAAAGAGAGGAAAAAGAAAACGATGATTGTACCACATTTAGCTATTGACATGCAAATGAAATATTAAATATATAAGGTTAAGACTAACATTGCATCAAATAGAACTCATTACTAATAATATTAATTAAATAAATATTTGTAGTTCCTGTGCATGAACCAGAAATTAAACGAATTAATTAATACAATTAATTCATTTTTAATTAAAATATTTGCATTAAAACAGAGGGAATTTTTTAACCAATATCAGAATGCAAACTACGAAAGCCAGTCTTTATCTTGCAATTCCGAACTTACAACTGTGAGAAAATTGTGAGTCAGAATTGTAAGATAAAAAGATCAAATGTTGTAAGAGAAAAAGAGAAAAATTAATTTCGCCTTTTTTACTTTTTATTTCATAGCCGAATCACAACCTTCCATAAAAACGGTAAGACCAAGCTTTACACCACATTAATGAATACATGTACGCTAATAGATTTACACTAACAGATATGGCCTCCAAACTGTTTACTTAAATTATACATTAAGTTTATATAAATTATAAATATACATAAATAAGTACAATACTAAAAAAGTCAGATTTTTTGCAATTGATCATTCAAAAATATTATTATCTAAATAAACATTACAAAAACATCATGTAAATAAATACATCAAAATAATAAGTAAATAAATATATACAAAATATTCAACATCAATACAAACCCTAACCTAACATTACCCCTTCATTACTAACCATATTAACTTTTTAATTAATTTTACTGCCATTTAGATGCACTGTTTGAGCAAAGCAAAGAAAATGGATTAGTTGCCCAGAGCAATATTGTGTAGTTAGGTACTCAACATTTTTACAAATGGTCAACTATTTTAACTTGTGTTATTTCTCAGTCTGAGCCAGAGCCAATAGTACTTAAACTGATAAACTGATAAGTGTGAGGGCAAAAAAAAATCATGATTCCTTAAATCATGTGATTCAGGTGCACTGTCTAATCTGCCACTAATCTATTTGAAGAGTGCTCAGGATCTGCAGATTACAGATCACGGCTAATTAAATCACATGGTCAAAATATGCACACACTGTGCTGTGCTCTAAATAAATCAAAATAAAAGTAATAAATAATAAATGCCTAGCCAGTCAGCATGTGAGCGTGGGCATCACAGGCGCGTTCGAACGCTCCAATCGAATTGAAACGAATCGAGTTGTACGTTCGAATTCGCCTGCGATGCCCAAAAATGCTGTGGACAGGTAGACAGCTCCAAAAGCGTTCAGTCAATGCGGGTCAGGTTTGACTCACTCTGTGGTTTGCTCGGAGGTCCATAGGTCTCATCTCCCGGTGACAGCCCGTTCATTCTATCGCGACTGTCCGACAGCAAAGGCGATCGCTCACCGTCAGCCATGCCGTAAACGAGCGCAAAATCCCGCGGTGGACTTGGGGTTTGCTGCTGGACAATGTTGTTGCGGAGAGCAAAAGTGATGCGTGAAAGTAAAGCTCCAGGAAGCGTCACATGATCACATGATTTTTTTGCGACCAGGAAGTCGACAACAAAAATAACAACACAAACACGTGATCAAGGATTGGGCCAGTAAGCGACGAGCTCATAAGGATTGAAAAATTAATATGATCCCTTTTTAATTAGCTCTTACTCATTTAGGTGTGCTGTGCATCCAGTGAAATATTAATGTTCACCTCTACCTATACACGCCTTTATAAAAGCTGCCTGTTTTAGAGAATGTTACATTGTGCGGAAAACTAATTTTATTAGTCACGTTATTACTCTATATAATAACAAATACAAATCATAACATGTATTATACGCAAATATAAATAATACTTTATAATAACGTGTTATACGCACATATAAATAATACTTTATAACAAATACAAATAATAACATTATAAATACAAATAATAAACATGAAATAACAAATTTGTGTGCGTTCATATATATATGTGTGTGAGTGTGTGCATAGATAGATAGATATCCTGAATAATAAAACACAGAAAGAAATGTAGGCTATATTTACCACTACTGGTTTATTTCCACTCAAACTTGGAATTTTCAAGCGAAAAAGACAGAATATGAAAAGATGTCTTTTACTTCACATAAGTCAGAGCAGCATTAGACAAACAATCCACAGATAAATTACAATAAATATCAATGTAAACATTATCAATATACATGTTCATCTGTTATGTACACACATACCTCAAGCTGTCCATAAAACAGCAAAAACATTAACATTTCAAACAAAACAAAACCAAGCACTTCAACAAAAGTAGTCCAGTACCCTGAAAATGCAGCAACACTTTTGTCAGAAATTAAAGTTATAAAATACATCTTTATTTACAATCCTTATGTAAAATGGAGTACAGTCCATGTACTCAAACACACACAATAATAACACAATGAATGATGGTGCATCCTATTGCATTTACCTGAAATAAAGTCAACACAGCTGACCTTGCGAGTGTCATGTCCATTAAAGCCAATCAATGGTTATGTAACAAAATATATACTGGTTACAGGTTAAGATACTGCTTCAGTAACTTCAAACAAGATACTAATGAGAGAAAACCGACTAATCCTCATAATTAATATTATATGAAAAAATTAAAAACCAATAAATGTCCTGGGTTACATGAAGAGAAATCATTTAGATGAACAGAGAAAGGAAAAAGATCCAGGTTTGTAGAAGTACCTTGTATTTGTATGTGTGTGTGTGTGTGTGTTTTTGGAGATCGAGTAAGAGCAAGCAGTAAGCACTCACCACAGCCAGCCCTTTTCCTTCATCATAGCTGAAATTTGCACCTCAGTAACATAATATTCACAGTGTCCTACACATGATGCGATACTGATGAAACGTTCAAAGGAACCGATGGAAAACTGGTTAGTGTTACACATTGTAATCAGGAAGTGCTGAATAACTGATGCCGCCAACAGAAGGTGGGGAGGAATGGAGTGGGAACAACCAACATATTATAGAACCTGTAAATATAAGAGAAATACAAGCGGAAAAACAATTATTCTGTACACAGCTATTCAAAAGTGTGGGGTCACTTTTTTTTAAGAATCCATTTTATTCAGTAAGGATGCATTAAATTGACAGTAAATACATTTATAATGTTACAAAAGATTTCTATTTCAAATCAATTGTTATTTTGAACTTTCTATTCATTCAAAGATCATAAAAAATTTATTATTTTCCACAAGCAGGACATATGTGTTCAACATTGATATTAATGAGAATTGTTTCTTGAGCAGCAAATCAGCATATTAGAATGATTTCTGAAGGATGTGACAGAAGACCGGAGTAATGATGCTAAAAATTCAGCTTTGCATCACAGGGATAAATTACATCTTAAAATATAAAACAATTATTTTAAATGATAGTAATATTTCACAAAAGTGTCAGTCTTGGTGAATATAAGAGACTTTGAAAAACATTTACAAAAATACACATTTTTGTTTTGTTTCGTTTTATTTGTTAAATAATGTAAAACATATGATTTTTCAATGTTTTGGATTTGTAACAGTACCAGTGATGCAATTCTAACAACAGGCTTGCAGGATCAAAACAGACGCTGTAAATAAACAGCATTAAACTCACCACGTCCGAAAACCTCCCTCAGCAATGCAATTTTGGGCTTTCTTGTGTGTGTAATGTGTGTTGGGTGGGTGTTGTTGGGTTTATCTTTCATTAGTCTGTTCCTCATCTGTTCAATGGGCGTCTCATCTGTTATAATGGACACCAGCTTGGGACAAAAACAACAGAGAGACGGGAGATGACAGATCAACACATGCAAAAAATACATTTAAATTTCAACAATTAATTACATAAATAAGATTTGCATTGTCTGAAGGAAATACTAGTGTTTAGAAAGCAGAAAAAGAATAGTGTTAAAGTTTTATGCATGATTAAAATTAGACTTTAGTTTAAAAAGAGACACTTTGCATTAATCACGGGATTCATTCTATCAGCTGTGAACGAGGATCAACACACAAAACATCATCTGCAATGTAAAGGTGGCAAAAGATGCTTAAATTAATTAAATGACTCAGATAAATGCAAAATGACAAGCAGTAGCAATTCAATATGAAATATTACAATTGTGGCATTGCTGTTTATTATAATGTTAACATATAGTCCAAAATTAGGAACTATATAATGTTGAAGCATACCTGGTCATAAAATATCACCAAGACAAAAACTCCAAAAAGTATTGACTCCACCAGCAAAATGATATAATGTGCCCTGTAGAACAAGTGACCAAGAACAGTGTGAGAGAAGTGAAAAGCTAGCAAAAAAACATTAATCTTAAACAATATTGATAATCGTTATACAATTTATACGAACATATACAGGACCTATACATGTATTGGTGACTTACACAATGAGATGTTTGCTGGGAGCTTCTTCTCCTTCTTTATCTTCATCTCCCTCTCTTTCGCTCCTTATTCTCCACACCCATGCTGACACCACCAGCGCCATGGAATACAAGCTGGCCATGCCTACAATGTCATACAGAAACCACATGGCTTTAGTGGAGACGAATGGAAAACATGGAATCCAACACTGAATTTCTTTACATGTGTTCTTTAAGGGAAAGTTAACCCAAAAATGAAAATTCTATCATCATTTCATGTTGTTCCAAACTGTTTTGGGTCCCACTAACTTCCATAGTAAGGATAAAAATACAATGGAAGTTAAAGGGAACCCTGATACTATTTGGTTACTAATATTCTTCAAAATATCATCTCTTGTGTTCCACAGAGAAAAAAAGGTATACAGTTTGGAGTTGGCTTGATGAACTATCCTTTTAAAACTTACCTGTGTAGAAGAGGAACTGAATGAAGTATTTCTGATTGAGTTCTCCAACACAGTTATTGATCCTATAAAAAAGCAAACACATTTATCAGAAAGACTGCAAAAACAAAACATTATATTGCAAACTCTTATTCTACTTTAAATACACCCGGTTACATGAAAATATATTCAATTTGACAACATTGGCTAATGGAAAATGATGAGAGATTCACCATGGGCAGTGATGGTCCATTCTCCTGATGCAGCGCTGACAAACTCTGCAGTGGTGGGCTCGAGGAGGCCGATACGTCTCACAGCGACTGCACACTGTCCAGCCCTCACAGCCCTGATGAGAGCAACACAAAGATTAAAGACATGTCAGAGAGCAAATGCACTGTGAAATAAGATCCAAAGCCAGTAAACAGAATATACACACTATGTGAACCACTATTAAATCAACATAATAACTACATTATAAACACTGTTACAGGAGTACAAAGACCAGCAACACTCACTCTGTCATTCAGACGGTTAGACTGGGACCTCAAGTCTGAGAAGTCAATGGCTGTCTCAGGTAGAGGAACCATACCTGTAATAATAATAAATGGTACAAATTTACATTTATAGCATTTTTGACCATGTGCAAAGCCTGACATATGAAATGATAGTCAGAGAAATTAAATTGAGTCAGTTCATTAAACAAGACAAATTCTAACATAAAATGTAAAATTTTGCATATGTGTGTTATGTTTGGTATCATATTTAATAACAATAAAGTATGGTCCATATAGTATGACATAGTGAGAGTATAGAGCTCATTCTTTCTTTGTGTTTAAACTTTCATTTAAAGGTCTGAACTGAGCAAATGGGTTCAGATGTTATTTATAGCCAAAAAGTAAGATGCAATTATGATACCTTAAATCAATTAGATCTTTATAACAGTCTGT
Source organism: Sinocyclocheilus anophthalmus (assembly GCA_018155175.1). Classification (NCBI taxonomy): domain Eukaryota; kingdom Metazoa; phylum Chordata; class Actinopteri; order Cypriniformes; family Cyprinidae; genus Sinocyclocheilus; species Sinocyclocheilus anophthalmus. The sequence goes on along the minus strand of JADLZN010000395.1, from coordinate 113,715 downwards.
TATAAACTGACATAAAATGCATATAATCATGAGTTGTCACTTTATATCTCCCAATATTCTTAGTATGATGAAATTTAAATGTTTTGTTTTATGACCAAAGCTCTGTAGTTTTTATTGTGGGGGGCAAAACATATAATGCAAAGCAATACAACATTCCTCAAAAGCCTGTTGTATGATATTTAATACTTGCATTTTAACATGATTTCATCTTAAAATACTTACAATATAAAAGTATTCTTACTTTAACTAATAAAAATCATTAAGTATTTTGCAACAAAAAGACGTGTGAAGGTGGACAATTACTAAAAAGCCCTTTACTTCCAAAAAAGTATAAGCTATCAAGCAGAGGACAGAAGGCATGTAGTAGATTGTGTACAACAATTTTTAGCCAAGTTTTGATCATGCTGAATTTAGAGGATTTGAAAATTCATGTATCAAATATGATACATTAGACTTCATAGGGTTAAAACACAATCAGTCTACAATATATGAAACCCAGAGAAAACGAGATTGTTCCATGAAATAAGAGCACTCACCAGGATCAGAGAACACTGCTTTTGAATGGCACGCCAGCAACAGTAATAAAATAATATTAAACACAGCTCCATGGAGACTGCACCATACACTAAACACAAACAGAGAAAATAGATAAACATTATATTTTGCATATCACATATGTATTCAATGCAGTAGTAATTTGTTGCCAGCTACTTAAAGGGGTCATATGATGCTACTAAAAAGAACATTTTTTGTGTATTTGGTGTAATGAATTGTGTTTATGCGGTTTAAGGTAAAAAAACAACAACATTATTTTCCACATACTGTACATTACTGTTTCTCCTCTATGCCCCGCCTTTCTGAAACGTGTCGATTTTTACAAAGCTCATCGGTCTGAAAAAGCGAGGTGTGCTCTGATTGGCCAGCTATCCAGTACGTTGTGATTGGCCGAATTCCTCAAGCGTGTGACGGAAATGTTACGTCCCTTACCATATTGTGATGCCTGCGGCAACCACATGTGACGAGCCCGGGTTGGACTCCGCTTCGTCCGCGGTGAAAGCTGATCCGGCGATCCACTGCACTAAGTTGACGTATTTCCTCAGCGACCAGCACGGATCAGCTCCAGGCATGACGAAGCGATATCGTCCTCATTTGGAAGACCAAACAAAGTAGTTTCGCTTTCACAACGAAGCACACAACGCCTTCACGACATGGCGGCGGCGGCAACAATACTACAGCGAGAATAAAAGTTACGCCTTCTTTCTTTGCGTGAACATTTGGGCGGTGTTATGCAAATCTTCCCACATAGTGATGTAGACATGTGGGGGCGTGTTAGAACGAGCCATTTTAGGTAGGCGTGGCTGACTCTTAACTTTTATAAAGAATATCTCTTTGGATTTGAGACTTTAGTGTTTGCAACTTTACAGATCTTCTTTATGCACCAAGAGCTTGTAACACTCCAAAGAGAAAGGAAAAATTGAAATCGCATCGTATGACCCCTTTAACAGGACTGAAATTAAGGAAAATGACCAATAAACCCCAAACAATTTCTTTACATTATGTGTGATAGTGTTGCCATACTGGTTATAATAACAAATATATAAAAGCACAAGCGTTTATTTTTAAAAACTCTTTCTAGTGATAGCCTGATAAATTATAAGAGGTTGCTATTTTAAAAGTTAATGTCCAAATAAAGTTGTGAGGCATGCTACGGTTTCATGGAGAACGGAATGATATAAACTCTATACACTCTATTTTACTTCTAAGTACTTCAAACAATACCACAGTACACGTCCAAAAAATTATTAAAATAAAAAAAAAATTAAAAGAGAGAGAGCGCGGTATATAATAATATATTACATTATAAGGTATGAAAGCTTGTTAATTTGATGTGATACCCTGAAACCTTACACCACAGTGTAACAGACTGAAAGTGTAGGAAACACACGTTGAATGCTGTTCTACCGCAGTGACAACGACGCTGGTACTAGTTGCAAACAGTTTAAACGCACAGTTCGCGGGAAAACACATCAGAACGCTGATAACATTCAGCACGCAGTCTGCTTTTGAACGGCTGTTGCTATGGGTGATTCTAAAAAGGAACCGTTAGAAAGCGATGATCTCATGAGATCACGGGCGCCGTTACGTGAACCAAACGCTGGCTCTTTAAAGCTTCGTTCACACGGTACTCACCTTCCAGAATACGCGGGGAGCAGGACATACTGAATCACAACATAGTCGGCGTAAAAGACGCTGAAATAAGTTAAAATGAGACAGATAAAGCCGCACGGGTCTCGCCGACAGCGAAACGCAGCCATCTTTCCATCTGCGGTCTTCCCGATGACGTCATAAAAGGACGAGTTACGTGTCTTCTCGTCGCGCGCTTCATTAGTCCTCCTGACCACCTGTCACCGTTTGTGTTTGTGTCTGCTAATACTTCAAAACATCATATATAATCATAGCTTTCAAATACCTTTTATTTTCTGTTTAAAGGAACGTTCTCACAATCTCAAATATCTAAGCACAATGTTTAAAATAAAAAAAAAAACACACATTGTTGGAATGACAAACATTTTTATTTCTTTTCATTTCTTTTCACAGAACAACTAGCTTCTCATTAAGCGCGATCTGAGCTTGAGTGAGATTTGCCAGGTAGGTCACCATCAACAGATCCTGCAAAGAAACAGAAGAGTATGAGCACTCCATAAACACCAGAACACAGCTATGATTCAGTCTGAGAGACATTACAGGGTTTCCACAGTTTTATCTTTCACAGCTTTTTGTGATTTCTTGGATAAAGATTTTTTATAAATCATTTTGACTCAGGAATTTGATTCTTTAAGGTACCATTAAAGAATTTTAGTAGTACATAAAACTAGTTTGACCGATTCATTGAAAAGAGGTCAATTCACTCACATCACTATGGCTAACATGTTTTATTTAACATAGGAGCAATAACTAGCCACTGAAGTATTGTAGAAGAGAAAACTTCTATTCAGCTACCTCCTTTCATCGTAAAAAAAAAAAAAAAAAAACTTTCATGAGGTTCCAAACAAAACTGATATTTCCATGTTTTTCATGACTGTGGGAACCCTGAAAGCATGTAAAACATGTAGTGTATCAAATTATACAGAATGTCACGTACGTTAATGTTGGAGTTCAGCATGCTCTCAAAGTCTTCTGCTGTGATCTTGGGCACTTTGTTCACAAGATCCATCAGGAAACGACCAACACTGTTATCTGCCATCACTTTACCAGACTAGAAAAAATAATAATATTTCAGTTTTTAAACAAAAATGGATTTTGTGAGATCATCCTACAAGACAAGTGTTGATAACTCGTGGGGATTCTTGCATTTTACATAAAATAACTTATTTAATATAACTGCACATTATAATGATAATATATATATATACTAGGGGTGCAACGGTTCTCGGTAAAAAAAATCGAACCGTACCGTTCTCCACACACGGTTCGGCATGCACTAGGACCGCGGTTCAACTTAAATCTGACAATGCATCTGTAATATGGTTTGTTAGAGTTCGGCTAATGCATGTTTCTGTTGATTATGAATTACGATTATGAATTACTTCATAATTCTGTTGATTCTGAAGTACGATTATGAAATCGAATAAATCATTCATGATAATGACTAGGGATGCTCCGATCCACCCACACTTCAGGTTCTGTTACACTATGTGCGCACATTGTAAGCGCTTCGTGTTAAAAACTGCAAAGCACAAAGCGAAGAGAAATTGATGCGTAGTGTATTATATCTGTGCAACAGTTATTGAGCCTCTCTTTTAACAGTTTTAAATTTCAGTTACTGTGCCCGTTAAAAACAATTTATAGTCTTTTCTACGCCGTGTTTTGTTTTCACAGACACCCGGCAGCAAGTAACAAAATAACATTAAACTCCAGCAAGAAGATAAAAGTCCTTTTTGCAAAATCATAGACATGCATTTACAAATCAAGTATGAGAACACAGAATGATCTTGGAGAGAGCTTTACCGAGCTGACTGCTGTAACCGAACGCGACCAGGGTTTAAAGGCTGAACGAATGACTGACAGCCACAGCGGAGAAAAGCGTTTGTGTGAACTTTAATGTAAGGACTTAAATATTCATATGTAGCTCACATTAAAAGGTTCAATGATTTTGAAAAATTAAAATTTTTTCTTTCTCTTTGAAGTGTTACAAACTCTTGGTACATAAAGAAGATCTGTAAAGTTGCAAACACTAAAGTCCTCAACCAAAGAGATATTCTTTATAAAAGTTTAAAGACTTGTCCACGCCCTCCAAAAGCGCCTCGTTTAAACACGCCCACCATACCTACGTCGCTATGTGGGAAGATTTGCATAACGCCGCCCAAATGTTCACGCAAAGAAAGAAGGCATAACTTTTGTTCTCGCTGTAGTATTGTTGCCGCTGGCGCCATGTCCTGAAGACGCTGTGTGCTACGTTGTGAAAGCGAAACTGCTTTGTTTGGTTGCTTTGTTTCCAAAAGAGGACGATATTCGCTTCGTCATGACTAGAGCTGATCTGTGCTGGTCGGTAGGGAATACATCAATTTTCACCGTAGACAAAGCGGACTCCAGCCCGCCTCAGCTTCCTCTATCCCGGCCTCAGCGCACGCTAAGCCGGGCTTCCCCTCACACTAGGCCGCTGTGTTTTTCGTTGCCACTGATGTTCCAACGCTAGTTTTGAGCAGTGTAGAGTAGTGCTTTTTGTTGTCATTTCTCCGATCACAATGCAGACATGGTTTTATGTTACGCAGCGCGATGCAACGCAACGCAACGCGTAAAAAGACAGTATAAGTCATTATATTCCATAATTATGTCTCCACTGGATGCCACAAATGCCTCGTTTGTAATGGGTTTTAATGTTTGTCTCGTCGCTCCGGCCGGACACGGCATCAACAGTATGTGAGGGACGTAACTTTTCTGTCTCACGCTTGAGGTATTCGGCCAATCACAACGCACTGGATAGCTGGCCAATCACAGCACACCTCGCTTTTCAGACCGATGTTTTTTTGTAAAAATCGACGCGTTTCAGAACGGCGGGGCATAGAGGAGAAACAATATTACAGTATGTGGAAAATAATGTGTTTATTTACTTTAAACCACATTAACACATTTCATTACATCAAATACACAAAATAATGTTCTTTTTAGCAGCATCATATGACCCCTTTAAGCTATCGTATGGCTTCAGAAGTAACACAGAATAATTCGCACACTTGGAAAAAAAAAATTAAAAAAAAATCTCGGATTTGGATCGGCCTTCTCCGACCGATACCCGATCCGAGAAAAATGGCATTATCGGAGCCGATACCCGATATGATCGGATCGGCGCATCCCTAATAATGACAGCTGTTTGTGTAGCTTCTCAGTGAACTACGGCTCTATGAAGTAAATGCTGCTCCATCTGAAAAAAATTGAAAATACCACATTTAATAACATATATTTAACTCCAAACTCACTTCATAACGTCAGCCAAGTGTTTGAAATAAATCCTTCTGTGAGACTACGTGGCTTCTTACATAGAATAAGGCACGCAACATATTTCATAGTATTCTAAGCAGTGATAAAGGTTATGTCGATTAGCATTGCATTATTATATACTTTGTTATAATAAAAATTATAAGACGAACTCAGATAAACCATATTTTGTCGTAGTCATGTGTTTATTAGTCACGTGGAATTAATCGAAGCAGTTAAATCTTCTGTTTATTCATGCGATAGGCATTTCCTGAATTTTTTCTGCGGGGCGTATTTGGAGTTTCAGCGCGAGAAAGCCCTCTAGCCTTTGGATGGAGATTTACTGCTGAACACAGAACCGTGCTTCACTCAAAGATACGCATGACAATCGCAGCTTCGGCCTAATCGCGATTTCATTTCGATTTATTATATATTTTTATATATTTATTTTACACACATATGCATACACTTTTTAATATATGCCTTACTTCTTAAAATACAAGGAAATCTTCTGTACAGTCAAGCAATTCATAAAGTATGAAAAAACCAACTCTTTGGATAGAAATTTGGATAAATTACCTCTGAAACCAAATAGGTCACCAAAAAAATGTATATTATGTCCCAAAGAGAGACTCACCAGTACATCTTCTATATATGAGAGCACTGTGGACAGCATTTCTTGTACGCGTCCTGCTGCACTGGCCACCTGGGCCAGGTCTGTGGTCAGTCCATTGGTACGGCTGGCAGATGCACGAGTCCTATGAAGAAGGTCAACTATAGAAAGAGGTGATCAATCCATTATAAGAATGTGCCCAAAAGAAAATGCTATTCTTAAAATATGCAACTGTAACAATCCAATCCAAAATATTGTGTAAACCAGTAGTGCCATTCAATTTAGAATGAATAATCCACAAAAATGTTTATAAGTGTAAAAACATCTGACCTCCAATGCGCTCTGTGTCATAGTAAATGTACTTGACTGTCAATGGGGTGAACATGACACCAACCGTCTTGCCCGGAACGCCCATCTGGGAACTAACAACACAAACAACAAATAAACCCTGCTAGTGCGGCAGAGGAGAGCAGCAAGAAATAATCTACCTTTGTCTAGATGACCTTACCTGACATAGGCACGGATGTTCATTTTGTTGCTCTGCAGTGCCGTGTCCACAGTCAGGTGAATGGGGCTCGGAGCCTCTCGGCTGTAGTACTCGTGGATCAGAACAGAGTGCTCTGTGATGTCATATCCTGTGGCATACCTGCAAAACAAAAGATTGTGCTCATTATGTTAGCATTTTAAAAGAATTTTTCCACCAAAAAGGAAAATGTATTCACTCTCAGACTATCCAAGATGTAGATAAGTTTGTTTCTTCATTGGAACCTATTTAGTGAAATTTAGCAATAAATCACTTTTTGCAGTGAATGGGTGCCATCAAAATGAGAGTCTAAACAGAAGATATTAACATCCAAATAATCCACAAGTAATCCACATGACTCCAGTCAATCAATTAACATCTTCTGAAGTGGAAAGCTGCTTCTTTGTAAGAAACAAAATACATCCAACATATTGGTCTAGAACTGTTTTGCATATTTCTCTTTTCACCAGCGAAAACAGTATTACAGAGAGAGGACTCTTTATATTAGTTGGAAGCTACTATTTGAAGCTAAAATGCCATCATGATGGATTTATTACAAACACAGCTTTTCACTTCACAAGATGTTAATTGATGGACTGGAGTGGTTTACTGTGATGTTTTATCAGCTGTTTGGACTCTCATTCTGACGGGCACCCATTCACTGCAGAGGATCATTAAGTGAGCAACTAATATTATATAATCTAATGAAGAAACTAATTAATCTACATCTTGGATGGCCTGAGGTGGAATAAATTTTAGATTTTGGGTGAACTAAGACAACTGTATCACCATAGTGACTGGCAAAATACTTAAAGCCTTTCTACTGTTGAAGTGTTATTTCGTATCATTGAGACATTATTGCAGTTTTGCTAAATATTTTGAATTTGTTTTTTATTGCCATTTTATTTTAAGTTTTAGCTAGTTTTGTTTTTTTGTCAATTCTATTAGTTCTTTATGTCTATATTCTTTTTACGAATTCATATTTCAATTTGAGTTATGTTAGTGCATCAAGTTCTATGAAATGAAAATGAAAACATTCACTCAAAAACTTAATTTTTTTTTAATTTAATTTAATGTTTCTTTTATTTCAAGTAACAATAATGCATTTTATGGTTTTAATTCACTATATGATCTATACTATGAAATTAATCTGAGAAACTAAATTGTTTGAATTCCTTAGCATAAGTGGCCACATACCATCCAATAATGACTTCACTTGGCGAAACCTTCTTATGGAGCTCGTACATGTTCTTGGCGAACTCCATGTCAACAGCCACCTATGATATAGATATTGGAAGCAAGGATGAGCTCACTTTTGTGTCTTGTTCACTTTTTCTTTTAAGGATCATGTTTTGGAAATTCATGTCCCGTGATATTTACAGGGTGGAACTCCAAAGTACATCCAATAATTTGATAGTACATATCCAAAAATAATTTCTAGAAATGTTTAGTAAGTGTAAAGTAATCATTCAGGTAAACGGCATATACCACAGATACTATGGTACACCACGAATACCTCATAGTACTTTAACGGGAAAATGAGATGCTGTTAGTCTCACCTCATCTTCAGACTCATTGTGAGGAACAGAGAAGCAGTTGGTGACTTCAACTGAATGCTTGTCTGTTGTTCCTGTGTGACACAAATTAAACCAGTTAAGTGGTGCTCTTTATATTTAGTGGAGATGCGCGTTCTCATCCTCTTCAGCCATCCTGCTCGACTACAACACATGCTTCGCAAGACAAAACGACGCTTCTGTTGTCTTTATTAAACGCGACTGCCTCGGACTTCACTCAGAGAAAATAAAGGACCCACCTAGTAATGTTCCGATCACGCGACTCGCTCCCTCATTCCTGCGCTCGTATGAGTCCACAATCGATGCCAAAACCACCGGGTGGATTTTCACGACCGGGCCGTGGACCGCCATGACTTCGTAGAGGAAGTGAAGGATGATGATAAACAGAGAAGAAGAGAGAGAGCGCAGGTCTCCGTGGGATTCCTGCTGCTGCCCCCTAGCGGATGTAGGTGGCTGACAAAAACAGTTTGAGACCACATTGGCAACAATTATTTCTAAAAAATAAACAGAAAGTTCATAAATTTCAAAAACATTTCCTCTATTTCTAGGTCACAAATCAAACACATAATCATTACCATGTGAACTTCTTCAAAGGCCCTTGGATGCAGTGAAGCACAAGATGCTCATTGGAACATCATGCTGCATAACACATGGATCATGTGGTTTAGCATAAACTTGCTAAATTCAAGTCAGCATAAGTGCTGTTGTCATTGCAAAAGAGGCAACGATCAAATACTAAGACAATAGTACATTGAATTCAGCAACGAATTCACTTCCAGGCAAAAAGTGACGGGTGAAAAATGTGAAAATTTAGAATATTAGAAAAATGTGAAAATGTGTAAAAACAACATCAGTTGCCAATGTATTTGTGTAATATTTGACTACATTATGCTTAGATTAAATTAGTCTGATAAAGGTGAGTCTCTCTTTAGAATTCTCCACAGCCTATTCAGTTGAAAAGGTATGTACATTCAGCTAGTCTATCAGCGAGGTGGTGGTAGATGTGTGACTGTACAATATGCCCAGCAGGTGGCGAAAGTTCATTCTTTTTTCTGCCCAGTTTTCCTAGCTTAATCAGACCCACCTAATTAAAACGTAAACTTACCTGAGGAATTCAAAACAAAAAGTCTTTTTTTTTTTAAATGCATCGGTTTCAACCAGGGGTTAAAGATCTATATCATAATGATAATGTCTGTAATGGTTATTATGTTTTTATACATAAAAATACACTAAATAATTTGTAATTTTACCCATCTACAAGAAACGACCTAAACCACTGTTTCACCACTTTATTTTACTCATCTACTCCAACTAGCACTTTCGATTCTATTTTAATTCTACTTTATATTTATCTTTTTCATTTTTTTGTTCTTTATTTTTAAAAAAAAACAAAAAACAACAAAAAACAAACACTAGCTTTCTATTTTTTCTATTCTATCTACTTGTATTTCGTTTTTGTGTGTGTGTTGTGTGTGTGTGTGTGGAGGGGGTGTGGATATATAATATAACTATCTATATCTACTGTAAAAAAGAAGTGTAATTTTACTGTAAAATTTTGTACAACTCTACAGTAAAAACCTGTTAAAGGTTTAACAGTAAATTCCCCTACTATATACAGTGAAAAACTGTAATGGACATTTCATGTAATTTTACAGTAAACTGCTGTTAATTTTACAGTTTTTTAGAAGTAAAAATAACAAATCAATGTATACTTTACAGTCAAAAACTGTAAACTGATACTCCCAGAATTCCCTGCATGACACTACACATTTGAAAGTATTTTGTTTAAATAATAATGTTTTTTATAGTTTTTGTTATTAGTTATGTATATTTGGGGTTTATGTTACATTTTCTGTTGTTTAATGAAAGTTTAATGCATTAAGTATCATGTGTGTTACCATGATGGTGTTTTGTGTTTGCGTGAATGACTCTGTGTGCACCTTCTATATATTAGTATATACTTCTGCTTGTGGCGAAGCTACTTGTGATGAGCTTTGATTCTTCATGTGGCTTTCTCTTTTACCACCTGCATTATTATGGTGGTTGTCAGTATGTTAAAGGTACAAAACAGATTTTAAAAGCAGTGTGCATTGTTGAATTTACTGAAAATGTTCTTGTTTGTAAATTACAGCTTTATACTGTAAAATTTACAGTTTTTTGCCGTAAATGTGTTTTTTTGGGGGGGTTGTTTTTTGTTTATGTTTTCTGTATGTTTACAAAATATTCGGCAACCACAGCTGCCAAAATGATTTTGTAAAAACTACAGATTTTTTTTTACAGTATATATACACCTTGCTACATGTACGGCGTTACTAAACCCAGACTTTCATTTGCACTTATATATTTCTGCACTTTCTTTTGTTAGTTTTGATGCTTTTATTGTCCTCATTTGTAAGTCGCTTTGGATAAAAGCATCTACTAAATGACTAAATGTAATGTAAATATATACATGCATTATACATTTTTATAAGCTGCACACTGAAATAGACACTGAATTATATTGATTTAATAGCAAATGTTTGTAAAGTCATGTAGCCTATACCCATGAACCTTTTATGTTTAAAGCTTTACCTGATTGAATTACGTTTTTATACTTCATTTTTAGCTGCTGCCACATTTTTATTTTTATTTTGGCCTGTGGGATACCATTAAAATGATTATTAGTTCAATAACTTGCCATTCTGCCAGTTTTCACCTCTAATATTATAACAGTGATTAAGAATTAAACTTACTCCATTGATCATGACTTTTTATAATCAGACAAGCTGAATTAACTAACTCAAGTCAGCTATAAATAAACCAAAATCCCAGAGTTTTCCATCTCAGGGTAAGTCAACTCAGAGTTCAATTTTTAACTCAGAGTTGGTTGAACCTCCTTATTGAAACAGGGCCATTGTCTCTGTGACTGCAACCACACGTATTAGCCAATCAGAAATCTTAGAGGAGGCTCTGCCAATTGCGTAAGTTTGGGGTGGGACTCCTGGAGGAAGAATTTAAGGAGTTGTTTTGAATTTTTGTATGGGCTACCTGTTTGTGAACACTCATTATTTAATTCAGATTCCTTTTTTTTGCCATCAATGGGGCAGAAATGGCTAACAGCAGCTTTAAATATGAAGCTATGCAAATTTTGCTGCCTCTGGGTAGTCAGATGTCAATGCAATGAAATTATGCCGCAAGGCAGCGGAAATGCACGGCAGTCTTAGCTATCAAAACTCCCTCTTGGTTCTCAACACAATGTGTTCATTCCCCAAAGCAGTGTCAAATCACTAATACAGAAAAGTTCATAATGTAAAAACCTAAAATCTAGCTTGCTGTGCCGTTGGTTAATACCTGCTAGTCACATTGGTTAATTTGATGGTTAGTTTAGCTCACTATTGGCGGACATCACCTGGGGGCATCATCAAATTGCATATTTAAATTATATTTAGTCCAATTTTAAAATTTTAGCCCTAAATTAAAATAAGAAGTGATTTTGTTTGGTGGCTGAAAACATTTTTAATACTTGATTGACCTGAATCTGGAGAATTTTGGCAATTATTTTTTTGCATGCATTATTTTTTATTTATAGCTATGAGTGTCCATGGGTTTATTAGTAAAATGATTCAGTTCCCAGTATTTCATTATACATGCCGTATTAAATAATAGAACTGAAATTAAACTTCTGTGCCCATCAAAAATGCATAAACCTCAGAACAATTTATTCCAGTGGTTTTACAATGCCAGTGGATGCTCCTTGAAACCACCGCACTCTATCAATGGTATTAACTTTGTAATTAGGGCTACGGGATAGTGACCATATTCGTGTTCCATAAGGGTTAATCTTTTCATTTTTAAGGGCTGAAATGCCTCATAATTATTGATCTTATTATTTTATTGTCACTATTTCAAACTACAGTCCTTAACTCATTTGTTTCTCCCAAATAGACAGCAAAACCTTAAATGTGGCACAGCCTCTATCCTGCATTGCAGTGTGTCATTTTGCATTGTCAGCTGCCTGTTATTCTACAGTTTCAGCTTCTTTGGGTCATATCACGTCTCAGAAGATATGTGTTCTTGTGGGATCTGATAAATCATGCAGTTATGTCAGTCTGATGACTGCTGATCCAGTTATCTGTCTCCAGATTTCACACATCACAGCTCAGCTCATTTCCAAAAGGTTTTAAAAACTTTTTTAAGTAGCAGAAACACAGAAACTCCATCATCATCTCTCTGCTAGTGAAGTCGTTGCTGCATAGTTCTAACACAATTTATTATCTTGGAAACATTTATTGGGCTATAGGCTATATTGTTATTAATTTAACAGTTCACAGCATAAATCTCTTTTCTAATTTTGTTAAAAAATATGCAATATATTTTAGAATGCTTTGTTGTGTCTCTTCATGCATACAGTATATAGATCAATACTTTGTTAAAATATATTTAGTCTTTTTCCAATTATTTATTTTCACATTACAGTAGTTTTCCTAATTCCTAACCCTAACCCTAACCCTAACCCTAACAAGAAACTCCATATAGCGCATACACACTTCACACCTCTTTTCACACAAAACAGTGTTGCTGTCTGTTAATGTGCTTCACTGCATACTGTCGCCTCTTTTTCTCATTTAGCTGAGTCATCCTCTTAATGTCTGAGAGCCATAATAGTGGCAAACGTGTGTTGAAAGTTAAGTGTGTGTCAAACATCACAGTCTAGGATGGACAAAATGTATAGCCAATAGAGGGCCATTGACCCCAAACAGACATCCACCACCATACTGTGATTTTGAGAGGAAAACGGATCAAACTTTCAAAAGTCAAAGATATTGCAGATGTGCATTTGGTAACTTAAAGTGATAGTTCACACAAAACTAAAATTCTGTCATCATACACTCCCTCATGTTTCTGAATGAAAATCCTAAATCATTTTTCATACGAGTTTCAATGCAAAATATGGACTGCTGCTTTTGTGTTGGTGATTATAACTTTATGACACCCGCCAGCTTCAAACAATTTTAAACTCGTAGCGATCAGCAAAGCTTACAGGAAGTACGCCCCATGTTGTCACGGTTACGCTAAAGAAAACACTTTAGAACATTTTTGATGTAGGCCTATGCAATAAACATCATTTTATAAATGCATTGCACTGTTATCACTATAACCGCTGTAAGTCTGAAAAGGGCAATCTGCCGATCACCAAGCCAAAAAACTGATAAGAATGGTCATTGTCACTCACGTCAGAGCCAATTATTGATTTTCAGTTTCATGCACTAAGTGCCCAGCTACCTATTGGCAGCCTAGAGACAGTCCAGAAATCCCTGCTGGTTCACAGATTGGCCCTAATGCATTTTTAATGGCACTGAATGTCTCATTCATGCTTTTGATCAGTGCCTTAGCTCTTATTGGCACATTGATTCTCAGGTCACAACAAACATACATTTTCTCCACAAGAGAACTATTGAAGGATGCATAGCCTCTTAAAAATTTCCCCTGCTCTCAAGGACAACACTGATGAGTGAGCGAATGTGGTCGCACAGTCTAATTTACTAAGCAGGGAAGGCTTGCAGCTTTGATTAGTATAATAATAAGGCCATCGCAGACCGCCTACTGATACATCCACCAAGTGTCTAGGGAAAATATCATAGTAAATTATGCAAAGATGTGTTTTGCAGAGACCAGCATCCAAACAAATGATCGAATAATAAGAAGTCCAGCTGGTCAAAATCCATATCAGACCGTTTTACTGTTATCTTGTTTTAAGCCAATGTTCTCATCATGCTCCACTGCTTCACTAGCTGAATGCTTATCTTTAGCTTTACCTGAGTCATGACAGATGTGAATATTTGAGAAGGTGGATTTTGTTGTTGTTGTAGACTAGATGTTTTTTATTATTATTACTGGTCTGCTATTAACATATTAGGGAGTCGAACTCACTAAGCTGAAATGTGTTGTAGGGCAGTCCCAGATAAAAAAAAATGGAAAGAACGCTTTTCTAACGTTCCCGTCAAGTTATGAAAACATTATTCCTGAATGTTCTCTTAACATGCAAAACATCCAGCTTTTTAAAAAAAAACGTTTTTTCTTGGTTATATGAATTACCATTTTGCAAACATTATGGGAAAGTTACCTTTGAAAGTATTTTATGTATTAAAGTTGAAAAAAAGTTAACCAATGTCCAACTAAAATGTTATTGATTTTTAAATTGTATAGAATGTTATTAAAGAACAGATAACATCGAAAAATCATTCTATTAACATTACTGGTAGAATGCTTATTTCTTTGAGTGAACTTTGCTAGACCTTTAACCTCAGAACATTTCTGAGAATGTTCCCTGTTATCTGAGATAATTTGTGCCAAATTACATTAATCTGTAGTTTCCTGTTTTACAGTTTTCTTGTCACAAAATGGCTTGTTGGTTATACTCAAGTTAGTCCTTAATTTCTGGTGAAAGTTATCCACTAGTATTCCCATTTATCTTATGGCAGTTGCTTGACTGGCATACACACATTTTATAAAATTAACAATATTTTATTAATAACAAAAAATGTATTATTTATTTGTTTATTTTTTTAGAAAAAAAAAGAAATTATTGCAAGAAAAAATATTTTGGCAAACCCCTTTTTTGAATGATTTGCTCACTTTTATTGAACCTGATTTCAGTATGTAGTTACTTTAAGCCCCAATAAAAACACAGAAATGTCTGATTTGATTCAGAAATGTCAAGCATATTCATCACAGAAGAGATGCATGAGAGTCTGAATGATGAAATGCATTTAATTGAATAAATAAATCCATGCAAGTGAATGTCATGTCATATGAAAATTAAATAATTTCAGAAATTGAAAACATGTTTATCATACAGTAGTCTGAAAGAAGTAGTCATATTCAAGTCTTAAATGTATTTGAAAAGTTTTTGATTGTTAAATATAGAAATGTATAGGAACATGAGTGTTGTGTCGTTGACCCTAAAAATCCTTTGGTCTTTATGAATGTGGGAAAAGGACAAAGATCCTTAAGACGTGTACATGTATGAGTCACAGAGCAGAAGGTTTCATTGTTGTGGGTCTACATAACTGCTTAATTTATGAGTGTTCAGTGAGTTTCCAGCCAGGTCGAGATTAAAAATGTTTAAGTGATGATTCATGTTAAAAATTCAATATTTGAGTTGAAGCTTAGTGATAAATCCTTATGCTCCAGGGCAAGTAGAACTGTGTCATTTCTTGAGCTCATCCCCCAATATTTTCATTTTTCTTTCCAATAAAAGTGAACTGTTTTAGAGGGGTGCATCTTGGAATCTCCAATCGGTTCATCTGCAAACAAATTCAGATTTAATGCTGTTTCGGAGCACAAGGAGAAACAATACAACCTCCCAAAGTTTCACTTCAGTCCGTTTTCTTGCCAGCTGCGTTGGTAGTGGCCATCTGCCATCCTGTAGCATTACCCGGGAGAATCTGTCGTACAAGCTTCCGAGAAAAGCTTTGCTTTGCTGCCCTACCCAGCAATGCAGATTGTACGATAGTGCCTCTGGAGGCATTTATTCCATCGGTCCAGAGGACAGATGGCACACTTCCGTCCACTGCAGTCACCCTCTGTTGAATAGTCTAGAGCAGGTGTACACACAAGGTGGGTCAGTATAAAGTGCTGTGGGTACAAATAAAAAATGCAATGAAAGTTGAAGTCACACAGATACATTATTATATATTATGTTTTAAAACTCTGGCAAAACGGAAATGCTGAACCCATATTTGCATGAAATACTGTTCAAACTATTCCCAAATTTACACTGCAAAGGTGCCACAAAGTGCTTCCGAAGTGACATTTAGGTGTCTTTGGCTGTCAGCAATTACAACTGTATACTTTGATATAGGGGCTGGGAGGGTCTTTTATGTAGCAATGCGCCTTTACACTGAATTTTGAGTAGGCACAGAGAAATCAGTGGTGTAAAGACACCTATATATTTGATTTCTGTAATTTGACTCATTTTGTGTAAACAGCTTATTCAATGAGGAAAAAAACATGGGAAAGGGACTTTGGGAAAGGGCTTAAATACTCAGCCATTATTTGTAGTTTTGTTGACTTTGTTGTCATAGAGAGAACAAAACATTACTAGACATAATTTGCGTGTCTTTGAAGTGTGAAATGGCCACAAAACCAAAGCAAAATGATGACAAAAAATTCAGCCATTTGTTGGGTGCTTTGGGATTTTGGAGACAGGGCAAAAAGAAAGAAATAAAGTTGATAAAGACAGAGAAATAGAACAAACAGTACTAACTTGTAAATTAAATGAAGATGTATTTAATTTCCCACATAATGTCATTAAAAAACACCACCACATAACATGGTTTAATTGCATGCAAGGTTTAGCACCTGTTTCAGTAAAGAAATTATGCAAAAATTCTATTCTATTCTATTATAGCGTACTATATCTATTGTGTTTGAAGCAGAGGGCATGCACTGATGCACTGAGCATGAGTCCTGATGTATCTCTTCACCTCTTAACTCTCTGTCAGCAGGACAAAGCCAGATTATGTATTTTTTATCTGAATAGAATGTCAGCCAGGCGAGAGCGAGGTGTGTGTACACATGCATGTGTGCATGTTTACACATTTGTAAATCCATATCTGTGTGTGCACAAGCATGTTTGCGTAAGAATGTTTGTGTGTGTGTGTCTGGCAGGGTGACTAAGGGTGGTTTGCCTTCAGGCTGCTGCAGTCGTGCTCGTTCACTGACCCAACACTGACAAACCATGTCTGCACACACAACCCCCTCTCTACTGTCAACCCAGCACCTATCGAACAAATCTCTTGCACCTCATTACATATTAACTTCGGGCTCACAGTGCATTGCAATGCATAAAACATTGAATAAACTATCAATTGCTCATTGAAGATTTGGAAAAAAAATCACCAGTTCAAGTATTAAACTTGACTTGCATGAGCCGTTTATGAAATATAAATTATATACATTTCGTTTTTTCAAAACGATTTAAAATGATGGAGCTGGTCACATATGAGACCTGGGCAACCTTCTCAGCAGATGATTTCTATCAGGAAGAGGTATTGAATTCTATCGGGGCTTGATTGAAGACCACATCAGTCATCAGTGTGTCCTTAAATATATAGTGTGTGTAAGTGTGGGTGAGATAATGCTTTTTAAATCGACACACTGAGGGAGTGTGGTGGTGGGTTTGTATAATTTCTCTCCTTTAAGAGAAAGGGCCTGCTGAGATCATCATAACATATGATACACAATCAAAGGGAGGAAACTGTGCTCTGCTGGGAGTGTAAAGTTAGATGAAAAGCAAATTGACTTGAAGCCTAAAATACAGAACTAATTAATCTCTAGGGTGGCTTTTGATTGGGGAATGAGCCTTTGTTGCCACCTGATCAAGATTGGCCTCTGTGGGGCAATTTTCAACATTGTGAAAGTGGCATAAAACACACTTCCATCCTCAGGAAACATCAGGACATTTGAGAATTAAAAGAAAAGATCTAGTGACAAAATGGGATAAAAATAAAGACGTGATGGACGCAGGTTTGACGATTCTGGCAGCTAATGGTCTGTGCAGTTCTGTTTGTTTTGATGCTCCCTTGTCAAGTCCTTCTATTGGGACATGTTTATTTCCATTTATGCATGTATTAAATGCATACATTTAATACATGCATAATGTATGTCATCCCCCATGCATCCACTCCTAATTAGAATGATGTATCGTTGTTATCTAATGATCGGTGTTGCTTCAGTTTAAAATAATGGCTGGGCAGATTGCTTGTCTGACAGATTCACAGTATAACATTCATTTTTCACCTTTAGTGACCTTTTATTTTATACCCATTATCCACAATTTATCATTGTCTTTGCTAAGGCAAACAGCACTATTACTGTTGCTCATACTGAGGTTAGGAATTTGAACAAGCCCTTAACCCCAAGTATTAAACTTGGGAGCATAATTCTAGAGGACAAGAATGATGCACCTAATCATGCAGCTTGTTGACTAGAGATGTGCTATTATTTTTTCTAAGCAATCAGACTTGCAATTTTCCTTTGGCAGATGAAAAAGAAGACAAATGTCATAGATTTACACAGGAGGAGGAATCTGAGACCTATCTTAGTACAAGAATATTACTGAATTTGTGATCAAATTGGGTATGATCAAAATCTTATAACATGGTATGAATATTTTTATTTCTTGACAATTATTTTTATCTCAGGGCTTGGTCTTTGCTCTAATATGCATTGAAGCTGGAGGAACCAGTTTTATAAGATCGTGTGCACGTATTGTCCAAGATCTACCACGCGGTGTGGATGGGACAGCCGGACGGACGACGGCCGATAGGCATAGATCGACTGATAGATAGATAGATAGATAGATAGATAGATAGATAGAGCTGGGTAGTACAGACTTAATGTAAGTCTGGATTAATGTAAATGTCGGGGGCTACACAGCATGGGCACGCAATGGATTTACAAAAGGAAATCACTTCGAAGACGTTTCAGCATTGCTCATGCTTACCTGACGAAACAACCTTTGTGGATTGAATTATCAATCAGGAGGTTAATAAGCATGTTATTATCTTGGAGGGCGATTTTATCTGTTCACAAACACATAAATGCAAAAACTTTGTGTTTTAGCTTGCACAAATTATATAACATGTCCAAGGCCAGGCATGCAGACTGTTGTCCTCTGAACTCTTTCAGTAACTCTATTTTTGGTGAGCACCTGACAGCATCACTGAGGCGCGGCACCATAGGACACAGGAGAGGTGTGTATGAGGCGACTCCGCTATCAAATGCATGTTCAGCCCTTTTCTGGTCTGGTCACTGGCCTGCAAGGAACAAATAATTTTGTTTTTTAAAGCGTTTTAGTTTGATTGTTTCATATCTTAAACGATTCATTTAATGTGTGACATTTAGTATTTAAGTCTTAGCTTTGTTTCGTTACACGTACAAACCATCCTGCAGTTCCTTACGTAGCTCCAGTTTGGGAAGTTGATGTAAGTAACGTTTAATGCATCAGTTGTTAATAACAACAAACGTGATACTATTTTCTACTCAGGGATAATATATCAATATGGTATAAGATTATCATATTTAAATCAATGTGATAAAGAAGTTAGGTCAAAAAATATTTAAAAAGTAATCCATGTCAAAGTGTAATGTAATGGATACATAACTACATTTTGGCCATGCAATTTGGCAATCAGTACCGGATACCAGTTTGTAAGTAATCAACCCAGCTCTGTGTATGTATATACATATATGGGGTGATCGGAGTATTTCAGAAACTGCGATTACTAGGATTTTCATACATATCCATCTCTAGTATTTACAGAAAATAGTCTGAAAAAGATCAAAATCCAATGAGAAGCAGTTCTGGGTGTGTGAAAATGCTCTTGGGAAAACGAGGTGAAATGGCCTGAAAAAACATCACCGAGTACAACCAACGTAGCCACACAGCAACCACACCGCACATGAAGTTGAAGCAGATCCCATCGCAGCGAGCAGCAGAACCACACGTGATACCAGTCCTGCGCAGCTCAAGGACAGGACCAGTACGGGCACAATTCTGAACAAAGGCTGGGAGCTCACCAAATCTGGAAAGATAAGACTGATAGAGAAAAAGGTTGCCTGGTCTGATGAATCTTGATTTCTGCAGCAATATTTGGATGGTAGCGTCAGAATTTGGCATAAACAACATGAAAGCATGGATCCATCCTGCACATTGGGCCCTTTAGTAGGACTTGAGCATCGTACATGGCACAACTTACGCTGAGTGTGTGGCTGACCCATCGATCAATTCTAGAACCACACTCTACCCATCTCGTGATGGCTACTTCAGGATAACGTGCCATGTCACAAAGCTCAAATCATCTCAAACTGGTTTCTTGAACATGACAGTGAGTTTAGTGAGATCTAATGGCCTCCACAGTCACCAGATTTCAATCCAGTAGCACGTTTGGGATATGGTGGAACTGGAGATTCACATCAGGATGTGCAGCTCATTCTCTTCGGAAAATGTAAATGTCTACTTCTCATTTTTTTTCTTTCACCTGATCCGAATTATAAAAAAAAAACATGACATGCATTTGTTCTGATCCGGTAAGGTCCATGGTGGCTAACTGTCACCATTTTTCCTGTTATCACAGATAATTCTTTTGCAGAGAGGAGAGTAGCGTTGATGACTGCAGCAGAGTTCGGCTTGCCTGGGGTTGCTTGGCAAACATTACAGTGCACAGTCATCTATAACATTTACAGGGTTCATCACTCATGAAAAACCAATCAAAAAATTGCCATATTTCTGTCGGTGGAAGTCATTTTCACCCCCTCTGATGGAATCAATGAGGTTTGCATTTACATTTTCAGGGAAGTGCGATTCTTGGTGCGAAACGGCTCAAAGTGACCTGGTGGCAGTAAAAAAAAATAAAAATCAATAATATAATAAACGCTTTAGAATAAGCACTTTCATTCAGATGATACAAGAAGTTGTCCATATAAACTGACCATAACTGTATTGACCCTTAAGCCTTTTTTTTTGTGATCAGTTTTCCTCTCTCGCTGCTTCTCTCTCTCTCTATGGGAAATGTAACAACATCACCGCAGAGCTTTATATTAGTAGCAGGAAGTTGGCATGGCTCCGCTTTAAATTAATCACATTAGTGCTAAGAACAGATGGATTTCTTTTACAGCGCAGACAGATAGAAAAATCTGATTCTTGATTGTGTGTCATCTTATGTAATGTTTTTCTTAAGTCATTTCAAATTGTGAATTATATCTTGATGGCAAATAGCCAGAGATTCTGAGCTTGAGTTATACTGACAGCATCCTGCAACATCCTCTAATTTCTGAACGATATGCGCATCAAAATGTGATTTAATGTATCCCAACTAACCAAAATAGCCGGAGAAGAAATGCTGGCTGAGAAATGAACATCTAATACCCTCTGGATGGAAAATTTCAGCATTAGCATTTTCATGTGATTAATGTGACATGCCGAGTTCAAGAATATCTTCAGATGGTAATACATCCACTCTTTAAAAGCATGTTTAACATAAATAGCATTTAAATACCTTATTTGAGAGTGTTTCTTTACAGCCTTCAGATTAATTTAGATTATGCTGTGGCATCGTCAAAAATCCTCAATGATGAAAAAGCCACTGTAAAACAACTTTCAAATTAATTTACTTATCCATTGTTGTGCAAATAATAGACAAGACAAGTGAGACCTATAGGACATGTTCCTGGACCAACATCCTTTTTAGTCCTGGAATAGTCTTGTATAGCCAAACTTATTTGGATTTAATTAGATCTGGGACTGTTCCAATACCCACACTTGCAATCTCTGCACTTGACCACTTGTCTACTTAGTCCTACTTGGTCCAAGTGTTCAAATGAGCGTGAAGACCACAAGTGTGTATAGAAAATTGAAAAACCTGAGGGAGGACCACTTATAAATAGAGTTAAAATCGAAAAAAAAAAAAAAAAAAAAAAAACTATGAATCCCTGCGTTCTATGTAACATTTAAGATGACAATTTAGTCATTGTGATGCTTCTAATTAAGTGCTGAAAAGTATTTGCAAACATTTTTTAAATAAACTTTTTTTAACCAAATTATATGTAATATCAACCTAATTTAACTTACACTGGAACGTTTTCCTCAAATTTGAGTGATATTGGGGCACGAGTTCCTGAACGCTTAGCTTCAAATACCACTCTGAAGCGGTGTTAGGGATTTTGTGTGCACTAAAGGCACTGATCTTTGGCATTTTTCTGATCTGGGAGAGTCTTGTACACATACATCCTGATGCATGAACAAGCGCTCAAGGAGCCAAGACCACAAGTGTGCGTTTTGGGACAAGCCCTCTTTTTGTTCCAAAAATAATCTGTGTTGTGGAACAATTTAATTAAGAGAATGATTCAATGACAAAAGGACATTAACTTGTGAATGAATCAGTGTGTTTGAACGAATCGGTTAAGTTAATGACTCAATGGCTGCATCTGAAATCACATAGGCTACTTCCCTACTATATAGTTGGCGAAAGACAGTATATGAAAACAGTAGTACCGTATGTCTGAATACCTGGATGACACTAAAGTGTATCTAATGGACTCTTTACTTGTCTTATTTATTTATACTTAGCACTTATGGAGATAATTTGTGAATGGCTGTGAAGAGGTGAAATTGAAGCTGGTAGATCCCTTGGCAATGACAAATGTAATGTGCTTGGATTGTGTTCATAATGCACACATTATGCACTTTTTAATAGTTAAGTGATTACGTCTTCAAATGTATTCAGAGAGTATCTGAATAGATTTTGTGATGTAGGCAGTTTTGTGTGCAATATGTATCTTAAACCTAACTATAACCTACACTTAAAATTAGACCGAACCGTAAACCGGACTATAAAATCCAGTTGGTTGATGGGAATGCTGCTTCACAACCAACAGGGATGTTGATCCAACTTGAATAAATAACATTTAACACTAGGCAAATTCACGTAGTAGTCATTTTTATCAGCAGGCTGATTTACGAACCTCTGCAGCCTTCTGCAGTGGTTGTAGATCACCTCCCTTGCCTGGATATATTACACAAAACTGTGCGTAATAGCTTGTGGATTGTCTGACCTCCAGCCTATCAGTGCCTGGTGGGGCCAGAATCTCTGATTTATCTGTTACTGGTGATGAATCTTCAGCTGTAAACAATGAAGTACACCATGTCCTTTGTGCATATAAATAAAACCTCTGTTTTGGAGAAATGGTTTTGTTTTGGAGGTTGTGCAGGCAGATTCTTGTTCTCGCCACAGAACTGAGGAAAATCGTCATATTTCATGGTGAAGGAGACCATGTGTCCACTGTACAATTGTTTTAAGTTTGTGATTCAGCTGTTTAGAGATGAAAGAATGTGTGCTTCCTTAAAAGGCGTCTCACTGGGCAGAAACAAATGAGTCAGGATCTTCTAACATCTTCTGTTGGTCCTGAAACAATATTTCAGTCGAACAAATCCAAACCCAAGTCTTAACCTTAGCCCTATAAATCAGGAGGAAATAATCTGTTGATAAGATCGTCGTTCAAGCCACAACAAGGATGTTGGTCCAGGAACATGTCATCATGGTAAACAAGGAAATTATACTTTCAAATGCAGTCAATACTAGATATTTTCTGCTGGGTTTTGTTCTTGCTTCTAGTTTGCCTGAGGTCCTTAAACAGCTTGAAATTGAACTAAGCTCATATTACCCCTATTGTTTGAGATATGAATTGAGTAGAGATACGAAATTAATCTTTAGTAATTAAATACATCCATCAGTCTTTATTAAATCTGTCGGTTCATAAAAAAAAAACTTTCACTTTCCAGCTTTCAGAGAGCCAGCAGAGAAATTCTGTTAAATCACCAAAGGCGGAGCCAAGTTAATTTGATTATGTCTCATTCTCATGTATTTATACTGGAAGAATTAACAAATTAAACGGATAAATTGGCACTATAGGTCATTATAAATTCAAGTCTCACAATGTAATAGCAATTATAACAGAACAACACAGATGCTGAAAACATTCATTCAATAACTAATTAATTCCAACTCAAAGGTTAGCGGTTATGTCTGATTAAATTTTGCTGAAAGTCTGGTAGATTATTTTCAGTGCTTGTGTACATACACAGTCAGTCACCTCAGTCGGATTATCAACTGAGAACAAGCCAGGCTTTAATTGATGGCTTTCCAAGTTATTTAGCAACATCTGCATTGATTTTATATTTTAAGCAAGTGCAAATGTACAAACAAGTTTACAGCTGAATACATAGCAAATTCTGAAACCTATAATTTCATCTTGCACATCATATTCAAGCCATGTAATAATGGCGATTCTTTAGCAATAATGATTTGATGAAATTTGAATAGCAACTACCATTCTGTGGAGATCTTGAGAGAGGTTTCGGTGTGTGAAATGACAGAGATAAAGAGAGAGAAAGCTTGGTTCAAGGAGGTCACGACTTGGATGCTGTTATCTTTGATTCATTGCTTCTCAGAGACATTGTCCATTCTGGGGACAATTTTTTGAGCCCATCACCTGAGCCGCAAATGCTGTGAGACTGATCACTCTATATTAGAACTCCTTCCAGCAGAGAAGGGAACAAAAGTATTTCTCCCGGTTACAAGGTCTTCAAAAATTGGGTACTCGTAAAGCATCTGCTTTTGCAATTTGTCATTCCAAGCCCTTCTGAGAAAGACAAAATTAGAAAGTCTAAAGAAAGTCCCCCCACTGCTCTCTCCCATACAACAGCAAAAAGTAGCAGAAATACATCCTTCAACATTCAGCTATTCCTCTAGTTCCATAACAATAATAATAGAACAGCTCATTCAAAAACGAGAGACTTTTGTCATTATTTACATTTCCAAGACTGATATGAAAACGCAACCTGGAACTTAAAAGATAAGTTTGCAGATTTCTAACCAGCTTTGTATTGTTACATTGTTAGTAGTATATGTAAATGAACAATGTGTACTCTTTCTCCGTGTTACCTGCACCCAGATATTGCCAGATAATGCAAAATGCGTCATTTTGTGGCACCCAGAGGACATTTCCAGTGTTTTTACTGCCTAGACAGCCAAGTTTTATTAAAAGTGAATTCCCCCCCAGTGTACTTCAGTTTTATCCGATAATTATGAAGATGACGAACTATGTTAGCATCTACACCAGTGATGGGCAAACTTGGCCCTTCCAGGCCACATTCCTGCAGAGATTTGATCCAACCCTGATAAAACTCACCTGCCTGTAGCTTCCTAGTAACTATTTAGACCTTGATTAGCTGGTTCAGGTGTTTGATTTGAGTTGGAGCTAAACTCTGAAGGAAAGTGACCTGGAAGGGCCAAGTTTGCCCACCCCTGGTCTACACCAATGGACGATAACGGTCTGTTTATCATAAGTGTGCGCTACAGGTTTCATGTGATGGAAAAAAAATATTCTGAAATTTGATTGCACCAGTACCCTTCATGTTTTGTTAATCTGCATCATAGTAGTTAAAATAAAATTAGAACAACAATTAATAAAATAAAATAGAAGATATATATTTGATAAATATAAATAACAAAATAGGAACAATTATAAAACTTTATATTAAGTTTATGGTTAACATTTCATCCTTAAAGGTATCGTTCACCCAAAAATAAAAAATTTGCTGTTAATTTTCTCACTCTCGGGTCATCCAAGATGTAGGGGACTTTTTTCCTCAGTAGAACAGTAAAGACGTTTTTAGCTAAAACCTTGTTCTTTGGTGATTCATAAAATGCAAATGCCATTATTTACGACATATTACCTGCAATCCATAGCCTCAGGCAATACGGGAAGTCCTTCAGACAGTCCATTTCAATAAACTGGTTCAAAAAATTGATTCACCAGTTTATGTAATCACGCAATGACATAACGTATATGCAATTATATTATTAACACACCCAATAATGATGTAAAACATGGATGTTTTACATGTCTGCTGTTTCTGCCTCTTGTTGTCAGTAGATCTTCCTGTGCCTTGTTTTTTTTTGTGTTCTGCTTTATGCTGTGTTCTGTTTTTTTGTGACTTAGCTCTGTTTGATTGTGTCCAGGACGCTTAGATGAGGAGTGACAGCGTTCTGTTGTCTTCGCTGTCTCTCTCGGATCTCGTCTCGTTCCTCGTCCTGCGTGGACACGGTGTCTGGGGATCTCTTCAGGCAGAGCTGTCCACTGAGCTCGTCTGGGCAGCTCTGGAGCTCCCTTACACGTCCTTTATGTTTGATTTTTGGCACTGTATACTTCAGGGGGGGTCTCTGCCTCACATTTAATAAATGTTGTTCTCTCATCCTCTGCATTTGAGTCCTCTGTTCAATCGGCCTTGACAACTTCAGTCGGAGTCAGAGCTGTTTCCTCAGTTCAGTGTTCTGCTGGAGTATGGAGTGCTAAATGAGCTGGCAAAAACCAGCATAATAGGATCATAAATGCCAATATTCGGACTCATTTCGAGTAAGAGTGAGTCGCGCATGTCCAGAAGTGAGTTTTCATTGTATTGGGAGTAACGCTTTACAAAAGTAACGATATTACAGTAGTATATTACTTTTTGCTGTAACGCAGTAATATAACGCATTACTAATAAAATGTGGGTAATATTATTACTCGTTACAATCTCAACAACATGTTTTAACTCAAAATTAAGGGGTGGATTTATTTACCAACACCGCAAAACGGCACCAGACAATAAATTCTGCGGGTAAAATACTTTGTCTATTTCCTGTTGCTGTAATTCGCAGTGTTGGGGGTAACACATTACAAGTAACGCAAGTTACGTAATCAGATTACTTTTTTTCAAGTAACTAGTGAAGTAATGCATTACGTTTTCATTTACAAGATGATATCCGAGTTACTTTTTCAAATAAGAAATGCCAGTTACTCCCCCCCCCCCCCATTTATTGATTGAAAGCTCTCCTGTCGCCATGTTTAGAGAAATCGGGAGTAAGATGTTACTTTAGTTCTAGAATAAATGTGAATATGCATTAATTCATCTCACTCACACACACAAAAAAACAGATTCGGTTTTCCTCAAAATGAATAAAAATAATGCAAATCAGAATATGATGCAAACCTGCAATTAAATGTTAAACAACACAAATATAATTTATGTATTTAATCCAATTTTATTAACCAGTGTCTTTGCTGCTGACCTTCGATGATCCAATTCAACCATACTAATAAGCAAAAATTACTCACAATAAATAACATTTCTTCTTTATTTAATTGCTGAAGAGTGATGAACTTTCTCCTTCTGAATTCTACCGTACAGACGTGAACTTACATTTCCTTCAGCCTGAGGATTTCGGTTTGAAAGGGCTTTTACATTTGACAAAAAAAGACGTTTTTTATATTAAAAGCAAACAAGCAAGCCCAGCCCAGATTTAAAAAAGTAACGCAAAAGTAACGTAACGCATGACTTTCCATAAAAAGTAACTAAGTACCGTAATTAGTTACTTTTTTAGGGAGTAACGCAATATTGTAATACATTACTTTTAAAAGTAACTTTCCCCAACACTGGTAATTCGATGGTTAAGATGAGTGAGACGGATTCTACTCTCTCTATTCTTGTGAGATGGGCATACTGCGGGGTCGGAGAAGAGAAAGAATGCAACGGACGAGCAACAAATTAAGTTTAACTAAAAATAACAATCTGTTTTTATGAAACCATAGTCTACATATAAAAGGAATTAATATGCGAAATATATATTGACTTAAATAATTAACATATTAACAAAACGAAAGAAAAAAGACTGAGTAAAATATGCTGTGTCGTTCAGCCTGAGCTTGGGCCAAGCACATGTTTGTTCATGTGAAGAGTGATTTTTTTATTTTTTTGCGGAAAGCGCATTAAGTACAAAAGCATGGTTTACATAGTAAATATTCGTTTAGCATTCAATACATCGCGAATATAGAAACATTTATTTATTCAGCTGAAAATCTTCTTTAGATATAGTCACCTAGGCCTATATCTTGGATGGCCTGAGGGTGAGTAAATTAACAGCATATTTTCATTTTTGGGTGAACTATCCCTTTAATTTATTTCCAGGCATAGCTGCTTGTCTCTGACTAAACTGCATTTGGAGAGTTGCTCACATTGTTTGAATCCTTGCAAAGCGTTGAAATACAGTGGACAGAAACAAGTGACGTTCTGTGTGAGTAAAGTTCAAGTGATAAATCAGAAGGGACAAATACTTAAATTTAAAACAGCTGGAACATCTCCTGCTCCTCCAGTCATTGTCTAGTTACAGAGGTAAACTTCTGCAGCTAGCATACTGAGATGCTCATGTTGAGGAATAATCATACTGCGAACTCGGATCCAAAAGGGAGGGAGTATGATTGAATTTTGGATTTCACCATGAGTGATTTCACCACCTCATATTGTGTGTGACATAAACAGATATGATGGATGGCCCATAGTTTATTTGAATATATATTTTTGCTTTGGTCTTTTGGTCGGTCAAGTTACAATAACCAGATGAAATACAAGTGCAAAAGCAAATAAGGATAGAGACAGCAAGAAGTGGGTAGGTGTGTGTCAACAGCTAGGATTTATCGTTTCACTGAATCAAATCATTTCATTTTTGCAAGGCCGTCGTTTCATGCAAATCGCCGGAAGAGGGGCTTAGAGAGGGATTGCTTGATGTCTGTGTGTATTAGAACGGCATGAACTGTCATCTAAAGCACACGTGAAAACAAAATCCTGAGATAAGGACAATCAGCATTAGTTAAACTGCAATTTTATTGTGAGATTCAATTCATATAAGTTTATTTACAAAGGACATTTGAGCCATTATCTTCATCTTTCATCTGCTACATCGCAAATATATATAAATAAATTGCGAATTACACAACATAAAAAAATAATTCTAATGCATCACAGCACAATTTGGTTGGTATCAACCACAGTTTTGGTACATAATGTTTTTAAATGTAAACACATCTGTTAATACAAACAAGTATAACATTTCACAAAAACAGATCCACAAATATACATGTTCATAAGTACTGTATGTTACATTGTAAATGGTTTGCTGAGTGAAAGTCTGTTTTTAGTCTTTTCTCAAAATGTACTGGGTAAAAGCATGCATGTTTATGGAAATATAATGATTAAAACCTATAAGGAGGGCTGGCTGATCAACAATAGTGACTGTTTTTGTAACACCCTCCCACAGACAAACATACTTTGATGCGTGAACAGAGACCCCTGAAGAAAAACTGGACTGTTGATTTTGTTGTCTGTGTGTTTGTGCTACATGTGGAAAATAAAATAAAAAGTCAACTAAATAATTAGGCACCACTTGACTATTTAGCATTGTGACATTTATCTTTCCCTTGTTAAGAAAAGTTCTGCGTTCAAAACAAGTTTCAGTATCTGCAGGCTGTTGCCACAGACAATCATTTCGAAATAAATAATACAGTCATGCTGGTGTCATGCTGTCAGCCCTGCCCACCGTGAACTTTTATTGGTCAAAAATCTTGCTCAGATACCTTCTAGCTGCGATCTTGCATTCTGTTTCTGTGGAGTGGACAAATTGCTTGTTGCAATAAACAAATGCACTTTAATGCAATATGAAAGGGGTGTAAACATGGAAATGCGAGTTTAATGTTGTTAAGCACTTTAGTGCAAAAATTTGTGCCCTAGCAATGGAATTATTTTTCTCGGTGGATGAATTTCTGGTTATGCATTACAGATGTAATTCCTATGAGTGACTCTTCATATAAACAGTCCCTTTCTGGTACATATCATGTTAATGGCTTTTACACGATTTTCATAAGAATATACACAGTGCTTTTCAGCATTTATGCCATGTAATGCCTTTTAGACTTTCATCATTAATGTATTATTGTTTGTTTTTATACGCTGAAGAACTGGTCAAAATGATTCTCTATTGCAAGAGAGAACATGTATTGAATCCAGAATATTCCTTTAACAAAAACAACAATATCGCAGTTGAATGCAGTTATATTTCACAAAACATTCTCAATTCTCATCCTAAATTCAAGCAGGATCCACACAGAAGCCCATAGTACTAATTAAACGTGGCATTCTCATTTCCTGCAGACAATTTAGGTTAAAAGGAGTCATTTAGTTCTACAGTGGACAGGCATATACCTTCCACGTCAATAGAATTACATCAGCAAACCCATAAATTGTGTGAGTCATCGCTTTTTAAAGCAGCTTTGTGTTCGATTTTCCTTAAATTGGAGAACATTGGGGAATAAGATGATGTTTTCATGTTGATATGACATCATACACCTCTAATGTGTTGGCTGTAATTCTACAAGTGACATTTTAAAAGGCAGATGAATTACTCTGTGTTATATATATACATCATATGTGTCAGGTATTTTTCTTACATAGAAGAATATAGATTTTTCTTGAAATTACATTCATATGGCATGGTGATTGCAAATGTGACAGCTTTACAGAAGACAACAATATTCAGTAGAAAGCACATTTCCATTACTGTTTTTTTTTTCACGTACACATCTATGTTGTCATATTTGCACATGCCAACCCATTACTAGGGTTAAGTTTCTAAAAAGTGAACCAGCAAGTGAACAATTCACTTTGATCCATCAAATCCTGTCAACGATAATTCTTTGTTATGTATTTTAGATGAAATACATTCATAATATTTTCAAAGTGTTGGACTGACAGAACATCCCGCAAGGTTTAATGGAGGAGATAATACAGATCTTTGTGTTGAAACATTCATATCGCAGGGGTAAAAACACCTCCCTGTCTTCGTGCTGTTGTTAGTCTGTAGGAGTGCCACCACACTGTTCCTCTGTGCAAATTACTTTCAGATGAAAGGAGAAGCAATTTGCTGTTAACACTTTCTAGAGCCATTTGAGTGCACAACCCACCTGTAAGTTCACACGTGATGGTGGGCAGCTTAAAGATTAGAAAGCACAAATTTGTCATATGGTAACATCTGAAACTGTTTCATGGTGAGGAACCTTCTTCTATGATGAGCAAAACTGCGTATAGTCATCTTTCCTACAAATGGAGAGGCATCCGCACAGCAAGATCCAGAAATATTGGTGCAAATGTTCCTGCTTCAAGTATAAGTATATTCAGTTGTTATTCTCTTGTTGAAGATGCATTGACGAAGATGATGAGAAGATCCTCCAAACATGAAGAGCCCCACTTGTCTGTGCTCTTTTATTGCAGTTCACAACAGAATTTAGCTAGGTCAAATTGTTGCGCAGTTGCCACCAGAACAATTTTCATTTAACACAGGGACATGACATCAAGACCTTGAGAGTGAAACAAAGTACTTGCTAGTGTAAGCCAGCATAGATGGGAGACACCGTGTTGACAAGCAGATCGGACATGGCAAGGTGTGCCATGAAGAAATCGGTGATGGTATGAAGTGTCTTAAATTTGGAAACCACACAAATCACTAGGAAGTTCCCGCTTCGATAAATTCTCCAAAGATTTGAACTGGCATTAGGAATCCTTTCAGTATCCTCACCTAAAGCATAAAAACAGAGAGAAGGGCAATTTAGATAGATAGATAGATAGATAGATGATAGATGATAGATAGATAGATAGAAGATAGATAGATAGATAGATAGATAGATAGATAGATAGATAGATAGATAGATAGATAGATAGATAGATAGATAGATAGATAGATAGTGGGGGAGAGTTTGAAAGAGGGACAGACAGACAGACAGACAGACAGACAGACAGACAGACAGACAGACAGACAGACAGACAGATAGATAGATAGATAGATAGATAGATAGATAGATAGATAGATAGATAGATAGATAGATAGAAGATAGATAGATAGATAGATAGATAGATAGATAGATAGATAGATAGATAGATAGATAGATAGATAGATAGATAACCTCAGACATCTGTTGCATTGAGATGTGTCGTCACTATATCTTGGGCTTCTAAAGCCTTTTTGGGTTTGCTGCGAACTGCTGTGGCAGCCTGGCCCTCGGCGTGCAATGAATCAAGCCGTTCCTTGCAACTGAAGACCGCAACAAAGGCGCTGCGGTAGTTCCGGTTCATCCAACCATACAGCAGTGGGTTGGCAAACGTTGAGCACATGGCCACAATGTGGAAAACAGTGTAAAGAAGCCTGAAGTCCTTCATGTCCAACACGTTGTGGTCAATGTCAATGGCGAGCTGGAAGGCGTGGAAAGGCAACCAGCTGACCGCAAACACCACGACCTGCAACAGACAGGGTGAGATGTTACATCTGCACACATGCTGCATCAGTGCTGCTCAAGCTGCAATTAAAGCCTGATCTACATTCTGGTCTAGTTCTGTTTATATTATTGGCATTATAACATCTTTCAAAATAACTGTGGAGAAAATAGCTCTAAAATATAATGTGTGTGTGTGTGTGTATACACCTTCCAAAGGTGTACTGCTTTTCAGGAAGTTATTTTAAAGGGGTCATATGATGTTGCTAAAAAGAACATTATGTTTTTGTGCACAATTGTGATTGGCCGAATACCTCAAGCGTGTGACGGAAATGTTACGCCCCTTACCATACTGTGATGCCCTGTCCGGCCGGAGCGACGAGACAAAAACATTCAAACCCATTATAAACGAGGCATTTGTTGCATCCAGTGGGGACATAATTACGGATTATAATGACTTATACTGTCTTTTTACGCATTAGGTTGCATCGCGCAAACATAAAACCATGTCTGCATTTGTGATCGGAGAAATGACAAACAACAAGTGCTACTCTACACTGCGTTTGAATCATCAGTGGCAAATTCTTTAAATATAAAAAACGTACTTACAGTCTGTGAGTCAGAACAGCCGGCATTGTAGTCTACTCTACCAGGAAACAGTCCTCCATAAAATGCGCTGCACACATCTGAATATTTGGGTTGAACTGTTCTGGAACAGTGTTGTAAATACAACTTAACCACTGATTTGTAGTCGTGTCCTCTTTTGGAAGACCAAACAAAGTAGTTTTGCTTTCACAACTAAACACACCTCGCCTTAACGGCATGGCAGCGGCGGGCAACAGCAATATACAGATGGAGATAAAAGTTCCGCCGTCTTTCTTGGCGGTGAAACATTTGGGCGGTTGTTATGCCAAATTTCCAAAGCATGACGTAGAATTTAGGGGGGCGTGGTTGATGAGTCGTTTTAGGTAGGCGTTGTTGACTCTGAACTTTTATAAAGAATATTCTTTGGATTTGAGACTTTAGTCTTTGCAACTTTACAGATCTTCTTTATGCACCAAGAGCTTGTAACACACCAAAGAGAAAAGGACAACTTAAAAATCGCATCAAGGCCCCCGTTACACTTATTAGTAAGAGGCATAAACCTTGATCCAAAGGGGACAGTTAAAGGACTTTGAATTGCAATATTTCCATAAAGTCTTTGACTTTTTGAACAAATGTTATAATATTAAGCAGCACAATTGTTTTCAACACTGATAATAGTAAGAAATGTTTCTTGAGCACCAAATCAGCATATTAGAATGATTTCTGAAGGAGTCATGGCTGCTGAAAATTCAGCTTTGCATCACAGGAATAAATTACATTCTAAAATATATTCAAATAGAAAACGGTTATTTTAAATTATAATAACATTTCACAATATTACTGTTTTTACTGGCATTGAGAGCCATTATAAAAACCCATTTTGGTCAACCACTAGATGTTAGTCATCGATTTCATTATCAGGCTTTTTTCTGTCTACATGTGAATGCCTATAATAATATGAAGATACAGGAACACTATGATATAATATTTGCTCAGGAAAGCTGGGAACTGTACACACCATGGTAACCAACATCTTGGTGGTCTTGCGGCGACGATGATGCCTGTCGTTGCGACCAACTGGGCTGACGTGATTGCGGAGTTTACTCCAGATACGGATGTAGGCAAAAGAGATGATTGCCAGAGGCAACACATATTGCAGCAGCAGCGTGGAGATTCTGAAGAAAGAAAACAGTCATCATCGGCATAAGTGCAGCTGAAGAGTGTCATTATGTCACTGTTAAAGAAGCTTTCATAAAACATGTAATCTTGCTCCAAAATTAAACAAGCTATGACTCATTTTAGCTGTAAATTATCTGTTACAGAACAAACAAGATTTCAAAGATGAAAATAGATTGTAATAATAATCTTGAATCTAAATTTAAATAATTGACAGTAATCAACCTTTTTGAAAATGTTTCAGAAGTTTGTCAAAATCTAGATGATATATGTTTACATAAATATCAACATTTAATCTTCATAAATTTGTATATTTATCTTTAAAATATACAGATCTTTGTGTTTTCAGTGCAATTGGAAGAGCACAGCATACATTTGTGGCTCCTTGAGGCCCAGAGCAAACTGTAATAATGCAGTTCATTAAAATATGCATGTCTGGTACTCACGAGTATAGAGTGCTGTCTGTACTACTGTCAGGCCACTTCTCTCCACAAACCTCAATGGAGTTATCTGGAGAAAGATCTACGATTCCATACTCCCTAAATATGGCCAGTGGGCTTGCCAGAATGGCACTTACCACCCAGGTGATGGCAATGACCAGAAAGCAGGTGTCCTTTGACATTCGAGTGTCTAGGTGATAAACGATGCATCTATGCCGATCCAATGCAATTACGTTTAATGTAATAGTAGAGACGTGGACGGCG
The DNA here is from genome assembly GCA_018155175.1 of Sinocyclocheilus anophthalmus. NCBI lineage: Eukaryota > Metazoa > Chordata > Actinopteri > Cypriniformes > Cyprinidae > Sinocyclocheilus > Sinocyclocheilus anophthalmus. The sequence goes on along the minus strand of JADLZN010000395.1, from coordinate 79,386 downwards.
AGACCTTGAGCGTATGGCAGAGTGAAACAAAGCACTTGTCCAAACTTCCATTCCTTGAGGAGAGTGTAAGCCAGCGTGAACGGGAGACACAAAGTGTTGACGAGCAGGTCAGCAACGGCTAGGTTTGCAATGAAGAAGTTGGTGACGGTACGGAGTGTCTTAAATTTGTAAACCACATAAATCACCAGGGAGTTCCCCACAACGCCCAAAAGGATGATGGTAGAGTATGCCAAGATCAGGACCACCTGCACCCCAAGAAGCTTGGTACTGTCTCCCAGCTCTAGCAGCGGATGATTCAGAGTCACGTCAGATGAATCCTCCCCGATGGCCAGCTCTTTGCTCCCAGAGGAGCCATTGATTAAGCTGAGGGAATCCATTTATCACATGGCCATGTCAGATTTGCCAGGTCAATTTATAGAGAAAGACCAAGCTGCCCTTAGGTTTAACAACCTGAAAACACAGGTTTGATTTAACATTATAAATCTGATAGATAGATAGATAGATAGATAGATAGATAGATAGATAGATAGATAGTAGATATAGAAAACATTGTATGACATCAACACAATTCATAAAAGTATGCAATGGACATGCATTACAAAGAGGGAACAGTTTGGACTGTATATCATGAAACTGATGATACTGTTTATTATCAGACATAAAGAAATATTTCCTTAAATAATTATAAGTACATTTCTAATTTCTAACCTCACCATATATTAATACAAATACATTCAATATTAGTCTATTTCAAATTCACATGCATATCTTACAAGTGACGACCGGATAATACGGCTCTCCATTCCAGAGTCTAAATATTTTATATCTTTTCAGAGAGAGAACATCTTGGCGAGACCATATTGTTTTATTTCCACCAGCGAAAGAAGGCGTATCGACTTCTGAGGTAACTTGTCGGGTCACTTTCATTGTGGTATAATGTACTCTGCGCGTTAAGAGCTCATTACGCACGGCTTGCCTGCGCTCGAGCACACTCCATCGTCTTTTTCTGAGAGACGAATAGGTACACGGCGAAACCATTATCACTAGGAGACATAAACACACACTGGAGTCCTTGGAAACTTCATGGCACGCTTCCCAGTTCACGGACACTGACGGCGCAATGGTCCGTGAAGGAGCGCACAAGGCGCATCAACTAAACGAACAAACTGAGAGGCGTATTATTAAAGCCCGTTTCAAAGGAATGATGGAAAAGCGGGTTTGGACTTCAAATGAAATATATTAGAATGACTTACCGATTCCCAGGCAGCGTTTTCACCTCGCCGTCTCCAATAATACGTAGTGCGCCTCAGGATACATCACCATCAGTTAAACAGAGATCTTTAGAAATGTTATGTAGCTATATTTATAAATTGACATATAATAAACAAGTACATGTTCTTCTGTTTCCTTTTTCAATCAATATGTTTTCCTGAAGGAAAGGTTGAGGTTCAGGTGAGGTGGGCTGTGGAGCTCAACCGTCTCTGACGCTCGCGACTGAATTACATCCATTCACACAAGCCAAACCCACAAGTTCAGAGTTCTCGACAGGGAAGAGAGGGAGAGAGATGAATCACGATGGCTAGGTTCAGTTTAGGTTTAATAAAACAAAAATCATAAAGCGTGCATAACTTTTGCAATATATTTTAGGCTATATGCTGCAATTTTACAACATTTATTCATTGTATGTATTTCCTGGTCAAACAATGATTTGATATCTCGTATGTTACCTTCATTTTTTGGTGCTTTATTCATTTGTATATAATATATATATATATTAATTACTAATTAATTAATTTAGTTGTAAAAATATACACAATATTACCTTCTATTTTATCCACCGCTGTATAAAATCACATTTGCACTCGTTATATTCGGGACAAACAGCACTCGTGTGAGATTGCTCTCGCTGCTCGTATGATATCTCTTATCATGTGATATAAATACGCACCAAAATCAGACAGGAATTTTTATATATAGGTAATAATAGTAAATAACTATAATATCAAAATATAATACCTCCAAATATGAGTGTTAACATACGAATATCAATCACTCGTCTATCTATCTTCTAATCTATCTATCTATCTATCTATCTATCTATATGCATGCATATATAATATATATATATATATATATTATATACGTGTGCTTGAAGTTTTAACCCTTACAATTTTTCTATATTTCTGCATAAATATGACCCAATTCATCATCAGATTTTCGCACAAGTCCTGAAAGTAGACAAAGAAAACCCAATCAAACAAATGACACAAAAATATTTACTTTGTCATTTATTTATTGAGAAAAATGACCCAGTGTTACATTTCTGTGCAGTGCAAAAGTATGTGAATCTTTGCTTTCAGTGTCTGGTCTGACCCCATTTTGCAACAATAATTGCAGGTAATGTTTCTTGTAACTGCTGATCAGTCTGCACAACATCTTGTATTAGTTTTAGCACATTCCTCATTACAGAGCGACTTCAACTCTGTGATGTTGGTGGGTTTCCTCCTATGAACTGCTTGCTTCAGCTTCTTCCACAACATTTCAATTGAATCAAGGTCCAGACTCTTACTCAGTCATTCCAAAACATTAACTTTGTCCTTCTTTAAAGGGGTCATATGATGCTGCTAAAAAGAACATTATTTTGTGTTTTTGGTGTAATGAAATGTGTTTATGCGGTTTAAGGTTCAAAAACACATTGTTTTCGACATACTGTAGATTATTGTTTCTCCTATATGCCCTGCCTTTCTGAAACGCATCGTTTTTTACAATGCTCATCGGTCTGAAAAGCAGGTGTGCTGTGATTGGCCAGCTATCCAGTGCGTTGGGATTGGCCGAATACCTCAAGCCTGAGACGGAAATGTTATGCCCCTCACCATACTGTGATGATGCCCAGGACGGGGCGATGATTCAAAAACATGAAAACCCATTATAAACTAAGCATTCGCTGCATCCAGTGGGGACATAATTATGGATTATAATGATTTATACTGTCTTTTTAAGCATTGCGTTGCATCGCGCAGCGTAAACATAAAACCACGTCTGCATTTGTGATCGGAGAAATGACAAACAACAAGCCCTACTCTACACTGCCCAAAAAATGCTTTAAATATATAAAATATAAAAACTCTTTAAATATAAAAAACATATTTACAGTCTGTGAGTCAAAACAGCCGGCGTTGTGGTCTACTCTACCAGGATTAGGAAACGTCTTCCATAAAATGTGCTGCACACATCCGAATATTTGGGTTGAAGTGTTCTGGAACAGTGTTGTAAATACAACTTAACCACTGATTTCTAGCCATGTCCATTTTTGGATGGCCAAACAAAGTAGTTTCGCTTTCACAACGAAACAGCGTCACACACCGCGGCCTGCAGTGAGCAGAGGCCAGGGGCTAGCGTGTGGAACGGCCGGAGGGTTAGCGTGAGCAGAAGCGGGTGGGCTTGAGAACAGCGCGGCCGGCAATTTCGACGAAGGAGCGTCCGGAAGGATATGTGACGACCCCGGGCTGGACTCCCGCTTCGTCCACGGTGAAAACCGATCCAGCGATCCACAGCACAAAGTTGAAGTATTCCCTCAGCAACCAGCACGGATCAGCTCCAGGCATGACGCAGCAGATATCATCCTCTTTTGGAAGACCAAACAAAGTAGTTTCGCTTTCACAACGAAGCACAAAGCATCACCTACCGGATGTTGCGTGCTTCTATAGCTGAAACTTGGCAGCCACAAACATGCCATGAAAGAATATACATATACTTTGTTTTTCACTATACAACACAGAACGTGCGCCGGGAGAGCCAGCTGACAACATCGATTGTCCTCTATTTGTTTTTCTTCTCTAGTCACGTTTGATCTTGCGAGTGTCCATGAGATCTCGTGTCACTGTGAAAATCGTTCCTACATCATCATTGGTGGTATCGTGGTCTGGTCTAATCATCTAGTGTGCGCATTCAGAGGATTATAAGGCTAAAAATCGGTTGAACTGTCTTCATGTCTGTGGTCTTCCATGGTTTTAAAATCTTTTATGATTTGAAAATCGCCTAGTGTGCAGCCAGCTTAAGCAAGTGATTCATAATTTTTAGATGAACTATTTGTCAGTCCTGTGTCTTGTGTTTTTCTCCCCATATTCTCTCCTTGACCCAGTTTCTCCCTCATATGCCCTTATTTGGTTTTCCTGTTCCTGTTCCCGATTAAGTTCCATTGGTTTCACCTGTGTTCCCCTTGTTATCTCATTTAGACCCGAGTACTTAAGCCCTGTGTTTTCCCATGTCCATCGTCGAATGTTATACGTCATACCCCATGCTACGTGTGTGTTTTCCTGTGTTTGTTTATTAAAATCTGTTCCTGAGGAATTTCCTTCGTCTCCTCCACAATAGCAGATCGTGACACTACTCTTATAAACCAGTCAGTGTGACACATTTGTAAATCTTCTTTTGTTCAAGCAGCATACAATGGTATTTGCATAAATAATTTAGCATATTCAAATATATACCTATTTATGTACACAGTTGTTAAATAAGTGGACAAACACAACACTGTGAGGGAGTCAATAAAATGCATGCTTTCACTTTTGTGACTGAGCCTCTCGTTTTTGTTGTAACTAACAGATGAAGCCCTCAAGTCAGAAACAGTGACTCTAATGGCGTGCTTACGGCTAATAAAGTCTGTCCATCACACTGCGTTTGTACTAATTATGCTGAATACAGCTAACTATTGATGCATGCTGAACTATCTTGTCGTGATAAATCACATTAATTTTCTGCCCAAATGTATTTTTGTAAACTGCTTTCATACAAATAAATCATATATACTCCTAATATGATATATATCCTAGAAAAAAACAGGCAGATTATACATTAAATTATTTTAAAAAATACCAGTTTTGTTTCATTTCACATCATACCTTATTATGTGTGTGTGTCTGTGCCTAAAGTGTATGCTTAATATGCATACTTGCGTGAGTTTGTATTTTAATATTCTTGTGCAGCAACAGGGTCACTGTTGGCCGAGGGCTGTGTGATATATATTGGCATGTATCGTGTATGTGTGTGTGTGTGTGTGTTTTGCCATGTTTCTGTGCTTTAGTCTTAGAAAATGTGTGTTTTTAATATATTAACCGGGCAGTAGGGTAAAAGCTGTCTATGAGAGTTTGGCTGTGATATATTATGTGGGGTTAATGATGGAGATTAGACCGGCCTAGTGCACAGCCTTTAACAACACTGAGCTGCTCTCCAATTCTTCTTATCGCTGCACCATCAGATGTGTGATAAAGAAAAGTAAAGAAATTGAAAATGCTGTTCTTTTCATCTTAAACTTGCTAGTAGTTGCAGTCCTTTCAAAATAAGCTTTTAGCCTTTATGTTTGGCCTAAAATGATCTGCATACTAATGCATTTCTGCCTAAAGCTTTGGGGTTTATGCTGATGTCACTGTTATAACACTAGATGGTGTCAATATATATATATATATATACAGTCAAACTAAAAGTTAAATAAAAAATTATGACATTTCGAGACGCACACCTCTAAAGAAAATGCGGTTGTCAATCCCAAAAACTGACTGTGTGAACGAAGCCAGAGTATATTAAAATAATGCAAAAATTGACTGAACCTCATTTTGTTACAAACCAATTTATTGTTTTCTGTGAAAGTACTAAAAATAATCTTTAAATATATATACTGTATATTTTAATTGTTCCTACTTTTCTGTAAAACTCCAAAAAGGGGGGGGGGGCACCATAAATGTAGTCCATATGACCATTATATTCGTCCGATATGTGCATTATATTGCATTTTCTGAAGTCATATTTGATTGGAAAACTGCAGTGCTAAAGATATCAGTGAATAATAACTTAAATGTTTCAACATGTTCCTCACATAAAGCTGTCATCTGACTTCAGAAGACTTGTAATATAGTACACAAGTCATATAGACCACTTTAATGGTGCTTTTATAGTTTGACCTTTTATCTGATCTCTGTGTGTTAGTCCCACTCTCTCTGCTTCTCCTCATTTGCCCTTTGTACGAGTTCAGAAAAAAAGCCTGGAGCCCAGTTACTTCCAGCCCACCTCTCGCTCTCCCTTGCAAGTACAGATGAAGGAGCGCAAGATAAATATACAACTATATTTGGGAGGGATGTATACTGTATATCCTCTATACTCGCAGATTGCAAAGCTATCCGTCATTTGACATTTAGATGTGCTGGCACAGCAAGTCCACTATCATGATGTATACCGGTATATAAAAGATGCATTCCTCAGTTCCACAGAGTAATGAAATCCTGATGGACATATAAAGATTTCTGCAGTAAAAGGACTTTGGACCGAGGGATAAAATTGTGTACTATGCAAAACTTCAAGGGAGGCAGTTTGGCTAAATTATGTGACATATTTCACTTGGTGGGAATGATGACAGTGAGAGATCATTTTTGATATCCGTGTGACAAATCCTCATGTTTTTCTTCTTTGTATTACTGGAAGGGGCAATTATGACTCAGAATGGCACTGCAATGTTTTATTTAGTATCCATGAGTTTTCTCACATAACAGCTGTAGCTATAATGGCTGAAAATAGAAATGGAAAAGGTCTTTGACCGTGTTTACGTCAATTGATCAAAAGCATTATTGAGTACCCTTACCTTCACAACACCTTCGACTCCATCTGTTCAAACCCTGCTGACTAGATCACTTCTGACATGACCGTGGCTGTGTGTGTGCATATATTTGTTCGCAGGTTAGCGGAGTTCAAGCATGTGTGAGCACTGACACATCTGATGTGACCCGTACTGGCAACACAGTCGCACATGCACACGCATATATGTGTGTGTGTGTGTGTGTGTGACATTGGAAGGATGACATAAACATGTGTTTGTATGTGACTGAATCACCAAGCAACAAAAGAAAGTTTTAATCCAGAGAGAATCCACTAAACAACTAAACAACTTTCTGGCCAGTTTTTGCTGTTGGTCTTTCCCCTTAAATATAAAATTACTAAAATGAATGTATGAATAAATCTGAGGGGGAAAAAAACTATCCTAGGTTCAATGGGAAAAAAATAAGGTTCCAAAAGGGAGTTTCTGCAGCGATGCCATTTAGGAACTTTTTTGGTTCCCCAAAGAACCTTTCACTGAACAGTTCTTAGTGTGAAGAACATAAAAATCTAAAGAAACCTTTTCCACTATACTTTTTTGTGGAGTTTCATGTTAAAGGGGTCATATGATGCGATTTAAATTTTAAATTTCTGTTTGGAGTGTTACAAGCTCTTGTGCATAAAGAAGATCTGTAAAGAGTTGCAAAGACTAAAGTCTCAAATCCAAAGAGATATTCTTTATAAAAGTAAGAGTCAGCCACGCCTACCTAAACCAGCTCGTTCTAACACGCCCCCACATATCTACGTCACTATCTGGGAAGATTTGCATAACACCGCCCAAATGTTCACGCAAAGAAAGAAGGCGTACTTTTATTCTCGCTGTAGTATTGTTGTTGCTGCCATGTCGTGAAGGCGCTGTTTGTTTTTCTTTGTGAAAGCGAAACTACTTTTTTTGGCCTTCCAAACGATTACGCTGCCCAGCTTGGTCATGCTTTCCTAGAGCTGATCCGTCGGTCGCTCAGAGGAAATACATCAACTTCCGTGCTGTTATCGCCGGATCGGCTTTTGCCGTGGCCAAAGAGCGATTCCAGCCCGTGTCGTCCATGGTGGGTTGCCGCAGGCCCGCGGCCGCGCCGTTTTCAAGCCCGCCCGCCTCCGCTCACTCAGGCTGGCCTCCGCTCACTCTAGCCCACCCTTAGTGTTTCGTTTGTGAAAGCGAAACTACTTTGTTTGTCTTCCAAAAGAGGACACGACTAGAAGTTGGTTAAGTTGTATTTACAACACTGTACACCAAATATTCAGATGTGTCCAGTGCATTTAATGGAGGACTGTTTCCTGAACCTGCAAAGAGTATGCTGACATGCCACTGTTCTGACTCACAGCTGTAAGTACGTTTTTTATATTTAAAGAATTTGCCACTGACGATTCAAACGCGAGTTTTGAGCAGTGTAGAGTAGCACTTGTTGTTTGTCATTTGTCCCATCACAAATGCAGACATGTTTTTATGTTTATGTGGCACGATGCAATGCAACGTGTAAAAAGACTGTATAAGTCATTATAATCCGTAATTATGTCCCCACTGGATGCAACAAATGCCTCGTTTATAATGGGTTTTAATGTTTTTGTCTCGTCGCTCCGGCATCACAGTATGTTAAGGGGCGTAACATTTCCGTCACACTCTTGAGGTATTTGGGCAATCACAACGCACTGGATAGCTGGCCAATCAGAGCACACCTCGCTTTTTAGAAAGATGAGCTTTGTAAAAATCGACGTGTTTCAGAAAGGTGGGGCATAGAGGAGAAACAATAATGTACAGTATGAGGAAAATAATGTGTTTTTTAACCTTAAGCCGCATAAACACATTTCATTACACCAAATACACAAAATAATGTTCTTTTTAGCAACATCATATGACCCCTTTAAAGATTCTTCATGGAACCATAGGAGCTAATAAAGAACTTTCATTTGTATAATATAATTTTGCAGAACTGTCACCACAGGCTTGTTTTTCCAATAAGCATCGGCTGAGTTTATCATAATTGTGAACATTATTGTAATAACATAGCTTGTCACTTTATTGAGTTGTGCCTGGTTAGGAAACAGTGTTTATTATAGGGTTTTTAAAAATCTTGAACCACAACTATGAGCAATAATAGTGATTCTTGCCTAATTAATACATTCATAAACCCATCATTGTTTTGGACAATGTATTCAAAAATAATTGTAAAAAGTCTCCGAGTGCAACAGTAATTTATTCGGCAGTTGCGCCTGACAGCTAATAGTCAATCTAACCAACAGAACGCAGTGTGCTGGGATGAATCAAGAAAAGCAAAAGAAAATTATGTTATGACTTAATCGAAATGAGCTACACGCAATGACATTCCTAATATCTGTCTGTCGGGAGACACTCTGTGTTTATGCCATAGTGTGTGTGATTACTCTAGACCTCTTGTGGATTCATATCAAAGCATTGGCAGTTATGTTTGTGCCATCTAAATGACAGACAGATTTGCTGGCGTGACAGGAGCGTGGGATGGGTGCGCAGGCACAAATAAACAGGCAGAATATTCAGCATTAATAATCCAGTCTTCAGTGTCACATGATCCTTCAGAAATCAATCTAATATGCTGATTTGGTGCTTAAAACATATATTATAACTATTAAAGACAGTTGTGCTGCTTAATGTTTTTGTGGACACCATTATACTTTTTCATCAATGGAATGTTCAAAAGAATAGCATTTATTTGAAACCGAAATCTTTTGTAACACTATAAATGTATTTACTGTCACTTTTAGTCAAATTAATATCATTATTAATTTCTTTAAAATAAACAAATAATTAAATAAATCAAGCGTAGCGTTAGTTCTGGCAGGTCACGTTAGTCAAGCTCGCATCAGCTGACTTTCAGCTGATCCCCATCAACCTATGGGAATACGACACCTAAGTATTCATATATAAGGTCCCGCAGTAGTATCAGCAGTTTTCGCATTGCTCAATAGTTAATTACCCTCCTCCATCCCCAACTCCTCCTCTGTCAGTCAGGATTCAGCCTTCTGATTCTCCTTTGAATCAGACTAATTCTAAAATGTGTACATAACATTTAACGATATCTGCAATACATTTATGTTGGTTCTGATCTGTTTACCCTGGGGGGGTTATCGCTGCTCTCCCTGCTCTCATCCATGCTAGGCTGCATGGATGGCGCAGGGAGTTCTTGCCCAGAACAGAACCATACCGCCAATCCAAACCTTATGCGTAGTATCTATCATTTTTTGACGATAGTGGTCCTGACAGAACAGCAGCTTATATATACTTAAAGGGTGAAGGGTGCATTTCCACACTAGTGTGATGAAATGAAATTACAAATTACAAATGATTGTTTCCAAACATTTGGACAGGTTTAGTGGCATAAATCTGTTCTGGTCTCAAAATGGAAAATAGTTGACATCAATAACCAGTACAGGAAACCAGAATAAGAAGTTGCTACTGGCGATCAACCAGTGAATAGTGGCATAAAACATCAGAATTGCCGGTATTGTGTGAATGAGGATTATAGTTGTCCGTTAAAGTATTTTAACATTGAAAAAAATGTATTACCTTTAAGAACATTACCTTTAAGAAATTAGGAAGTTGGAGAAAATTTAAAGTTAGCCAATATCAAGAATAAAGTTCTACAATCTCTGTGGACTGGATGCGTACATCAGCTTACAAATTAATAGTTTTGAGATCAATATCAGGGAAGTTTTCTGCGTTTAGTCCCCTACGGAGTGGCAGCAGCCTTTCTGAGAAAGCAAAGTTGGTAATGAAGCAGATGAAGGGAAAGTGTGGGTGCTGAGAAAGAGTGTGTTAGTATCCAGACAGCTAGAAAAAAAATAATCAAAGCTCCAAACTGGATTGCCTTCACCCAACAGATAGACAGCTCTGGGAGTGCTAAAGGCAGTGCTTAGATCAAAATGATTGAGATTAGTGTGCTTGGTTGGTGAAGGTAATGAGACTGGCCAGTGCCCAACGGCTAAGTCGACTTCACAAAAACATAATTAGTTACTGAATGTCAATCATAGGTAACATTCAGCCAAGCTGTAATTTACGCCACACATAATGAAAACATACTTATTTATAAAAATGAAAACTGCCACTATTGCCTTACATCCTTTTGAACCCTGAATGACTTTTTTTCTTTCTTTCCTGGAACACAAAAGGAGTTATTTATAGCACAATGTTCAATGTCTTTTGTATACAATGAAAGTGAGTGACCACACCTGTCAAAACAAGGTTTTCAAATAATAATTTTCATCCGTTTTTCTCACAAAGCAGCCATAAGGCTTCAGAAGATATAAAATACATGCACAAGTTGTATGGCTACTTTAATTATACTTTAGTCACCGTCCATTTTCACTGAATGGAAGAGAGCAGCTTTGGCATTCAACTAAGCATCTCCTTTTAAGTTATATGGAAGAAAGTAAGTCATACAGGTTCTAACTAAAACATGCATACTTATCGGCACATATGCTAAATTTGCACATACATACTTTTTTCATTGCTGTTCAATTCACTTGAATTCCTTCCACTGCTTAGTTGTTTTTTAAAAGCTAAATACGCAGTCTCTTCCCAACCATCACTTATATTTCAATTTCTCATGTGAACTGCTGACAATAAATGTTGTGCATATTAAAATGCACCAGACTATAACTAAAAAAGGATGACAGAGAGTAATCTTGGAGATAAAATACACATGAGCAATTCAGCATTATGACACATATTTAGTCTATTTGATTCTACAATTATAAAGCATCAAAGATGTATGTGTTCAGCTTTGTAGAGACTGCTTGTTTTGGAGCTTATATTGTATCATTCCTCAATTATGGTGAGTTGCTTTTGAAAGAAGCATCTGCTAAATAAAAAATATAAGTGTGAAGAGCATCTTCTGTGCTCGTATGCACACAAGCCCAACTAATAACAATCATGAACAGATTAATGTAATGATTAAAAGAAATAACAAATCTCTTCTCAGGCTGCTGCTGCTTCTTAATTTGGCTCTATGATTTCCTCTTGCATGTCCTACATGAGTCATTGGCACTCATTAACAGAGATAAATCTGGATGTTTGGTTTGATGGATCATTTATCTTTCACAGCATGGGAATACAGCTGGTGGAACAACCCTAGAGGTCACGCAAAGACAAAAGCATGTAGAAAACTAGACATGCTTTAACACATTTTGGCTTTTTCTTCCAATTAACATGAATTGGAACTAACACATGTCAAAATGAAAGTGCAGAAATGTCTGAAACAGAATGACAACAACACTGTGGCAAATCTAATGAAGAAACAGCTCCCTACTGATTTAACTAAAAGCTACTCAAATCTAAGAGAAAACTTCTCACTTAGTTATACAGGGCTAGTTGGGTTCTGACTAATGTTGAAATTCTGCTAGCTTTCTGAGCTCTGGTGTCTTCTGCTACCTTTCCAGAATGTCATCCAATGTTCCTTTTTATGTCATTTGAGGAAAATAGATGATACCACAATACAGTGGTAGGTCAAATAAATAATAGTGCAGCACGAACACTTGACTTGACTTGGAAAATTACAGTAGGATTTGTGGTTAGATGTTCCCTTTGGCCAGAAGATTGTTTTACACAGCGATAACTCTAAAAACAAAACTAGAAACTTTTTCATTTCTTTTATTGGTACTGACCAGATTAAAAGAAAAAAATATTTCCTAAAAGTTTCTTTTTTTTATTAAATCAAAGAATCCTGAAAAAATATTATCTCCGTTTCCACAAAAATATTAGGCTATTTATTAAACTGTTTTTAAACGATATAAAAAAATGTTTCTTAAGCATATTAGAATGTTTCTGAAAGAGCACGTGACACTGAAGACTGGAGTAATGATGCTGAAAATTCAGCTTTGCATCAAAGGAATAAATTACATTTTAAAATATATTATTCTAGAAAATAATCTTTTTAAATTGTAATCACATTTTTTGCTTTCAATATTACAGTTTTTAATGCATTTAGATTAAATTAATGTAAGCTTGTTGACCATGAGAGACTTAAAAAATATTTTGTATTTAACAGAACTCTACTTGCAATTATGTTTTCATACCAAATTTAACTTGTAGCATTTAAAATATTAGTTTTGGTGTATTATTATTTTTATTTGAGAAACCAACTTGTTAGTATTGACCAACATTTTAATATTGGTCCATCCCTATTTCATGCCAGACACTTCAGATTGGAGCTTGCGGTTTTGAGAAAGTTCTAATCATCAGTCTGAGGAAGAGATAATATTTACTCCTGCTGTACTTCAACGTTTATGGCCATATTTGCACTGTGACATCTTAATTTCTGTTTATGGCCTTATTACCTTTAAAGTGTTTTATGTTGGCCATCTCATCAGCAACCTCCCTCTTAACATCATCAAAATAATACAATGCTCCAGGCTAAATGTTCCCGTTAGACATAATCCACTGTTTGTATGTTGTGCAGCTGGCAAGGTCTGCGTCCAGAGCAGCAGATTAGAATGCAAAACACATTTACAAATGTCAAGCTTTTATCTTTTATCTGAAAACTATTAAGCCTGCAAGCTGCTGCTATCTCATCCATTTCTTTCCATGTTTTTTTTGATGACATGCCAATGTTAAGCAAACTGAAAGCCTCTGTTCATACTAGCTGCGGACAAACATCTGGACAACAGACAAAGGCCAGTTCAGGGTCACTAAACACACAAACCAAACACACTTTTGCAAGACACCATATCATGAATAATGCAAAAGACATTGACACAGCTGTAAACCACCGCTGAGAGCCACACCTAATGCAACAGCGGTCGATACATATTTTCTCGCTTTCATGCACTGCATATTGCTTCCAAAACACTCCCTGCCACGAACTTCATGCAAATATACACAAACTCATACAAATACTGAGTGCTCTGACGGAATTATGACTGAATGCTGTTCTGCATGGGTGGTGCAATGGCTAACAACAGGGGATGGATTGCAGCTGTTTCTGTTGCCTGTATTTGTGAGATTTTGAGTGCATTTGCATGGGTGTATACAAATGTCCGAGTGTTTTGGCTGCCACTTTGTCTTCTTCTCTTTAGTGTGCCATTTCCCCTCAGACACACGTGTTTAGGGTAGCGAACCCAGGAATATGAGTTTCAGATGAATTTCCTGCAGTGAAGGTACTTCCCAGCCCATTACACCAATGTTTCCATGTAATGGGCTCGGAGGTATCTCGCTGTTAAGAGTAGCAGCTACATCCCACTCGATAACCTCCATTTAACCTCCTTTTAGCAAATAAATAAGCACTATAAAACAAGTTAAATCAATCCGATCTCTCGCAAAACACAAGACAGTTGAATTTCAAAGCAATAAATGGCCAAGTATCCTTTAAAAAAGATGCTCTGCAATAGGTGTGGCAGTATCGATTGTTGAAAATAACGCTACAGGCTGCCGAGGTGATAAACAGACAATTTGTCTGAGTGTTTGTGAAAAGGGAGGGGGTGCGAGGAAGAATAGCATCAGGGGAGCAAATGAAAAGAACAATCAGAGCTAATTCTTATGTGTTTGAACTCTTGTGTTCACTGTAGCTTCAGTTTAATGAAATGAGCTTCAATTCTTCTGAGGGGTAAAAACGCGGGTGCATTTTACTGTTTACTCACTCTGTTTTTGTCTCTATTCAATTACTCTTGATCAGTCCTGTCTTTTTAGTTCAGACTGACTGAAACTGATCGTTCCAACATTCGATCAGTATATAGATTTGTTTTTCACTACAACCACACTTTTATTCATGCAGTTCTGCTTAAGTTGTTTTAAATAATGTGTTTTAAATAATTCTCTAAGAATCAGCAAAAGCATAACAAAATGATCCCATTAAATTCCTACAGAATTTGCTCCAAATTATGATAGAAATTCTATTAGACATCCTGTACACATCTTTACCTATTTGATACTGTAAGAACCAGCTTAGAAAGAAAACTCAAGAAATCAATCAAGAAAGATCAAGGCAAATCATCAGGCCAATTACTCTTTAAGGGATAGTTCACCCAAAAATGAAAATTAGCCCATTATTTACTCACCCTCAAGCCATCCTAGGCATATATGACTTCCTTCTTTCAGACGAATCCAATCGAAATTATATAAAAAATTGACTTTGATCTTCCAAGCTGTTTAATGGCAGTCAGTGGGTGTTACAGTTCATCAGTCCAAAAGAAATGAAATAAAGTGCATCCATCCATAATAAAAAGTGCCTCACACGGCTCCAAGGGGTGAACAAAGGCCTCCTGTAGGGAATAGATGCGTTTTTATAAGAAAAACATCCATATTCAAAACATAATAATCACTTTAATCTATTTCATATAATTTGTCATATCAACCATTTCATAACATACATCTGAGTAATGAAATCATGATCCGCATCATTGATGAAGGCCTTGAGCTGAAACGTTGTTTTGTCCTGCTGGTGAAAATGTAAATAAACATTAAAGAGACTATTGATGATTATATTACATTAGATTGCGCACCACAATAAGTATAATTGACAAACCAAACAGCTTTACATAAATCATAACATCATACATACTAAACTGTAACGTGTCTGGATGTTGTAGGTTTTGTGACGGGGGTGGGGGATCACACTGTAAATACAGTGTTGTTGCCGGGGCAAGTGAGCGTGGGTTGGGCTCTTGTGTGTGGGGGTTGGTGTCTCTATCTCTGATGGACAGATCAATTTTCGCGACCTCGCTGTTGTGGGGTTACAATTAGATGGCGGGCATAGACGCCCGCCCACTGGTGTTCTTAATCCGCTTGATTAACACTCTCAGGATTAAGTGGGCCTGACGTTCTTGGAGGAATGCTGAATCCGCTGTCAGAGTGCTGTCCCGGCCGATCGGCGGGCGTCTTTTGCAAAAGCAAGAGAAACCCATTATAATCGGGCGTGTCTGCGAGCGGGTGGGGGTTGTGAATGGAGGGTGGGGGGGGTGGGTGTTGTAGACAATGTTTGGGGGTTCTAGGGGGTTGGGGCACTTTGAGACATACGAGGTATAGAGCATATCCTGTTGTTGTGGCGCGCGAAGGGGGGTTTCGGGTGATTCTGTGTGTGGCGAGCCAGTGTCAATTCTGGACGACGTTCCTCTCGGGCAAACAGGACAAATAGAAAAGTACAGTCTGTACTGGTTCAGATGGACACAAGTGTCAAGAACAAGCCAATTTTTTCTTGTTTTTGAATGAAGTCCCAATCACAATGGAGGATTATGTTTGTTTAAAGCATTTAAAGTCCCCATGAAATCAAAATTAAAGTTTTTTGGGTGTTAGTATCAATATGTTAGTCTTAAGGTTATCTATAAGGCAGTGTGCTCCAAAACAGTGACAAAATCTGCATTTAGAAGATATAAGCATTCAAAGCTTTCAGTCTTCACTTCCGCAAAAACGCTCAAACGTTTTTTTTTGACGTCCCATCGTACTTCAGCTTCTCATCAAACTTTCTGTCCAATCAAATGCGCTCTAGAATCCGAATCGCCCACCCCCTACACTATAAAATAGATGCTGAAGCGTGGCTGTTTCAAACATGTCAATGTGCTTTCCATTGAGGAAAAAAAGAAGTCTGGTTTCGCGCTGTGTCAGGCACACACACTCTGCTCCGGTCCAGAGACACGATAGCACAGAGCGGATCACATGCTTTGTCGCGCAGACCCAAATGTATCATAGCTATTGAATTCTGAGCACTAATTTCGGGGGTGATATTTTTATAGCAATGTGTGATGAGATTGTGGCTGGCAACACCTGTCAAAGGCGGCTTAACGAGCTCAACAGCTCTAGCGCCAGGCTGTGAGTAGCTCGGTGGTAGGTCACTAACGGGTATCACTATATACTGGCTTTTTCCACTAAGTTTCTCGGTGGCTTCTTGATAGGTCCCGCCCTTCTCCGCTTGGGGTCAGAGTTCAAATGACATCAACACCAAGAGTAACGCTGGCAGTGTTTCTAGCATTCGGGACCTGTTACTGGAAGTTTTTTTTGTAAATGGGCTGGGGGGCGCTGGGTGCGGGGGGAATGGGTGGTCTAACTTCTCAAAGAAGCTGGTTTGGTAGCTATGAGCAGCCGACTGGATTGGAGCTGACCAGGTCACTGTAAAAAATGACCGTGAATTTAACGGTAAAAGACTGTAAAAATGCTACAGTAAAATCCTGTTAAATGGTTAACGGTAAATTCCCCTACTATATACGGTGAAAAACTGTATTGGACATTACATGTATTGGACATAAATTTTACGGTAGTATACCGTTTTTTGGAAGTGAAAAAGACCGTATAATTTAGTGAATAACCGTAAATTGACATTCCCCGAATTCCCTGCGTTACATTTCAAATCTGATGTTTTTCTGTTGAAATAGCTATGTTTCTTCTTAGTTTTTTCTTATCAATTTTGTATATTAGGGTTGTGTTACACCTAATGTTGTTAAATTAATGTTTATTGCATTATTTCAGTTTCATGTGTGTTACCATGATGGTGTTTGGTGTTTGTGTGAATGACACTGTGCACCTTCTATATATGTTATTATTTAAAAGCTGCTTGTGATGGGCTTTGGTTCATCATGTGACTTTCTCATCACCAACCTTCACAAAAACCGATGTCAAGTGCTTCAATAGGTTGGATATAATAACATTTTATCAGTTAATGAAATTACGGTATTTGACTGTAAATTTAAGTTAAAACCGTAAAACCTAAAACGTTGCTACCGTATTTTTTACGGTAAAATTCCGGTAACCACAGCTGCCGGTTTTTTACTGTAAATTTTACGGATTTTTTTTTACAGTGTACATCACAAAGCATAAGTAAACAATTTCATAATGCTTAATGTAAATTATGGTTTTATATGGACAATGTTTTCAAAACACTTACTCCCATGCTACACTGGGGGCATTGATACTTTTTTCCATGCAACTGCATTATAATTGCATTATCACAACAGTGGTTGCAAGCCTTAAGGGAGATGCCTCCTAAAACGAAAAGATAATTTCAGACAATGTTTCAGAATGAGTGCTGAAAACTATCATATGATTGTGAATATATGACTTTTGTGTGTGTGTGTGTGTGTATGTATGTGGTATGTGTTTGTGTGTGTGTGTGCAAAAAAAAATTTAAGTATATAAGTGAACCTCATGGAACATATTAAATTAATAAAGAAAATCCATGGCATAACCCCTTTAATGCCCAACAGGCAAGGGGGGGGTTGGGGGGTGTGGTGTCTTTGTAGAGGGGGTGTGTGACACTCGCTGCGGTAGCAAGGGGGCATGAAGGGGTGTGTCGGGAGATGGGGCAAAGGGGAGAAGGGGCTAGAACCCCAAGCCGGCTGCCGTGTTCGCCGGTTGCCTCGTCCAAGGACTCGCTCGTGTGGTTTGTTCACACGTAGGCGAAAACCCCTGGGCTTTTGACAAGACATGGTGGCGTAGGGGGATGTAGTCGGACAGGTCTCGGGGGGTAACGATGTTAAAGAGCCAGTTACGTATTGAGGCTCTGCTCGCCGAGAACTAGGCTGAGGGGGGACCGAACAAGGAAAAAACATTAAAAAGCATGGAGATGTGAGAATGTCTTTGGTGGTGCGGTTGTGGTTGGTACGGGAGGCGTATCTATAGCCGCGCAACTCACAGACACTTAGGGGGTGGGTGGGGGGAATTGTTAAGGGGGGAACTGTTCCCAACAGGTAGCTAACATGTGGTGTAGAATAAACTGGAGACAGATGCCAGTGAGTCTGGTGGGGCTGTGAGAGGAGAACACTAGCCTTGACCAAACTTGTTTAGTAGGTTGCGGTTCGGTGATGGAGGGCTGAGATGTTAGGTCCTAGGGGGGGTGCGGGGCAGAAGGAGAGGCCGGGTAGACAAACGGCAGGTTTCGGGGAAAAAAAGTGGGGGAAGGGTCGTCGCCACAATTGCGCGAAAGCAGGAGGTGTCTGGGCGGAGGGGGGGCCTAACAAAGGGCAGTCGTGTGTAGCTGGAAGGCGTTGACTCTGCGAGCACTGCGAGATGCGAAAGTCTGGACGAAAGGGTGGAGTGTGTGATGGGGATGGTGTAGAAAGGAGGGGAAAAGAGTGAAAGTGAAAGTGGTTGATAACAACGGTGCGACAACAGGGTGAGGGGTGTGCCGTGGAGCGGGGTTTAGGATACCTCTCGGGGGTTGGCTGAAAAGGAGTGTGGCGTTGCTGCAAAAAGATAGAAGCGTGCAAGAAAAGAAGAAAAAAAGAGAGAAGGCCGCCTGGCAGGGTGGGGCAAAACGACAAGGCAAGAAAAACAAGATCTGGAAACAGCTAAAAAAACAAAAAACGGCGTCGGATGTAGCAAAAAAAAGGAGAAAGTAAGGTGCAAATACATCTTACAACTAAGGGATGGGCATAAAAAAGAAGAGGGGGGTTAGGACATGAACACGGCGTTGGGGTGAAAAGGCAAGGGTGGCAACACCCAGTGGGAGACAAAAGAAGCTGAGGGAGAGAGAGACTCCATCAGGGGTGGAAAGGAAAAGAAGTAGGGGATGGTGAACATGGGGGGCGAACCAGAGGAGAAACAGAAAGACAACAGGGGGGACAAGAGAAAACACGAGGACAAACCCGAGCAACGACAAAAGGCGAAAGAGAGGGTGAATCGGAGACGCAGTCGGGACAGAGGGGGAACGCGTGGAGCGGTGAAGGACAACAAAACAAAGAGCGGAACGGAAACACGCGGCAGGCAAAAACCAGCAAAGAAACCCAGAAATCAAGGGCAACAGAGAAGAGAGCCTCATAAGCCGAAAACAGGGACAGAACCGGCAATGGGGCAACAATAGCTCTGGAGGTATGGGGCGTATAAACACTAGATGAGGAAAAAAACATCAACAACTCCACGTCATTCAGCACGTAATTGTCTATTTTGAAAGATAGCAGAACAGCAAAAACATCTCATGCGTCATGCCCACGTTCCTTACAAACTATGGTTTTGAACTTGGTGTACGTGCTTGTGTCATTCAAGACCTGTGTGTCTCTGTATATGGTCTCCCCCTTAAGATAGTCTGGTCTTACATGTCTAATATTAAGGCCTCTCATAACGTGGTCCGAAAGGGTCGTCTATCATCCATGACACCAGAGCAGTCGGTAACTCCAGTAAGACAACCTTGTTCAAAGCTTCTCTCTCTTAACCCTGGGATAATTACACCACAGGAGAGAGGACCACTACACAAACATTCCATTGATTTCTGCCTTTAATAGTCAATCACTGGAGACAAACTCTCCAAAGATGAACGAGACAACAGCAAGAGTCGGGGAAAAAATAACTGAATGAGTTATTTGAATTGAATACTTGATCCTCTAATGTAAAAATCAAGTGGATTAGGTCTTAAAGGGATAGTTTACCCTGACATTGTTCCTTCATGCATTTTTGGCAACTCCGGGCCGGCGTATCATGTTGTTCCCTGAACACGCAGACCAAAACCTCCTCCTTCCATTGACAAGATCCAACTCTCCTGGTTGTGGCTGGGAACACGCCTCACACCGATAATCCGATCAATATGACACAGCGCATTCAATCCTGATAACCACATCGTTGAGCGTCGCAATACTCAATCACAACACCCCAAAATAAATTAATTAATAAATAAATAAAATAGCTTATTGTAGGTATTTCAGAAAAATTGCAAAAATGTAAAAAGGACTCATGAAACAACAAAAAAGGGAAATATGACATGCACAAATATAACACCATTATTTTGGCCAACAGAAATAATAATATTATGGTTTTTTTAAAAATATCAATATGGTAAAAATGTCCTTCATAATATATAGTAATTGTGTCAATGTGGTAGCCACCTGTTTGATCAACAGCTGCATAATAGTATAAAATAACAGAATTTTTAAAAAAAAAAGTAAAAAAATTATTTTTGTGAAAACTATGCAATTATTGGATGCATTCTTTTTTACATCAAGGAATGCTGTTGAATCATATCTGCTTTATATTCAGTTATATTCAAAAGCCCCACATTTTCAGAAAACATTACTCTCGCTCTCTCTCTCTCTCTCCATTGCTTAATGACATGCGAGCAAAGAGTTTGGAAATCAGTTGTGGGGAAATTATTACATGGAATCATTGCTGTGAATTCGGTCATAACGTTTATTATCAGTCCTGTTTGAAAGGAGTGCCCTTGCTGTGAAAATCAGAGAAACAATATTCCATTGTGGTTTGTATGTAATAGATTGAATCTTCTTTGTTAAGACTTTTTACGTACTCACTAGTTTGTGTGTTTTGTGTGGGTTCAGGCGGTTGTATTTTCTACACTGCACTGTAAACAATGGCCGTGATTTTAACGGTAAAAGACTGTACAAATGCTACAGTAAAAACCTGTTAAATGGTTAACGGTAAATTCCCCTACTATATACGGTGAAAAACTGTATTGGACATTAATTTTACGGTAGTATACCGTTTTTGGAAGTGAAATAGGCGTATAATTTACAGTGAATAACCGTAAATTGACATTCCCAGAATTCCCTGCGTTACATTTCAAATTTGATGTTTTTTTTCCCTTTTAAATAATATGTTTCTTCTTAGTTTTTCCTTATCAGTTTTGTATATTAGGGTTGAGTGTTACACCTAATGTTGTCAAATTAATGTTTATTGCATTATTTCAGTTTCATGTTTGTTACCGTGATGGTGTTTAGTGTTTGTGAATGACGCTGTGCACCTTCTATATACAGTATGTTATTGTTTAAAAGCTACTTGTGATGGGCTTTTGTTCATCATGTGACTTTCTCATCACCACCTGCATTTGGTGGTTATCAGTGTATTACAAAGGTACAAAACAGATGTCAGTGCTTCAATAGGTTGGTATATTAACATTATATCAGTTAATGAAATTATGGTATTTAATTGTAAATTTAAGTTAAAACCTAAAACGTTACTACCGTATTTTTTTTACGGTAAAATTCCAGCAACCACATCTGCCGTTTTTTTACCGTAAATTTTACGATTTTTTTTTTACAGTGTAAATGTTGCTTTTATTTATGGTTTTAAATATTGGAAAGAAAGTAGAAAAAAGGGGCGTTTATTAAATTTTATTGTTGGCCAAGACAGCAATTGTTCTAATTAGAAGGAAAAAAGTAGAAGGGAAGGAAATTATGTTAATGGCACTTAAGAAATCTAATTAAAGCAAGAATAAGACAGAATTTATGTTTTATAAATTAATGAATAATATCGAAGGTTTTAAAGATGTATGGAATCATGAAGATGTTTTGTGCACTGTTATACTGTAGATGATGATTTATTTTTCTCATTGAATCGAGTAATTATCGTTTGTGTTTTGGTGATCCTTAATTAAATGGAATTGTATGATTTTGTTAAATTTTGTAAAAAAAAAAAAACAAACACTCTCTCTCTCTGTAATGGTATACACCAACATACAGTTCAATTTCAGACATTCAAGTTTTATTTTGTATAGCCGCTTTTCAACGATACAAACCTGCCAAGCAGCGTTACAGAAATAATTAATGTTTCTACATTACATTTAGTAGTTTTTAGCGGTGACTCATGCATAATGTCCAGTAAGGATAATGCCGTTCATTTTACACTTACCCTAATCAAACAGATGGTGAACACTATTAACTGAAATGATTATATGTTGCAATTAAACTTTGCGATTAAACATTGAGACTAAGCTAAATTTGGTAGTTTTATATGTTGTTCCAGGGTTAGCATCATCTGAGGTCTTCTGGGGGGTTGGCATCATCTCTTCTCAGGTGTTCGGTCATCTCAGATCTTCGTAAGGGTTAGATCCAGACTGAAGCTTGTGTAATTCCTATTGCCTCGGGAGGCAGAAACAGAGAAGCAGATAGAGACATAATTAGCGTAACTGCTGTTCCAACCAAACAAAATTGATTTCTTTAACCCAAACTAAAGAATAATAATGTGATTTTTGATCAGATATAACTGCAGTAAAAGATTATGATATGCATTATTTGAATTCTTGGCCAAAGAGGTGTGTTTTTAATCTAGATTTAAACAGAGAGAGTTTGTCTGAACCCCAAACGTTATCAGGAAGTCTATTCCAGAGTTTGGGAGCCAAATATGAAAAAGCTCTAACTCCTTTAGTAGACTTTGCTATCCTAGGTATACTACCAAGAGTCCAGAGTTTTGCGACCTAGGGAGCGTGATGATTGTAGCGTGACAGAAGGCTAGTTTATGTACGCAGAGCTAGACATTAAGGGCTTCTAATGTAAGTAATAATATTTTGTAACTGATGCAGAACTTAATAGGTAGCCAGTGCAGAGACTGTAAAATTGATCTTTTTAAAATATGATAAAAAAATGATCATATTTTCTTGACCTGGTAAGGACTCTAGCAGCTGCATTTTGGACTACCTGTAGCTTGTTTATTGAGGATGCGACAACCACCTGCGTGCATACAATAGTCCATGTCTAAAAGTCATAATCATAACCTATGGAAAACTGTTGTACCATGGCGCAGTACGTTTTTCTCTAACCTTTTTTAATTTGATGGGGCAACAGCTTATAATGTATTAGAGAAGATAGTGTCCATATTGCTAGTCATTTCGTCTAGTTCCTTTGTATTTATGGGTACAGAAAGCAGTTGAGATAAATCAGGCAGGTTATTCGTGAATCTATCTTTGGTGGTTGTAACAATAGTTCTACCCGGACGATAACATGGAGCTATATAGTAAAGTAATTAGTAAGCCATATAGTAAAGAATTACAGTAAATTCTGACAAGGCTGTACACTGCAATGCTAAGAGAAAGGCATTATTTATTTTTCTGGTTGGCTCAGTGTAATTATAACAATCAAATCTAAATATAATTCAGCTCCTATAGTAAAACAGTAACTGTATTTCATTTCAATAAATTACTTTGAGTTTGGCCTTCGGCTGACTCATAATGGGCTTTAATATTTGGGCACAAGCTTTTTTAAATTTACCTAGTGAAAGAACAGAGAGAAGCGACTGTGGCTGAGCAAACTGTAAAGTAAAAAATCACAGTAGCTCATCTTCTACTTCTAATTATTATGCAGATTACTCAATGCATTTTGTTTTATAATTGAATTGAAAGAAGTCATCTATTTTGCATGATATCTTACCAAGCAGTAAGGTGTGAAGAGCACCAAAAATACGTCTACACACTGCATATTTTAAATTTTTATAACTGATGGTGCAAGCATGTCCATCTGAACTAAGAATGTACAGTGGGGCAAAAAAGTATTTAGTCAGCCATTTAGCAAGTTCTCCCACTTAAAAATATGAGAGAGGCCTGTAATTTTCATCATAGATATACATCAACTATGAGAGACAAAATAAGAAAAAAAAAATCCAGAAAATCACATTGAAGGATTTTTAAAGAATTAATTGGTAAATTCCTCGGTAAAATAAGTATTTGGTCACCTACAAACAAGCAAGATTTCTGGCTCTCACAGACCTGTAACTTCTTCTTTAAGAGGCTCCTCTGTCCTCCACTCGTTACCTGTATTAATGGTATCTGTTTGAACTCGTTATCAGTATAAAAGATATCTGTCCACAACCTCAAACAGTCACTCCAAACTCCACCATGGCCAAGATTAAATAGCTGTCAAAGGACACCAGAAACAAATTTGTAGACCTGCACCAGGCTGGGAAGACTGAATCTGCAATAGGTAAGCAGCTTGGTGTGAAGAAATCAACTGTGGGAGCAATTATTAGAAAATGGAAGACATACAAGACCACTGATAATCTCCCTCGATCTGGGGCTCTATGCAAGATCTCACCCCGTGGGGTCAAATGATCACAAGAACTGTGAGCAAAAATCCCAGAACCACACGGGGGGACCTAGTGAAAGACCTGCAGAGAGCTGGGACCAAAGTAAAAAAGGCTACCATCAGTAACACACTGCGCCGCAGGGACTCAAATCCTGCAGTGCCAGACGTGTCCACCTGCTTAAGCCAGTACATGTCCAGGCTTGTCTGAAGTTTGCTAGAGAGCATTTTGGATGATCCAGAAGAGGATTGGGATAATGTCATATGGTCAGATGAAACCAAAATAGAACTTTTGGTAAAAACTCAACTTGTCGTGTTTGGAGGATAAAGAATGCTGAGTTGCATCAAAAGAACACCATACCTACTGTGCAGCATGGTGGTGGAAACCTCATGCTTTGGGGCTGTTTTCTGCAAAGGGACCAGGACCACTGATCCGTGTAAACGAAAGAATGAAATCGTGAGATTTTGAGTGAAAACCTCATTCCATCAGCAAGGGCATTGAAGATGAAACGTGTCTGGGTCTTTCAGCATGACATGATCAATGATCCCAAACACACCGCCCGGGCAACGAAGGAGTGTTTTCGTAAGAAGCATTTCAAGGTCCTGTAGTGGCCTAGCCAGTCTCCCGATCTCAACCCCATAGAAAATCTTTGGAGGGAGTTGAAAATCCGTGTTGCCCAGCGACAGCCCCAAAACCTTACTGCTCTAGAGGAGATCTGCATGGAGGAATGGTCCAAAATACCAGCAACAGTGTGTGAAAACCTGTGAAGACTTACAGAAAACGTTTGACCTCTGTCATTGCCAACAAAGGGTATATACAAAGTATTGAGATGAAATTTTGTTATTGACAATACTTATTTTCCACCATAATTTGCAAAAAAAATTCTTTAAAAATCCTACAATGTGAATTTCTGGATTTTTTTTCTCATTTTGTCTCTCATAGTTGATGTATACCTATGATGATAATTACAGGCCTCTCTCGTCTTTTTACGTGGGAGAACTTGCACAATTGGTGGCGGACTAAATACTTTTTTTTTTCCCCCCCCGGTAACTTTTAACACTGCATAAGCCTTTTTACATTTCCGTATTGTAAAATGTACCTAGTTTCTCTAAACATTAATAGCAAAAATTTCTATAATTCAAATACAATGCAACAGCAATGCAAACCAAAAGAATCCTTAAGAGACATTAAAAATGTCACTATTCATTGTACTGAGAACCTTATTGAGCTCTTATAGTCATGTGCACTCATTCTTCCTCCAATTTTGGCTTCTATATTATATCATGTGATCCTAAAGTGGATGTTTCTTCCCTCTAATGGTTCTGTGATATTATCAGAGATGCATTTGTATTGAGACTTCATTTCTTTTTTCATTATGGTGGAAGTAAATGAGAGTGAGAGAGAGTAAAATAGAGATATGATGACAATTATAATGATAGCTCTTGAGGAGTCACTTTGTTGTCTGCCCTAATATATCACAGAACATGAGTATTAAGAACAGCTCCAAATATGCCTGCGGCAAAGAAGAAAAGACAGTTTTAAGAAAAAAAAGCCTACAAGAGTGCAAAATAGGATAAAATGGTGAAGCCATAGTGAAACATTTTAATTTTTGTCTTTGTAGTAAACTTTTCTTAGTGTGGTTTTAAAACATGCTTCCAAATTTATTTGCTGTCAATAGAATGACTAATGGGTTCCCCATAAATCTGGGTACAAAATACAAAAACATGATGCTTCTTTCCGCATTTGTTCTCAACATATTGCCCAGCCAAATGTTCCTGGAAATGCATCCTTGCTAGTACTGGAACAATATTCCTATCAAACAAACAGACCTTAGATACAGGTCAAAAGTGACAGAGAAATGTTAACAACACCACCAGGGAACAAGGGACTTATACTTGGAGGTGTCAGATCACCAAAGGTAAAGGTTTGTATAATTTAAATTCCATAAACTCTGCATGTGAGAAATATGAGCCTGAGGCTAAGTTATTGAAAAGAATAATAACTTATCAGCAGGAAATGTTTAGTTAATGTGACAGCATATAAATCATTTGACTAATAATATTTCAAATAAGCTCTAAAAGCTCTACTTGGTCCATCAAACACATAAAGAAGGTCCCTTGTAAAGGGTATCAAAAAGTTTGAAAACCCCTGACTTAAGGCCCGTTCACACCAAGCACGATAACTAAAAAGATAACGATAAAGATATAGTTCTAAAAATCGTTATCAATATTAAAAAATAGCAGAGTCCACACCACAACTACAACGATAAAGACAAAGAGAAACGATATCGTTGGAATCACTTTCAGGAACGTTTTTTTTCCCAGCTGATGAACGATAAAAATAATTGACACCCAATCAGAATCCATCCTACTATAACGAGCTCGAGAATTTAAAGCGGCAGACACGCGTGCGCTTAGAATAAACAGATGTTATCGTTCGCTGGTGTGGACGCTAATATTTTTATCTTTATAGTTATCGTTCTTGGTGTACAGGGCTTTAGCCTATGCATTTTTCTTAAAGAAATATCTCACACAAAAATTAACATCTGCTTAAATGTACTCACCCTCAGACCATCCAACATGTAGATGAGTTTTATTTCGGAGAGATGTCAGTAATCCACACGCACTTCCAGTCCATTCAATTACTGTATTGTAAAGTTGAAAAGCTGCTGTTTTTAAGAAACAGATTCTATCCAATCAGTAAGAGTTTAACTTTAAAACGTCTGTACTGTGCTACTCCGCAGCGGTACCTACCCGAGCCAGTCTAAATAGTCAGAATATAAACACGTATTATAGGTGTACCGTAGTGATTCAGTATAAGCCAAAAACACGGCTTGGAAAATGGATAAATGGTGTACTCGCTTATTATATCAATTTTGAACACAAAAAAATTACGGACTGCAGCTTTAAATATTTTTGTAGCTGCATTTTAAAACATAAATTACACAGGCTATTTTAAATATAATCGAATTAGCTTCTGCCTGGTAGCTAAATCTGTCGTAATACAAGGCCAACTATTAGATAAACAACTGTGCATATGTTTTTGTGTTATGAGACGAAGATATTTCAGCAGGTTGTCTGTCTTATTAGAAAGAGCTTTCTCAGGCGTGGGCACAATACGAAGGTAAAGATGCACCTTGCATCCCAAGTAAAATGAAATAAGCTGGACCGAAGGGGACAAGCAGTGTTTTATCTTTCATTTTAGCATTATTTATTCAATTTGTCCGATGCCCACATATCTATAAGGAAATGAGAGTGATCGTGCCGATAACCGGAATCACCAAGTCCTAAAGGACTGCGGTTTGCAATAGCAAAACTCCAAATACAATCAGAGTCATATTTTCTTTTAACTTTTTGCTTTGAATGCCAGCTATTTTGCTATTGTGTACCTTCGGTTTGTAGTACAGCATGTTGACCCCAATTTAAATCAACTGAATCAATAATGCTTTTCGAGGTTTTGTATGAATACAAGTTGCAGCATGTTTCTACACCTGAGATAACCTAAGTAAAGCACAGCCTTCAGAGATACATCTCCTTTGGCTTGTGTTATGAATATTAATGCCATATAATTATACAACTATCCCAGTGGGTAGATATTGGAGGCCTTATAGATTAGCAGCCCATTGGCCTGTATGAATACTAATGGTAGAAGGTGCGCAGTGCAGGTCCACAGAGAGTCTGCTGATTGACCTGCACTTTAGTTGCTGAGCATCACAGTCAAGCAATCAATAGCAATGGAGAATCTTTTCAACTAAAGCCAAAAATGTCCATGTCTGGTCTTATTCAAACTGCAACAAACTTTCCATAATTACAACAGGGACAGTTTTTCCAAACACTTGACAAACGTCTTGTATATATTATTGAAAGGTCATATTAAGTTATTGAAAAAAACAGTAAACACAAAATTATTTGGACTTGATTTACTTACTTGAGATATTTTGAAGACGCTGTTCTTTTGGAATATCTGCCCACATTGACTACCCATGGCATACACATTAACTAAATGGCATTTAAGGGTGTAGATTGTGTCATCATTTACTCATCCTCATGTCATTCCAAACTTGTATGACTTGATTTCCTTAGTGAAAAAACAAAAGACATTTTGAAAAATGTGTCTGCATTTTTTGTCGCTACAATGGCAGTCATTGGGGTCCAAGTTTCTATAGCTTCATTCATCTGCTTCAGTATCTGGTTTAAAAAAGGCAATTTTTTACCTTAATATATATCCTAATTACCCTAATTTGCACCCCAATAGCACAATGTCAGCACAATGTTAAATTTGCATGGATTTTGGAATGACATAAGGACAGTAAACAGTAAATAAATAAATAAATAAAAACACACACTTGAATTATTATGCATTGTAGTGGTCATTTGAATGTAGTTTCGCATGAATACCACAATTGCAGACTGAAAAAAAACAAAACCGTTAGAGTGAAAAATTGTGTAATGTAACCAATGCATTACTCTCAGTAAAGAATTGCCATCACACACTGTTGATTTCTCAGTATAAATGGTTACATGTGCCTGTAAATGATTAACTATAATGAATATCAGTAACATTATCATGCAACACATCAGCTAGAATGAACAAACTACCTAAATATGTAAATTTCCCAAGTCTGAGTTCATGCACCAACAGACAATACAACTTACCAACAATACAAAAGGAATTGTGCAAGGAACCCTACTGTCAAACTGTTCAATACAGTACACAGAAATTCAGATCATGTGCTTCAGCAGACAAACAACACAGACGGAACTCAAAGGACAGGGGTTGTTTTAGGACATTTTGTTGGCACATTTATAAATGATGAACCTGATGTTGAACTTAGGATCTGGACAAATCTTGAATTTTAAAAACGACATGGAATATAAAAACTATAAGATATGCTGCAGTGAGGGTGACAGAACATATTATGCAAGATAAAATTTATTTTTATATGCAAATTAAGATTTCAAATGAAAGAAAAAGAAAAAGAAATGGCTCCACTCCAAAAATAAAAAACAGTATTCATTCATGGCACTCGAAACCAATGTGACCCTGGACAACAAAACCTAGTCATAAGTCACATGGGTATAAAAGTAATTGTGTGGGTCAAAATGATCATTTTTTCTTTTAAATATATCAAATATATCACCGTAAAAACCATCAAAACCTTTGCTGAGATCGTCTTGGACAATTTTAAAGGCAATTAATTTTTATTTTATTTTTTGCACCCTCAGATTCCAGATGTTTAAATATTTGTTTCTCAGCCAAATATTGCCCTAACAAACCATACATCAATGGAAAACTTATTTATTCATCTTTACTGAGTTACAATTTAAAATGATGGTTTGTGGATCCCGGCACATTCTAAGGAGAACATTTGAAGAGTATCTGGTCGCTTTGTTCATGTAGTTCACATTTTAGAATTATTTATATACTATTACAGTATTTATTCATTTTATGAATTAGATTTTATTTTTATATTTTTAGTTCATTTTAACTTTAAAGTTTTAGTCATTTGGTTATGTACTTATTATTAGCTTTTGTTCTTGATTTTTAAAATTCTATTTGGGTTTCATTTATTTTTATTTAAGTTTGAGTAATTTTAGAACATTAACTTATTTTATTTCAGGCAGTTGCCAAGGAAACATTAGCAGAGACATTTTAAAAATGCGTAATGGTAGTATTTGTTATACTAAATTTTAATTATGCTTATTTTAATGAATAAAGGTTGTCCAAACAGGACAAATTCAGTGTATTACAGTAATAAGAATGAGAATTTGTGTCAAAAATCTTATCTTAACGCAAAAATCTTAATGGTCTGAAAAACAGGTTTCATTTTCTGTATGCAAATGTAGTGACTTTTTTCTTTTGATTTTGTAGGGGAAAAGGACAATAGGACAGTCTTGATAGACCACTCACGGTTTCCATAACATCACTGCACACCATCTGCTGAAAATATTCCCTTCTGCTGTTTTTCCAGAGAACTGGAGGTTCAAACATATACTTCAAAAGCACTAGTAGCACATTTCAACACAGTTTAGAAAAACAGGGCAAGAAAGGCAGAAACACAAAGGAAATGAAAGATGTTCTCTTTTTTTAAAAAGACAGCTATGTTCTGTCTCTGCTCCACTTAAATAACATTCCAGTAATAGCCATAATTATTTAATCTCTGTCAGGTTTTACAGAGCTCTCAACCAGCATAAGCTGTCAGAGGTAAATTCACAGTTCCATCAACCCCATCATCGCTCTTATCAGATCTAATTTGGAGCCATTACAGTCATTCTAATGGTCATTAGATAGACAGTCTCAACAAAAAGGACTAAAATAAACATGATACCAGCTGTTAGCCATCTACATGCTTCTCAAGTGGTCCGACAGCAATGCATTCTCACTCACAGGTGGATGAGAAGAAATAACAGGGAATGCGGATGATGTTAGATGGACATTTGTAGGGTAAAAGGGCATCAGAGATGATAAAGTCTTTACATGCTGCGGGAGCGTGATCCAGTTATTCAACAGAAAGAGACGTCAATCCTCAATATAAAAGTCGAAGTTAAAGCTTACATGAAGAAAAAGACAGAGAATGGGAGACAGACAAGGTACAAATCTGAACACTGAGCATTTACTCTGAAGGTTATGGCGACCAGCAATGAGAAATGGCGAGCTGTGAAAAAGTAATGTGGACGAGCAGAGCCGAGGCAGGAGGAGGGATCGTGCTCCAGTGCTACATTACATGAGAACGAGACACGAGAGATAACCAGTCCCTGGATAGCAGGAAATGTGGAATGAAAGAAGCCAAAGGAGGGGAGAAAACAACTGACAAAGGAAAACAAACAAGGTTAAGGAATCAGATGCAACAATAAATGGGTCAAACTTTTTTTTTTTTTTTTTTTACATTTCCCACCTGAAGGTAGATTATATAATGTTAGTCATTGTCATCTTTGAACTTAAAATCTACAATTTCGATTTCATGGACCATGATCCAGTTTTCTTGAACTTCAAATAAATATGTGACCCTAGAGCACAAAAGCAGTCATAAGTAGTAAGGGTATATTTGTAGCAATAGCCAAAAAAATTGTACATTTTAGTTATGCCAAAAATCAGTAGAATTAAGTAAAGATCATGTGCCATGAAGATGTTTGTAAAACGATGTTTTGCATCCTCAGATTTCAGATTTTCAAATAGTTGTATCTCGGCCAAATATTGTCCTATCCTAACAAAACCTACATCAATGGAAAACTTATTTATTCATCTTTCAGAGGAGGTACAAACCTCAGTTTCAAAAATTTAATCTGTATGAATGGTTTTTTTGATGGTGTATGCTCCAGGGTCAAATAGTGTTTTTTCCCCTTACCCAGCTGTGACAAGCATGCAGATACGGGGGATTGTGCTTGCTTATGTTTCCATTTCTGCAGCACTGCACTGGGTAGCTCCGCCCACTGTGAAATCTCATTGGTCCAAAATCCCACTCTTCATAACTGTCAAATAATTCCTGATTGGTTGTGATTGTGTTTGAGCCACAGCAGTTCTAGGGTGGACAGACAAACGGTTTGTCACTGAATCTTTTCATCTGGTCATGACAATGTGATAAAATTAGGTAATTTCTTGCTACTGTGCTGAACCTGAGTGAACCTGATTACAAGTAAAACGATTAACAGTGCTTATTAATAGCCAAGCTCATATCGAACTTGTACCATTTTGCAGATTTCTGGAGAATAAGATAAGCATCATTGGCAAAGTTCTAAACATCCCTTCCTTGGTTTGTTATAAATATTTTGGATAACCTTTTAAAATATAGTACTACTCTGCTTAATAGAGTTTCATATACATTCTGCCGAGAGTTCTCTCAAATTCAAACAGTTTCAATTACATTGGACGGTTTACAAATTTATCATGCTAAATGTGTTCAAAAAATGGATAAGGGACCTTGTCAAAATAAATGTCATCATTATACACTGAAGGCAAATATAAACACATATTTAGCATGCTTGTCCCCACAAACTACTCTTCCACAAACTAGCAATAGTGTGTTTTATATCTATACCTGAAAATATATTTTGGTGTGAAATGAAAAGATTTTATGTAGTACATTTATGTAGAATCCTACGTACTTCATTATGTATGATGACAAATATGCATATCTATTTCAGTTTATCGTTTAGTTACAACTTTAACCAAAATTGGATGCCAATTTTTATGCAAACTGAAATGCATCTGAAGGCTAAATTATATTGAGGAGGGAGTGTGTTTAGGAAAAATAGTATCACTCATAGACCTCCATTAATACCGTTTCCGGAATAGGAAATTGTATGCTAAATGCGTTTATGCATTAATCTTCAGAATGTAGAGTTATAGAACAAGCCATTTAAAGTTATTTACAATGATAAATGATATTTTTGGAGCTGGGGAAGGAAAATATTAAAAAATGCTTATTTAAGGTGAGAAAAAATAAAGGAAAATTAGATCATTTTTTATGTAAGATCCCTATAAAAGACAACACAACATACTCACAGCAAAAAGACAATAAATCTGATCGTATGACTGTGACTTTGATATCACTCCACCTCACAAGTCAATCGCCAAAAGATGCCTGTGATTTAGGCCTAACTTGGTTCCATGCCCATTGAAACATCTGTTTCCTCTGAACAGGGAGTCTTTAAAAACCCATTGCAACAGCATAAGTCATGACAGCATCATAAAAATCACTTAGAACTGGCATGGCATCAAAACAGCCTGAACAATTTATAAGATGAACTGATGAAGGTTGTAAGGACCAGATGAAAATGTTGCAGCAAAATGAGCTATGAACTCAATAAACAACCTTTTCACCCAAGTACAGCGAGACGCAGGGATGCTAAATGAAAAAGGAGACTCGGAAATGATTTTGTTTTCTCGTGAACAAAACAACAACAAAAGCTCCTTACCTCTTAGTTCAAGTTAATTTATCACGCACAAAAGCCCTCACTGAATTCTTCATTCACACTTCAAACACATTTCGACATGCATTATGAAGCAAGCCGAATATATCTTGGGGATAATGTAGAACGATTACATAGTACATGCGTTGAGTGTTTTTCACAAAAGCGCACATGTATCTTTTGTTCATGCCCCAGATAAACACCTCAGACAGGCAAATGCTGTGCCACATGTGGCGATCTGACCTCTCATTTAGCTGACATTCCTGAAATTATCACAGTACGCTACACTTGATTACCTGCGCATCAGTTTGTAAGGTGCTGCAGACAATGCAGATATCACACACAGGCTGATGCACATTTATAACGCTCAGCTTGTTTGTTAGCTTGTTTCCTATAGGAAGTAAGGGGGATGAGATGACACAGATATGTTCACCCCTTAATGTTAGGAAATTTGTTCCATTAGCCTCTGTGATCTCGCTGGCTTGAAAGGAGGAGAACCATAGTAACCAGCTGAGCATCACGCATCCTCCCACTAGTGCGGTGTTCAGGATTTCAAAGACCTGCACCTGCAGCTGAACATGACCGTCCTAAGGCATTTTTCTCTTTTCAATGCACAAAGAAAGAGAGAAAAGAAAGAAGAGAATAGGAAAGAAAGAAAGAAGAAAGAAGCAAAAAAAGAAAGAAGAAATTGCTATATTTGGTAAGCAAAAAGTTGGTTGTTTTTTTACATGTGCATTTTCAATTAATCCTTTATTATATGACAGTGTTTCATGTGCATTCAAGCTATGAATTTTATCTGTCTGTTTGTTCTCTAGGAATCAAATCCATAACATTGGCATGATTCTGAATTGAACTGAGCATGCATTTTGAATTTTTAGTATGAATTATTCATAAATGGTATCATGCACACAAAATATGAGGTATTTTCAGAAACTCTGTATGATTAATATTTAATGTTATTAATTATTAATAAAATGCCACACGTATTTTCTTTGGTATAAGTGTAAATACTTTATACTATTTATATGCAAACAGTGGCAGACATTTGCACCTCAGTACTGTGGTACATTATAAAACAGTATCCATAAACAATGTATTGAGTGTAAATAATAATTTTTATTAAAATTATTAAATGGATGCAGCCTTATTGGGACAATTAAGACCTCCCTATACATCTACCCCAACCCTACCCGATAAACACTTTCTTATTAAAAACCTGTGTGGTACTTAATTTACACTTTTCAGTTATTTTTTAATTTATTTTGTTTATTTTTTTTTTAAATAAACAGCTTTCCAATCTGATATGTGATGGGAAAAGAGAGAACGAGTTCGTCAAAAGGTGAATTTGAACTCGGGTCAATCGCATCAAAAGTTAACATCAAAAAGTTAGATCCTTACAGCTTACGCTTTTGTTGTATTGTGTGGCATGAGTCTTTTGTAATTTTGTCTATCCCAACCAGACATTGGTGGGCGGAGTTAAACTAAATAGCCTCTGCTAACAAGGTGGGCTATTTGCACTTTGTGTAAATACTAGGGATGAACATACCCGATCTGAGTCCTGTACTCGATACTCGTACTCGTTTAAAATTTTTGTTTTTTTGTGGCCCCACGATACCCAAACGCAATACAAACAGCAGTAATAAAACCATATTCAGACAAGAAACAAAGACAACAGAACAAAACAAAGAATGGAGTTAAGGATGTCTACTACTAAGTATATGTATACAATGAATATAACATTAAACATTCAGTATTAACGCCTGTATAGCTGATGTGCGTGAGCTGATAAACAAAGCGCGCTGAGTGGATTGAGTGCGCGGCGGCGGCGCAGATGCGCGAGCTTGTCGAGTGAATATACCTTTCTCAAAGACATCACTGGAAAGTTTGTAGTTCGGTCGGATGTGTAAAAAACAAGTAAAACAATGCACAAGTTACTAACGGAGGGATGAGAGAGAGATGCGGGCGGCTAGCTGCGCACTTCTAGTTGTGTGATCTTTGATGGCATCACTCGCACAAACGCATCATTGGGATTAAAAAAATAAATCGTATTAAAAATAAGGACATTTAAGGGGCATCACTATAAACCTAATTTTTGTTCACCTTAGGCATACCACGAATTTCTGGCGAACAGGAATTAGCAGCTTGTGTGAAATGCGCTAGCTGTACTATTCTGCATCAGTACAAATACTTGCACGCGTTGCGCGTTTTGCTTGCTTGAGTGTTTCTGCATTTATATGAGTGGCTTTGGAATATAAATGGCAGCACGTTTCAGATGAAAAAAAACGCGACTTCTATTTCTGAAAATATCACAGTTTGGAGATTTATAATGAGTGGTTCCCTGCATTTTTACAGCAAAGCGCATGATTACAGTAAGCCGCTGCAATGGAGCAGCTCTGCTATTAAATTAAAGTGAGTACATAGAGCAAAAATTTACAGTGAAAGTAAAACAAAAAACTTGTAAAATTATTTTAATGGGCCATTAATTAAGTGTTGAAAATAAACGACGGATATACGTTCAAACAAAAATTATTATAAAAAATGATATATTTTGATATTTGTTACCTAAGTGGGGTGCAGGGACAATATAGTATTTATCAAATCATACAAAAAAATTCTTCATACAGTGGTCTACCAGTAAAACTGATACAAATTTGGGACCAAAAATTATTCAGACCGAGTCTGGGAAAAAAAAAAAAAAGTTCAAGTTTGCATGAAGCTGGGTGACAGCATGCCCAGGAGACTATATGCTGCCATTAAGGCTAAGGGCTGCCCGACTAAGTTGTGTAAATACTGTCATACTAACAGCTGTCTAATTTTTTGGTTGATTGTAATCTATTACATACCTTTTTATTAAAATGGTCTAACATTGTCAAGATGAATTTGTTCTGACACAGTTTAACTCAGGGTTACGTGTATTGTAACCTGGTTCCTCGAGGGAACGAGACGCTGCGTTGAGAACGCTAGGGGAACGCCTTCTGCGACCCACGCTCTGAATCACATGTGAAATCAGTCCAATAGCTGAACGGGACATTCCTAGAAGCTGATGTCAGCTTCTAGGAATGAAGCAAGCACCGGCAGGGATGCCGGAAGTATGGCACAGAGACGCAGCGTCTCGTTCCCTCGAGGAACCAGGGTTACATACATAACCTGAGACGTTCCTCTTCAGGAACTCGAGCTGCGCTGGAAAACGCTATGGGAACGAGAATGCCCACGCCACCAGACTTGCAAATCCCTGCCTAGTGTGGAAGGGCACGGCTATGGCAAGAGAACAAAAGAGCCGGAGTGGCTAAAGTAGGCGGGGCTCGCCATCCCGAAGGCCAACTTCTGGAGGAGTGAATCTTGACCCCCAAAGGAGAGGGGAGATCAGAGGACTCGAGCTATGAAAAAGCATCTTGATCCACCGCTTAGCATAAGCTTCTATTGCCAGAGGCCTCAGCCTCAGTGCACCACGGAGGAAACGTGTAACCAGGGAGTCCTTGCCCACTGAGTGACCATCAAAAGGGGCGTGGTAGGCCGCTATAGCCGCCAAGTAGACCTTCAGGGTGGAGTGGGTCAAACCTGCAGATAAACAGGCCTGCAGGAACTCCAGAACTGCACCAAATGGGCAGTTAGCGTGTCGGGCTGGCGGTCTCCGCAGAATTACAGTTTCCTCATTAGAGGGAGCTCTGGATGGAGGATGAGTCTCAAAAACTCGGTTGAGAGACGGAAGTATGCGTGTGGCCTCCCTCAGAGGCCACCAGGTGCTATTCGTGGGCTGCTGTGTGTCACATGACAAGCACGACCCCTGGGCTCACGTGCGTCTCATGTTTTTGATCCAGCGGTGGAATCGCTCGGCGCTGATCTCGTCGTCGATGACGGTGTAGTCGGCCGTGGCATCGGGCAGGACGATGAGCAGCGCTGCTCCGCCGCGGTACGACAGACGCAGCACTCGAGCGCGCAGCTCACGGTCCTCAGCCGTGGAGAATCTGTCCTCCTTCACCATCATGGGGACTTGAACACTGTTGTACTTGTCCAC
This sequence comes from Sinocyclocheilus anophthalmus, assembly GCA_018155175.1. NCBI lineage: Eukaryota > Metazoa > Chordata > Actinopteri > Cypriniformes > Cyprinidae > Sinocyclocheilus > Sinocyclocheilus anophthalmus. The sequence goes on along the minus strand of JADLZN010000395.1, from coordinate 42,134 downwards.
ATAGAAGCGACTCATTTCTGTGCTGTTGGGGTCGAACGGATGATCCCAGTCACCTTGAGAACAAAGAGCTTTACATCAAATCCCAGTTGTGTAGTGCACATCATTGCTCTGTCTCCACAGGCACAGAAACACGCAGACTCAGCACGTGATTTGCCTGGCGCAAGTAGTTCACATGCAGTGCAGCGCTTTAATGGACATTTTCCGCCTATCTTTTAGGGCGACGGGAAAGAAGATTTTCTCCACTGGTGCAGACGATTTGAAATGACTGTGGAGGCTAGCGCTGATTTTGATAACGCCAGGTTAGCAAAGTTTTTGCCAGCTTGTCTTGGTGGTACTGCTTTTAACTACTGTGACAGTTTGCCTAGTGACATTAAGAAAGACTATAAACAAGTGAAAGAAAAAATTAAAGCAGTTTTTGGCAAACAAATTTATCTGTCCACATTTCAAAGTTACGTTAATGCACGCACACGCCTGCCTGGCGAGGCTCTCCCAAGTTTTCGCAGCAGAAATTAGCCATTTGGTGGATAAAGCTTTTCCCACATATGAGGCTAATGCAAAGAATGGAGAAAAATTCTGACGTTTTGTTGCTGGAATTGAACCTTATCTACAGCTTTGCATACATGAACAAGTGTAGATACACTGAATGCTGCTCTTGCGTTGGCTCTGCAGATTGAACAGGCACACCAAGCCAGCAAGGTACTGCTGCCGTCTCACCCACTCCAGTGGACTTCTTCAGCAGCAGGAGTTTTTCCTGGATCTACCCTCAACGTTCTTCCACAGACTGTACCTACCTCTCCCTGCTCCACGATGTCTACAGTACTTCCTAGGATGTCACCAGAATGTGGACAGCGCATTACAGCTCGGGACTCTCTGGATCGTGCTTCTTGTTCAGACAATGGTCAAGGCGACAGGTCATCGGACGGCTACTCAAAGCGGCGGAGTCATTGGTCTCCAAGTCCTGGTCACGTGCGTTTCCAGTCTCCTTCACGTGTTCATCAGCGCCAGGGAAACTATCAGTAGTTGACAATGAGGGCCAATTGCCAACTGCTGCTAACACCGGGCCCACTGGTAACGTTGTGGAACATCATGTGACTGCAGACACTGGTCAGGCCGTGACACAAAATGTGGCACTTGTCATCAAAGACACAATAGTCCATGCATTCATTGATACTGGTGCTGATGTTACTCTTATCAGTGAAGATTTCAGAATGTCTACTCCTACCTTGCGTCAAAGACCCTTGGTGAAACAGTTTATACCTCTGACATCCATTTCTGGTGACACTTTAGATTCAGTGGGTACATTGTCAGCAAATGTCACTCTGGGAAAGCGTACAGTGTCTCATTCATTTCAAGTGATCAGAAATGGCTCAAAAGCACTTGTACTTCGTTGAGACTTTTTGTCTATGCACACAATTGTGATTAACATGCAGAACATGTCTTTTCAGCTAGGTGAGGACTTCATATCCTTCATGGGTGTAGATCAGCATTCTCTGAAACTTGTGGATGTGACAGTGTGTACCACTACGGTTGTTCCTGCTCTGTCAGAGGCTGTAATCATGGCAAAACTTGCATCACCCCACACAGGGTTGCAGCCAAATGGCTACACAGGTGTGTTTGAGCCTTACTATCATGAAGACTCCAAGATAGGATTTGCATGGACTGTGACAAAAGCAGATAAGGGTTCAATTTATGTGAAGGTAGTCAATCCCTCTGCAGATGACATTTCTCTGTACTGTGGTACTCCAATTGGTACTTTCCATTTCATTTCTGAGAGCGATCATGATGGTTTTATGATAATTGAGAAAAGTGTGAACAATGTAAATGCTCAAAATGTGTTTGTGTCAAGTCAAGTGTCAATGCCCAAGTCACCTGTGCTGCCAGATCTCTATAATACTGAGTTATCTGTGACACAGCAAAAGAGTCTGACAGATTTGCTAATCTCTTTTTCTGATGTTTTCAGTCAGCATGATCAGGACTATGGTAGAACCAGCTTGGTTACCCACAAAATCAGGACCATAGATGATACTCCCATTTCTCAGTGAGCATACAGGACTTCTCCTGCTCTCAAGGCAGAAATTCACCATCAGGTAGAAAAACTCAAAGCACAAGATATACTAGAGGATAGTGATAGTCCTTGGTCAAGTCCAGTAGTAATGGTGAAAAAGAAAGACAATACCTACAGATTTTGCGCTGACTATCGCAAATTGAATTCTGTAACCATTACTGATGCACACCCACTACCTCGAATAGACGATAGTCTTGATGCTTTGTCAGGGTCTCAGTATTTTTCTACCATGGACATGTCTTCGGGTTATTGGCAAGTTGAACTAGATCTGGATGACAGGAAAAAGACGGCCTTTACCACAGGGAATGGCCTGTATAATTTCAAAGTGATGCCTATGGGCCTTAAAAATAGTCCGCCCCCGTTTCAAAGGCTAATGGAGTTAGTCCTTAGAGGGTTGTATTGGACAAAGTGTGTCCTTTATTTGGACGACATCATTTGTATGGGTAAAGATTTTGAGGATCACATCAAAAACCTCACAGACATTTTGACCAGGTTCAGGGAAGCAGGTCTCAAGCTTAACCCTGCGAAATGTCATTTTTGCAAGGCGTCTGTCTCAAAGGATGGGCTGTCTCTTGATCCAGCTCAAAGCGAGAAAGTAAGATATTGGCCAACTCCAAAATCAGCTACTGAGGTGCGAGCATTTTTGGGCTTGTGTAGCTATTATAGGCGTTTCGTTCGAGACTATGCCTTTAAGGCTCAACCTCTACACAAACTAACCCACAAAGATGTGCGTTTTGAATGGACCGATGAGTGTTCAGTAGCCTTTCAGCAACTTAAAAACGCTCTGACGTCTCCATCTGTCATGGCATTCCCTCATTTTGATCAGCCGTTTACATTGAGTACAGATGCGTCTAATACAGCTATTGGTGCTGTCCTGTCTCAAATTCAAGGTGGCAAAGAGCAAGTTGTTGCATACGCTAGTCACGTACTTACCTCGAATGAACGAAAATGGTCCACTTATGACAAAGAACTGTGGGCAATAGTTTGGTCATTCAGCCATTTTCATCACTACTTGAGTAACTGTCCCTTTACAATAGTCACCGATCACAAACCTCTTGTTGGCCTGAGAAAATTGAACTTTGATATTGATCCCACGGGACGTAGAGGTCGGTGGGCTATGGAGCTTGATCCGTATGAATGGGTGATCATCCACAAAGATGGCAAGAGACATACTAATGTGGATGCCATGTCTCGTATTCCTGTAGATTCATCTACAACTCCGACACCTCGCACACAGACAGTATCCATTCAAACAGATGATTTGCCTCTCACTTCTCAGACTGCTGTTTTTGTTGGTGAACAATGGTACAGAAAGTCAGCCTAAGGTGGAGTCACAAATTTGTCTGACCGAATATAAATCGATGATGGTTCGTCTGAGTTTGTGAGATGTGTTGGTGGTGCAAGATCACTTTACTAAATCCATCAATGCATATCCTATGGTGGACCAAATAGCCAGCACAGTGGCACGGTTGTTGTGTGACCAGTACATACCTGAACATGGTGTTCCAGAGGAATTGTTCTCTGATCAGGGACGTCAGTATGAGTCAGAGATTTTGCAGGACATCTGTAAGAGATTAAACATCAGTAAAAAGAGAACTACACCTTATCCCCCTCGTGGTAACGGAATGGTAGAACGGTTCAATAGAACATTGAAGGATCTGTTAGCGAAGGTTCTTTTTCATAGTTGTGGTGAATGGGACCAGTACTTATCTGCAGTTGTACTTTCATTTAATGCTACACCTCATTCTAGCACTGGGTACTCACCATTCTTCTTGGCCCATGGTCGTGAACCTCGTTTACCGGCACACATGTACCTTGATTCTCCATCAGATGGAGCCGTGGACACTCCGCAGACTTATGGTTCAGCTCTAGTCAATCGTATGGAAACTGTGTTTCGAGAAGTGCTTAACACTAGTGCAGATCAGAGACTTACAGTGGGGAAAAAAAGTATTTAGTCAGCCACCAATTGTGCAAGTTCTCCCACTTAAAAAGATGAGAGAGGCCTGTCATTTCATATAGGTATGACTCCAACTCGAGAGACAAACTGAGAGAAAAAAATCCAGAAAATCACATTATAGGATTTTTAAAGAATTAATTTGCAAATTATGGTGGAAAATAAGTATTTGGTCAATAACAAAATTTAATCTCAATACTTTGTTATATACCCTTTGTTGGCAATGACAGAGGTCAAACGTTTTCTGTAAGTCTTCACAAGGTTTTCACACACTGTTGCTGGTATTTTGGCCCATTCCTCCATGCAGATCTCCTCTAGAGCAGTAATGTTTTGGGGCTGTCGCTGGGCAACACGGATTTTCAACTCCCTCCAAAGATTTTCTATGGGGTTGAGATCTAGAGACTGGCTAGGCCACTCCAGGACCATGAAATGCTTCTTACGAAGCCACTCCATCGTCTCTTTTCTTTTTTGTTGTTTTTTGCCCGGGCGGTGTGGTTGGGATCATTGTCATGCTGAAAGACCCAGACACGTTTCATCTTCAATGCCCTTGCTGATGGTAGGAGGTTTTCACTCAAAATCTCACGGTACATGGCTCCATTCATTCTTTCGTTTACACTGATAAGTTGTCCTGGTCCCTTTGCAGAAAAACAGACCCAAAGCATGATGTTTCCACCCCCATGCTCCACAGTAGGTATGGTGTTCTTTGGATGCAAATCAGCATTCTTTCTCCTCCAAACACGACAAGTTGTGTTTTTACCAAAAAGTTCTATTTTGGTTTCATCTGACATATGACATTCTCCCAATCCTCTTCTGGATAATCCAAATGCTCTCTAGCAAACTTCAGACGGGGCTGGACATGTACTGGCTTAAGCAGGGGGACACGTCTGGCACTGCAGGATTTGAGTCCCTGGCGGCGCAGTGTGTTACTGATGGTAGCCTGTGTTACTTTGGTCCCAGCTCTCTGCAGGTCATTCACTAGGTCACCCGTGTGGTTCTGGGATTTTGGCTCACAGTTCTTGTGATCATTTTGAACCCACGGGGTGAGATCTTGCGTGGAGCCCCAGATCGAGGGAGATTATCAGTGGTCTTGTATGTCTTCCATTTTCTAATAATTGATCCCACAGTTGATTTCTTCACACTAAGCTGCTTACCTATTGCAGATTCAGTTTTCCCAGCCTGGTGCAGGCCTACAATTTTTTTTTTCTGGTGTCCTTTGACAGCTCTTTTGTCTTGGCCATGGTGGAGTTTGTAGTGTGACTGTTTGAGGTTGTGGATAGTTGTCTTTTTTACTGATAACGAGTTCAAACAGATGCATTAATACAGGTTAACGAGTGGAGGACAGAGGAGCCTCTAAAGAAGAAGTTACAGGTCTGTGAGAGCCAGAAATCTTGTAGGTGACCAAATACTTATTTTAAAGAGGAATTTACCAATTAATTCTTTAAAAAATCCTACAATGTGATTTTTTTTTTTTTCTCATTTTGTCTCTCATAGTTTATGTATACCTATGATGAAAATTACAGGCGTCTCTCATTTTTTAAGTGGGAGAACTTATTGCACATTGGTGGCTGACTAAATACTTTTTGCCCCCACTGTAAGTGTGTGTTCTACTTTATAGGTAATGAGGAATCAGACTTTTTAAAGTGGGTGAGCTGGTGTGGATGAATGATCCAACCACACAGAGGAAGAAACTTGTGCCAAAATGGACAGGACCATATCGGGTGGTTACAGTGGACATGGCTGGTATTATTTACACAGTGTTGAATGTGAGAAATGTAAAGGCAGAACCTAAGGTAGTTCACTATGAACGTTTGAAGCCCTACAGATCCAAGTGGACAGAACCAGCACTTACTTCCACATGTGCTGGTCAAGATAAGGACAAAAGGGTTCAGGAGTTGAGACCACTATACAGCTTTATCTGGGTCTCTCCCTTTGTCATCAGGAGGGCTGTGGGTTGGTGAAAATGAGGCTTATGTATTCTCTTCTGTTCCTCATGTACGTAGGTCTTCAGGTCACATAGCGCAAGTTCCTCATGCTGTTAGGGTTAGGCCACCTCAATTGGTTGAACCTACCTCCTAGTAGGGGGGGAACATGCGTCAAAATGTGTGGTTACTCGTTCAGGGCGTGTTATTAACAGGCCTAGGAAGTTTTCTTGTTAAAGAAAAAAAAATTGGGAATAAATTGTACTTTTGTTATTGTTTTGCAGTTTACTGTTTTACAATGTAAGAACACTTGCATTTTCACATGTAATTTATTTTCTCGTCTGCCCAAAAATCTGTGATGGTAAGGAGGTTTAACTGTGTGATATTGTGTTGTGGCATGTTATATCTCTTATGTTAACTGTGACATTTCAAAATGTGTGATTTATTCGTTCTTGGTATATTTGAAATGAGGACATTTCTTTTGCTAAGGGGGGAAAAATGTGAGATTTATTTGATTATGTATAGTATGTGGAAATTAAAATGAAGTGGATATCGGTTGGTACGTATGGACGTGATGGACAGGTTGGCGTGATGACATGCGCAGTGGATGTCATGTGAGTCTGGGCTATCCGTGGGGAGTGTGTCGAGGGAGTAATACATGTGATGCGAGCTGTGAGTTGAATTCATTCCTGAGCTCTGACAAATAAAAGGCAGTAAAGTTCCAGTTTATGTGTATGCCTGCATTATTTCGACGGACCCATTCTCAAGAGACTGGAGATTCCTTCTATGGTCTACAGCCCTATTACAGTAGTAAAGTAAAAAATTCCCCGCAAATGACCTACCATATTTCGACGAACACCGGGGTCCTGTGAGAAGATTATCCCGTGCGAATTGGCATCTACTGTGATTGGCCAGCATTTGGCGGGTCGTATACGTTGGAGTGTTTGATATTATTTTGGGTGCTGTCATATATTGCTACACCATACAATTTGCAGAAAGAGAAAGCTGAAAAGGTTTTGAGGTTAATGTGTTACAAATAAATCAAGGATAAAGTTTGAGTTATTATTTTAACCTGGTGAGGGGGGGGGTTGTAATTTCAAAATCACACAAAGTCCCCAGATAATACAAATCCCGTGCGAATAGGGCTTTAGTCTACTTTGCCCATCACCATTAATCAAATAATCTATAAAGGTGCAAAACGCATTTAATTACACATATTTGAGAATCTAGATATTTCATGATATAGTTAACACGTTTGGAAATATTTAGAAAAAATAAATAAAACATAAGCCTATCAGTTATACAGTGCTATCGTGGCTGCTGTGTGTCACATGACAAGCACGACCCCACCCCCCCATGAGTGCTTGGAAGCGACCCCAATAACTGATATGAATGCGAATTTTACCGGTGGAACCCCGCCGAAAAACGATTTTACTCCCTGGAATGCATTTTTACAGGGGAACCCCCTCGAAACGTGATTAGGCTAGTTCTGATTAGCAATTGCACGTTTTTTTTGCGAAAGTCCTGTGAGTGAGAAAAAGTCCAGTAAGTAGGCTGTCAAGGCTATTTTCTTCACTTAAACATCGGATGAAGTGATTATTTTCTCTTTAATACAGATGATGTCAATGTATTTTCCGATGTTAGCAATAATAACGTTACCTGCCTGACGGATCGTAATGTCTACGGACTCGAGCGCAGTCTCAGCGCGACACCAACAGCTTGAAGTCATTAATCTGGCACAGTCTCCCCGCTGCACTAACAGTAGTAAGGCTTTCCTCTGTGTATACTTATCCTTACAAGTACCATTTTAGCTGTATTATTTGTGTCCCCTTCAAAAACTGCTCTTGAGAAATGTTATGCTTATTGTCCCCCCCAACTGTTAGATGAAATGTAGGCCCCTGGGCTCACGTGCGTCTCATATTTTTGATCCAGCGGTGGAATCGCTCGGCGCTGATCTCGTCGTCGATGACGGTGTAGTCGGCCGTGGCGTCGGGCAGGACGATGAGCAGCGCTGCTCCGCCGCGGTACGACAGACGCAGCACTCGAGCGCGCAGCTCACGGTCCTCAGCCGTGGAGAATCTGTCCTCCTTCACCATCATGGGGACTTGAACGATGTTGTACTTGTCCACATAGAAGCGACTCATTTCTGTGCTGTTGGGGTCGAACGGACTATCCCAGTCACCTTGAGAACAAAGAGCTTTACATCAAATCCCAGTTGTGTAGTGCACATCATTGCTCTGTCTCCACAGGCACAGAAACTCACCCTGAAAGAAAATGGTGTTGAGGAGCATCATCTGCGTCAGCGGCTCGACGCTCGTCACCATTTCGTTCACTTTGCCGCCGGTCTTTCTGCTCACATACTCGTTGATGGTGCTCTTGCTGAGCTCTGTCTCACTGAAATCCACATTGTTCACATCGGCACCGAAGAACGTCTTGATCTGATCGCTGAAGACTCTCTCAACGTTAAAGCGCTCGTCTACGAAGAGTGCCGTGCCCTGCTCCATGTGCAGTTTTCCGTCCTGCGAGATGTTCTTCTGCAGCTGCTCAAAGAGCTGTGGGATGAGCGTCGCGTCTCCAGTCCTGTCCAGAGAGTCCAGATTCAGGCCCTTCTCCATCTGACTGCGTGTCGAGCCCTTGGAGGCCAGTAAGAGCGTGGCGAAAGACGTGGAAACACTCAGCGGCGAGAAGAAGATGTTTTTGTCATGATAACTTGATATCTTGCGATAGAGGTTCATGGCAAAGTCAATATTTTTGAAGGCCAGATCCGTGACGTCAGGAGTTTTGGGCTCTTGACTTTTAAGGACGCACAGAAAACCAGAGGAAGAAATGAGGAAGAACAGCACTCTTAACTCCATTTCGTAATCGTTTATTAAAAATCCTTTGACCTGAAGATACAAAATCAACTTATATTGAGTTTTCATTATTTAGAGACATGTTGCTTCATATTAGACACACAAGGACCCGCGATTCATCATTCGTCCCTCTGTTCTTTACTGAAGAAAATCCATAAGTACTAAAATCAACAAACTTGGTGGCAAAACACTGAACAATAAAACCAGCCCTAACATCTGAAAATATTAACTATAAACACACGCATAAAGTAACATGCATACTCACTGACAGGCTGCCGAGGATCTTTCTCCTCTGTTGTGTTCTGACTGTTTGCAGAGACAAAGTTCAATGTACTTTAGAGATTATCTATTAACAAACAAACAATCCTGTCCCGTCTGGAACAGATCAGTGATGGCAGATCACCAGGTTATTCGCACTTGTTTGGGTTTCAGTTTTATGACATCTTTATTGAAGTAATGGTAAGAGTACTCATCCTCATTTCATCCAAGATTTTAGGATGAGTTTGTTTCTTCGTGGGAACAGATTTGTAGAAATGTAGCATTGCATCACTTGCTCACCAATGGATCAGGTTTGAAGTTAAAAGCGTCTTAATGCTGGATTAGTCTCTGCTTTTGTCTTCTCCAGATGTTAACTGATGGACTGGAGTGCTGTGGATTACTTGAGATGTTTTTATCAGCTGTTTGGACTCTCATTCTGACGGCACCCATTCACTGCAGAGCATCCACTGGAGAGCATTTTCAGCAAGTTTTAGTTAATTTTTTGGTGAACTATTCCTTTAAAAATGATTGTATGAAACATGCTGCAATTTCTTTCAGACTTTAACAGATATTCATATCTACATATTTTGCTAATAGGATAGTTCACCCAAAAATGATTCGGTCATCATTTACTCGCCCTGCAAACCTGTATGCAGCTCTTTCTTCTGTGGAACAGTAAAGTTTAGCCCACAAAGTGAGCGTCAATGTCATCCAAAACAACCACTGACTTTCACTGTATGGACAGAAACGCTGCTTTTATATTCCGCAGAAGACAGGAGGTTTCAGACGACACGAGGAGAGTAAATGATGACGGACTGAATGATCATTTTGTCATTTGTTTGTGTGCTGTGCCGTCAGTCTTTGTCCTCAAGTGAAGCATCTGAATCATGATCACAGCTGAAGATGATCTTCATTTGTCTGCTTGATGAAGTCTCTGCATCAGATGTTTCACTGAAAATAATCTCCTCCGTTGTGCGATTCTTTCAATTCGATAAGATTAAATGTGGGAACGTTTCACTTTTTTGACTGGATGCTCGGAGTATAACTTTGACACAGTGCATCACTCCATCATATTTACAGTAGTTTGTACACAGTATTCACTGACAGACTCGCTCTTCTTTCCATCGGGAATGAAACTCCAGCACTAAACGCTGAAGGAACATCTGACGTCTTCAAGAGGCTCACAGAATCAAGAGAAGAAACAAAGAACATCCACTCAGGGGAAAAAGAAAGGTTTTTATTTAAGAAACAATAAGTGTATATAGGAGTGCGAGAACAACCAATCACTTAAAAACTACTGCTGAATGTGAAACGAGTTCAGAAACGCTGCTGTGCCACCAAACGCATGAAATCATAGAAAACCATGAGAAATCACAACCTAGATCCAAAAGAGCTGCTGCCTGCCAACAAATGAGGAACGACTGATGAATGACTAAAACAAGTGAAGGTCTGAATCTGAACGATGACTGATCTCCTCACGCACACTGTGCTGTCTAACTAGGGCGCGTGAGAGTGAATCACCGGTGACCAGCAGAAGGTCTTCACTACAGTCCACAGAGGAGAAGAGCAGAGAGATCCAGTAACCCCAGTAAAGCCCAACGGTCCCAGAATGCAGGAGTGATCCCAGCGCTGACAGCTCCCTCCTCACGCCGCGGTCTCGTCTCGCTCGTGTGTCCATCTGAGGAAGAGGAATGATCCGGAGAAATGCTTCCCTTTCACCTCGTCCAACTCAAAGAGGAGAAGCGAAGCTAAACGAATGTCCCTTTATTACACAGCAGGACCCGATCGGTCCCGGGCCAGTTCTGAGAGGAGGTGAGAGTCCCAGCATTCCCAGAGAGAGCTCGGGTCGAGGGCGTCCGTCACCGGCGCTGATGGACCGTCACTGGCTGGGTTTGGTCCCGCTGTCCTTCTCTCCGCCTGCAAAACAACATCGTGAGCAGAGAGATAGATTCACAAAGCATGTCTGTAATCAGGAAGATGATGATGACAGACTCTTACCGGCGGAGCTGCTGTGGTGAGCGGAGGACTGAGCCTGCTGCCTGTGAGGAGATCAGACCGTCATCATTACTCAGGACTGATCACAGACGATCACAAACTCACCAGCGCTCACCTGTCGAAGTAGGCCTGTCTCCTCCTGCGCAGCTCCTCCGCTGTCAGCGCCTGCTCCTCGCTGCCTCCTGATTCCTGAGACGAGCCGGCCGTCACAGCGGGATCGCTGCCACCTAAAGAGTGCGAGAACAAGGACCTCTACAATTACTTTAATTCCTCCGTTTAATTTGACTTTACATGTATACCCTGTTTTCCTTTGTGAATTATTACTGATTGATATGATCGATAGTATTTCATGTTTGTTATAGGCTATATGCAATGTGATCTTAAAAAAAACAGCTGATGTGCGTTTTATATTTATTTACACAAATGCACACAAAACTGTTTTTAACAGTGAAAGATTTTTATGTAAACTTCATATATAATTTATTTATGAATTATATTGTGGCATGTCTATCAAAATAAAATGGAAAAATATAGACCCCATTTAATTGATATTTAAATAGTACAAGCTTGTTTTGTTGAACTTGTATAAAGCAGTACATAAACGACTGAATGAAAAGGCTTTCGGTTCCCACACGTACATGTCTAAAGTGTTTGTTTATTTGACACACACTACCGCTAAAAAGTTTGGGATCAGAATGATTTTTTATGTTTTTACAGGAGTGTCTTCTGCTCATCAAGGCTGCATTCATTTGTTTAAAAATACAGGAAAAAATATTATATTGTGAAATATTATTATTATGTACAGTGGGTACGGAAAGTATTCAGACCCCCTTAAATTGTTCACTCTTTGTTATATTGCAGCCATTTGCTAAAATCATTTAAGTTAATTTTTTTTCCACATTAATGTACACACAGCACCCCATATTGACAGAAAAACACAGAATTGTTGAACTTTTTGCAGATTTATTAAAAAAGAAAAAAAACTGAAATATCACATGGTCATAAGTATACACATTGCTCAGTATTTAGTAGAAGCACACTTTTGATATAATACAGCCATGAGTCTTTTTGGGAAAAATGCAACAAGTTTTTCACACCTGGATTTGGGGACCCTCTGCCATTCCTCCTTGCACATCCTCTCCAGTTCTGTCAGTTTAGATGGTAAACGTTGGTGGACAGCAATTCTTAGGTCTCTCCAGAGATGCTCAATTAAGTCAGGGCTCTGGCTGGGACATTCAAGAACAGTCACAGAGTTGTTGTGAAGCCACTCCTTCGTTATTTTAGCTGTGTGCTTAGGGTCATTGTCTTGTTGGAAGGTAAACCTTCGGCCCAGTCTGAGGTCCTGAGCACTCTGGAGAAGATTTTCATCCAGGATATCCCTGTACTTGGCGCATTCATCTTTCCCTCGATTGCAACTAGTCGTTCTGTCCCTGCAGCTGAAAAAACCCCCACAGCATGATGCTGCCACCAACATGCTTCACTGTTGGGACTGTATTGGACAGGTGATGAGCAGTGCATGGTTTTCTCCACACATACCACTTAGAACTAAGGCCAAAAAGTTCTATCTTGGCCTCAACCGACCAGAGAATCTTATTTCTCACCACCTTGGAGTCCTTCAGGTGTTTTTTAGCAAACTCCATGCAGGCTTTCATGTGTCTTGCACTGAGGAGAGGCTTCCGTCGGGCCACTCTGCCATAAAGCCCCCGACTGGTGGAGGGCTGCAGTGATGTTGACTTTCTACAACTTTCTCCCATCTCCCGACCACATCTCTGGAGCTCAGCCACAGTGATCCTTGGGTTCTTCTTTACCTCTCTCACCAAGGATCTTCTCCCCCGATAGCTCAGTTTGGACGGACGGCCAGCTCTAGGAAGGGTTCCTGGTCGTCCAAACGTCTTCCATTTAAGGATTATGGAGGCCAATGTGCTCTTAGGAACCTTAAGTGCAGCAGAAAGTTTTTGTACCTTGGCCAGATCTGTGCCTTGCCACAATTCGGTCTCTGAGCTCTTCAGGCAGTTCCTATGACCTCATGATTCTCATTTGCTCCGACATGCACTGTGAGCTGTAAGGTCTAACATAGACAGGTGTGTGGCTTTCCTAATAAAAAAAAATCAGTATAATCAAACACAGCTGGAATCAAATGAAGGTGTAGAACCATCTAAAGGATGATCAGAAGAAATGGACAGCACCCTGAGTTAAATATATGAGTGTCACAGTAAAGGGTCTGAATACTTAGGACCATGTGATATTTCAGTTTTTCTGTTTTAATAATCTGCAAAAAATGTCAACAATTCTGTGTTTTTCTGTCAATATTGGGGTGGCTGTGTGTACATTGATGAGGAAAAAAAAATTAACTTAAATATTTTAGCAAATGGCTGCAATATAACAAAGAGTGAAAAATTTAAGGGGGTCTGAATACTTTCCATACCCACTGTAAAATAACGTTTTTCTATTTTAATATACATAAAAATCTAATTTATTCCTGTGATGACAAAGCAAAATTTTCAGCATCATTACTCCAATCTTCATTGTCACATGATCTCAGAACTCGTATAATATGCTGATGATATCAGCGCTGAAAATGTTGCTGAGTCATATTGTTTTGGGAAGCTTGTGATACTTTTTTTTCAGGATTCTTTGATGAATAAAAAAGTTAAAAAGAACATAATTTATTCAAAATATAAATCTTTTCTAACAATATACACTACAGTTCAAAAGTTTAGGGTTAGTAACTTTTTATTCTTTTTTTTTTGAAAGAAATTAAAATTTTTATTCAGCGAGGATGTGTTAAATCGATAAGAAGTGACAGCAAAGATTTATATAGTTAGAAAATATATATATTTACAATAAATGCTGTTCTTTTAAACTTTATATTCAACAAATCTAGAAAAATTCCACAGTTTCCAAAATAATATTGTGCAGCACAACTGTTGATAATTATAATAATAAATCAGCATATTATAATGATTTTTGAATGAAGGGTCATGTGACACTGTAGGCTGGAGTAATGATGCTGAAAATGTACCGCTGCGCATCACAGAAATACATTACAGTTTAAAGGATATTAAAAAAGAAACCATTATTTTATATTGCAATAAAATTTTGCAAGATTACGTTTTTTCTGTATTTTTGATCAAATAAATGCTAGCCTGATGAGAGCAGAAGAGTCTGTTTAAACACCGTACAAGTCTTTCTGATCAAACTTTTGAGCGGGTAGGTTATCTGACAAACCTTCATCTGGCAAGAAAGACAGCAAAAACACTGCGGTGAGAGTCGCAGGAATCAGAAAAAGTACGACTGCTCTCCGTTTCACGCTCCCTCGACTTCAAGCGCCAAGCCGCAACATCTCAGCGATCAGTATTCGGTGTGTAAGTTTGGTTGAGATGCCGAGGCCTCTCTCCCTGGAATGAGGACAAGGATAGACAGCAGCAGTCATACTCTAAGTATTTGTGCAGAAGGTACAAGCGAGTCGCGGGGTGAACTCAAATTCATGGGTTGAGCGGATAGGTGCTGCGGATTAGTGCGTACTAGCTGGCGGAAAGTAACATACACTGCTGCACCAGAACGGAAGAAAGATGAGCAGACGTCATGGGACTAGGGTATTATTGTCCTATGTCCATAATAAAATTAAAATAATAGATACTAAATGAAAAAAATAGTATATAATAAATATAAAAAAAATTTGCAATTTTCAATGCATTTTTGGACCAATTTGGTTCTGCCAATTTTAATGAAAATAATATTTTTTTGGGTTTTGTTTGGCACATAACTGAACGTATGTCACCGGGGCAGAGATCTGTGTTTCTCACCCTGCATGCTGAGCTGAATGGCTCTGCGCAGGTCGGCCTCCTCGTCCTCCACCTCCATGCCCTGTCTGCTGAGAGTCAGAGCCTTCCTCAGCTCCTCCTCATCCTCATCCAGCAGCACTTCATCTGTGGTGTGTCCGGGGTCTGACGTCTGCTGCACTGACATCCTGATCAACGGCACACACTCAAACCCATCAGTGACAGCTGTGTGCATCACGTGCTTCTCTGCCTCCGTGTCATGCATTGAAATCATTTAATGCACACACAGCCGTGGCTTACTGCTCAAGTATTCAACCCTCCTGCTGTGCTGAAGTTCTGCTGCTCTGTTTGTGCTGTGGATCACACTGACATTCCCATGCAATTTGCCAAAAAAACAACACTATCTCACACTTATTCACTCTTATTTTCAGTGCTGCAACTCAGATCCTAAGAACTATTAACCAAAAACATCCTTTCACAGATTTTCTGACTGAAACTCTAACAGCGAATTCTCCATTTGAGTGTTCAATTTCAAGTAAACTTTGAGTGTTCAATTTAATAAGTTCTCATTTATTTCATATTTTGTGAATTTTTTATCCTCTTTTGTGAATCACTTAGGATAAAAGAGTCTGCCAAATTCATCAATGTAAAGGTAACTGAATGTGGGTCAAACTGACCCACTGCACAAGAGGAGGGTGAAGATTCTTGTCTTGTTCTGTATGTCATGTGATGACGGTCAGTGCACCTCTGGGCCTCGTCCTCTCCGATCAGCTTCGGCCGCTGTTGTTGCTCCACTCGCATGATCCGCAAAATCTGATCGGCTTCACACTCCGGCAGGCTTCCCCGGATTACAAATATGGAATAACCTGCAGAGACGTTCAGCTGAGCTCAATTTCCAGCATTATCACTGCCACATGCATGTGGATGCACCATGATCAGAGGCCATGCAACACATGATCATGTATGAATTTTACCTTCCTGCTGTAGCTGCGCTAAGAAAAGAGCCAAGTATGTGTCTGATATGAGCTCCGGTCCGGTCAGCAGCGAGTTCAGATTAAACCACTAGATGAAGAGAGAAAAACAGGCCATAAACTCGACATCATTTCAAACTGACTCAGACTAATTCTGCAGGTAAAACACGTACCTGCTGTCCCAGCTTACGCACCGTAAACCAGTGCTCCTTATAGTTACATATAAAGGCCTTCTCATGTCTGAAAGCAAACATGAAGAGGATGAACAGTCACACAATGGATAAAAGGACTAAAGATAAAGGTCTCAGAAATACTCACATGGAATCGATCCGTAACTGCTGGTACTCTCTGCTGTTAAACAGAAGGATCTCCAAACCCCAAACCCCAAGAGCATTACTGATCACCTGCAAAACACAGCGCATCCACTGAAAACACACCAACAAAACACAGCACATCCGCTCAAAACACACCATCAAAACACAGCACATCCGCTCAAAACACACCATCAAACACACCATCAAAGCACAGCACATCTGTTCAAAACACACCATCTAAACACACCATCAAAGCACAGCACATCTGCTCAAAACACACCATCTAAGCACAGCATATCCGCTCAAAACACACCATCAAACACACCATCAAAACACAGCACATCTGCTCAAAACACACCATCAAACACACCATCAAAACACAGCACATCTGCTCAAAACACACCATCAAAACACACCACCAAACACACCATCAAAACACAGCACATCTGCTCAAAACACACCATCAAACACACAGCACATCCGCTCAAAACACACCATCAAAGCACAGAACATCTGCTCAAAACACACCATCAAAGCACAGAACATCTGCTCAAAACACACCATCAAAGCACAGCACATCTGCTCAAAACACACCATCAAACACACCATCAAAACACAGCACATCCGCTCAAAAGACACCATCAAACACACCATCAAAACACACCACCAAACACACCATCAAAACACAGCACAACCGCTCAAAACACACCATCAAACACACAATCAAAACACAGCACATCCGCTCAAAACACAAAATCAAAACACAGCACATCTGCTCAAAACACACCATCAAACACACCATCAAAACACAGCACATCCGCTCAAAACACACCATCAAAACACAGCACATCCGCTCAAAACACACCATCAAAACACACCATCAAACACACCATCAAAACACACCACCAAACACACCATCAAAACACAGCACAACCGCTCAAAACACACCATCAAAGCACAGCACATCCACTCAAAACACACCATCAAAACACAGCACATCTGCTAAAAACACACCATCAAAGCACAGCACAACCACTCAAAACACAGTGCATCCACTCCAAAACCACACATCTAAACACCACCATCAAAGCACAGCACATCGCTCAAACACACACCCTTCAAAAACACGCACATCGCTCAAAAACAACCATCAAAAACACATGCATCACTGCGAACCACACCATCAAAAAACACACCATCAAAGAACCAGCCACATCCGCTCAAGAACACACCATCAAAACACACCATCAAAACACAGCACATCCGCTCAAAACACACCATCAAACACACCATCAAAACACAGCACATCTGCTCAAAACACACCATCAAACACACCATCAAAGCACAGCACATCTGCTCAAAACACACCATCAAAGAACAGCACATCTGCTCAAAACACACCATCAAACAAACCATCAAAACACAGTGCATCCACTCAAAACACACCATCAAAACACACCATCAAAGCACAGCACAACCGCTCAAAACACACCATCAAACACACCATCAAAGCACAGCACATCTGCTCAAAACACACCATCAAACACACCATCAAAACACAGCACATCCACTCAAAACACACCATCAAAGCACAGCACATCTGCACAAAACACACCATCAAAGCACAGCACATCTGCTCAAAACACACCATCTAACACACCATCAAAGCACAGCACATACACTCAAAACACACCATCAAACACACCATCAAAGCATAGCACATCCGCTCAAAACACACAATCAAACACACCATCAAAGCACAGCACCTCCACTCAAAAAAAAAAAACAAACACACCCCCACACCCCCAAAAACACACCATCAAAGCACAGCACATCTGCTCAAAACACACCACCAAACACACCATCAAAGCACAGCACATCCGCTCAAAACACACCATCAAAGCACAGCACATCTGCTCAAAACACACCATCAAACACACCATCAAAACACAGCACATCCATTCAAAACACACCATCAAAACACAGCACATCCACTCAAAAGACACCATCAAACACACCATCAAAACATAGCACATCCACTCAAAACACAGCACATCTGCTCAAAACACACCATCAAACACACCATCAAAACACAGCACATCCGCCCAAAACACACCATCAAACACACCATCAAAACACAGCACATCCGCTCAAAACACACCATCAAACACACCATCAAAACACAGCACAACCGCTCAAAACACACCATCAAACACACAGCACATCCGCTCAAAACACACCACCAAACACACCATCAAAACACAGCACAACCGCTCAAAACACACCATCAAAACACAGCACATCCGCTCAAAACACACCACCAAACACACCATCAAAACACAGCACATCTGCTCAAAACACACCATCAAACACACCATCAAAACACAGCACATCCGCTCAAAACACACCATCAAACACACAATCAAAACACAGCACATCCGCTCAAAAAACAATCAAACACACCATCAAAACATAGCACATCCACTCAAAACACAGCACATCTGCTCAAAACACACTATCAAAACACAGCACATCCGCTCAAAACACACCATCAAACCCACCATCAAAACACAGCACATCTGATCAAAAACAAACCCATCAAAAACACCATCCCCAAAACACAGCACAGCCGCTTCCAAAAAAACACACCATCAAACACACCATCAAAACACAGCACATCCGCTCAAAACACAAAATCAAAACACAGCACATCTGCTCAAAACACACTATCAAAACACAGCACATCCGCTCAAAACACAAAATCAAAACACAGCACATCTGCTCAAATCACACCATCAAAGCACAGCACATCTGCTCAAAAAACACCATAAAACACACCATCAAAGCACAGCACAACCGCTCAAAACACACCATCAAAGCACACCACATCTGCTCAAAACACACCATCAAACACACCATCAAAACACAGCACATCCGCTCAAAACACAAAATCAAAACACAGCACATCTGCTCAAAACACACCATCAAAACACAGCACATCCCCTCAAAACACACCATCAACAAAAAACACACCATCAAAACACAGCACATCTGCTAAAAACACACCATCAAAGCACAGCACATACACTCAAAACACACCATCAAACACACCAACTTGACTCAAAACACACCATCAAAGTACAGACATCTGAGTCAAAAAACACACCATCAAACACACCATCAAAGCATAGCACATCCGCTCAAAACACACCATCAAAACACAGCACATCTGCTCAAAACACACCATCAAAGCACAGAACATCTGCTCAAAACACACCATCAAAGCATAGCACATCTGCTCAAAACACACCATCCAACACACCATCAAAGCACAGCACATCCACTCAAAACACACCATCAAAGCACAGCACATCTGCCCAAAACACACCACCAAACACACCATCAAAACACAGCACATCCACTCAAAACACACCATCAAAACACACCATCAAACACACCATCAAAGCACAGCACATCCGCTCAAAACACACCATCAAAACACAGCACATCTCCTCAAAACACACCATCAAACACACCATCAAAGCACAGCACATACACTCAAAACACACCATCAAACACACCAACAAAACACAGCACATCCGCTCAAAACACACCATCAAAGCACAGAACATCTGCTCAAAACACACCATCAAAGCACAGCACATCTGCTCAAAACACACCATCAAAACACAGCACATCCGCTCAAAACACACCATCAAACACACCATCAAAGCACAGCACATCTGCTCAAAACACACCATCAAAGCACAGCACAACCGCTCAAAACACACCATCAAAGCACAGAACATCTGCTCAAAACACACCATCAAAACACACCATCAGACACAGCACCTCTGCTTCAAAACACCCCATCAAAGCACAGCACATCTGCTCAAAACACACCATCAAACAACACCATCAAAGCACAGCACATCTGCTCAAAAAACACCATAAAACACACCATCAAAGCACAGCACAACCGCTCAAAACACACCATCAAACACACAATCA
Source organism: Sinocyclocheilus anophthalmus (assembly GCA_018155175.1). NCBI lineage: Eukaryota > Metazoa > Chordata > Actinopteri > Cypriniformes > Cyprinidae > Sinocyclocheilus > Sinocyclocheilus anophthalmus. Next base: position 22,013 of record JADLZN010000395.1, on the reverse strand, counting down.
AAACACAGCACATCCGCTCAAAACACACCACCAAACACACCATCAAAGCACAGCACATCTGCTCAAAACACACCATCAAACACACCATCAAAGCACAGCACAACCGCTCAAAACACACCATCAAACACACCAACAAAGCACAGCACATCTGCTCAAAACACACCATCAAAACACACCATCAAAGCACAGCACATACACTCAAAACACACCATCAAACACACCAACAAAACACAGCACATCCGCTCAAAACACAAAATCAAAACACAGCACATCTGCTCAAAACACACTATCAAAACACAGCACATCCGCTCAAAACACACCATCAAAGCACAGCACATCTGCTCAAAACACACCATCAAAGCACAGCACATCTGCTCAAAACACACCATCAAAGCACAGCACATCTGCTCAAAACACACCATCAAACACACCATCAAAACACAGCACAACCGCTCAAAACACACCATCAAAGCACAGAACATCTGCTCAAAACACACCATCAAAACACACCATCAAACACACCATCAAAGCACAGAACATCTGCTCAAAACACACCATCAAAGCAAAGCACATCCACTCAAAACACACCATCAAAACACACCATCAAACACACCATCAAAACACACCATCAAACACACCATCAAAGCACAGCACATCTGCTCAAAACACACCATCAAAGCACAGCACATCCGCTCAAAACACACCACCAAACACACCATCAAAACACAGCACAACCGCTCAAAACACACCATCAAACACACAATCAAAACACAGCACATCCGCTCAAAAAACAATCAAACACACCATCAAAACATAGCACATCCACTCAAAACACAGCACATCTGCTCAAAACACACCATCAAAACACAGCACATCAGCTCAAAACACACCATCAAACACACCATCAAAGCACAGCACATACACTCAAAAACACACCATCAAAGCACAGCACATCTGCTCAAAACACACCATCAAAGCACAGCACATCCACTCAAAACACACCATCAAACACACCATCAAAACACACCATCAAACACACCATCAAAGCACAGAACATCTGCTCAAAACACACCATCAAAGCACAGCACATCCGCTCAAAACACACAATCAAACACACCATCAAAGCACAGCACATCTGCTCAAAACACACAATCAAACACACCATCAAAGCACAGCACATCTGCTCAAAAAACACCATAAAACACACCATCAAAGCACAGCACATCCGCTCAAAACACACCATCAAAGCACAGCACAACCGCTCAAAACACACCATCAAACACACAATCAAAACACAGCACATCCGCTCAAAACACACCACCAAACACACCATCAAAACACAGCACATCAGCTCAAAACACACCATCAAACACACCATCAAAAGCGACCGCACTACTGTTCAAAAAAAAACTACCATCAAAAACCACACCATCAAAGCAACCAGCACATCTGCTCAAAACACACCATCAAAGCACAGCACATCTGTTCAAAACACACCATCTAAACACACCATCAAAGCACAGCACATCTGCTCAAAAAACACCATAAAACACACCATCAAAGCACAGCACAACCGCTCAAAACACACCATCAAAGCACACCACATCTGCTCAAAACACACCATCAAACACACCATCAAAGCACAGCACATCTGCTCAAAAAACACCATAAAACACACCATCAAAGCACAGCACAACCGCTCAAAACACACCATCAAACACACCAACAAAGCACAGCACATCTGCTCAAAACACACCATCAAAAAATTTAGAGTTGTTTGCATGAAACACAGCACATACGCGCAAAACACACCACATCAAACACACCTTCAAAGGAACAGCACATTGGCTCAACAAAAACACATCAAAACTCACCATCAAAGCACAGCACATCTGCTCAAAACACACCACCAAACACACCATCAAAACACAGCACAACCGCTCAAAACACACCATCAAAGCACAGAACATCTGCTCAAAACACACCATCAAACACACCATCAAAGCACAGCACATCTGCTCAAAACACACCATAAAACACACCATCAAAGCACAGCACAACTGCTCAAAACACACCATCAAACACACCATCAAAGCACAGCACATCCACTCAAAACACACCATCAAAGCATAGCACATCTGCTCAAAACACACCATCAAAACACACCATCAAACACACCATCAAAACACACCACCAAACACACCATCAAAACACAGCACATCTGCTCAAAACACACCATCAAACACACCATCAAAGCACAGCACATCTGCTCAAAACACACCATCAAACACACCATCAAAGCACAGCACATCTGCTCAAAAAACACCATCAAAAACACACCATCAAAGCACAGACATCTGCTCAAAAAACACACCATCAAAGCATAGCACATCTGCTCAAAACACACCATCAAAGCACAGCACATCTGCTCAAAACACACCATCAAAGCACAGCACATCTGCTCAAAACACACCATCAAACACACCATCAAAGCACAGCACATCTGCTCAAAACACACCATCAAAACACACCACCAAACACACCATCAAAACACAGCACAACCGCTCAAAACACACCATCAAACACACAATCAAAACACAGCACATCCGCTCAAAAAACAATCAAACACACCATCAAAACATAGCACATCCGCTCAAAACACACCATCAAACACACCATCAAAGCACAGCACATCTGCTCAAAACACACCATCAAAACACACCATCAAACACACCATCAAAACACACCACCAAACACACCATCAAAACACAGCACAACCGCTCAAAACACACCATCAAACACACAATCAAAACACAGCACATCCGCTCAAAACACAAAATCAAAACACAGCACATCTGCTCAAAACACACCATCAAAACACAGCACATCTGCTCAAAACACACCATCAAACACACCATCAAAGCACAGCACATCTGCTCAAAACACACCATCAAACACACCATCAAAGCACAGCACATCTGCTCAAAACACACCATCAAAGCACAGCACAACCGCTCAAAACACACCATCAAAGCACAGCACATCTGCTCAAAACACACCATCAAAACACACCATATCAAAGCACAGCCATCCACTTCAAAACACACCAGCAAACACACCATCAAAGCACAGCACATACACTCAAAACACACCATCAAACACACCAACAAAACACAGCACATCCGCTCAAAACACAAAATCAAAACACAGCACATCTGCTCAAAACACACCATCAAAGCACAGCACATCTGCTCAAAACACACCATCAAACACACCATCAAAGCACAGCACATCCACTCAAAACACACCATCAAACACACCATCAAAGCACAGCACATCCACTCAAAACACACCATCAAACACACCATCAAAGCACAGCACATCCGCTCAAAACCCACCATCAAACACACCATCAAAACACACCACCAAACACACCATCAAAACACAGCACAACCGCTCAAAACACACCATCAAACACACAATCAAAACACAGCACATCCGCTCAAAAAACAATCAAACACACCATCAAAACATAGCACATCCGCTCAAAACACACCATCAAAGCACAGCACATCTGCTCAAAACACACCATCAAACACACCATCAAAACACAGCACATCTGCTCAAAACACACCATCAAAGCACAGCACATCTGCTCAAAACACACCATCAAACAAACCATCAAAACACAGTGCATCCACTCGAAACACACCATCAAAACACACCATCAAAGCACAGAACATCTGCTCAAAACACACCATCAAAGTACAGCACATCTGCTCAAAAAACACCATAAAACACACCATCAAAGCACAGCACAACTGCTCAAAACACACCATCAAAGCACAGCACATCTGCTCAAAACACACCACCAAACACACCATCAAAACACAGCACATCCATTCAAAACACACCATCAAAGCATAGCACATCCGCTCAAAACACACCATCAAACAAACCATCAAAACACAGTGCATCCACTCGAAACACACCATCAAAACACACCATCAAAGCACAGCACAACCGCTCAAAACACACCATCAAACACACAATCAAAACACAGCACATCCGCTCAAAAAACAATCAAACACACCATCAAAACATAGCACATCCACTCAAAACACAGCACATCTGCTCAAAACACACCACCAAACACACCATCAAAGCACAGCACATCCGCTCAAAACACACCATCAAACACACCCTCAAAGCACAGCACATCTGCTCAAAAAACACCATAAAACACACCATCAAAGCACAGCACAACCGCTCAAAACACACCATCAAACACACAATCAAAACACAGCACATCCGCTCAAAACACACCACCAAACACACCATCAAAACACAGCACATCTGCTCAAAACACACCATCAAAGCACAGCACATCCACTCAAAACACACCATCAAAACACAGCACATCCATTCAAAACACACCATCAAAACACAGCACATCTGCTCAAATCACACCATCAAAGCACAGCACATCTGTTCAAAACACACCATCTAAACACACCATCAAAGCACAGCACATCCACTCAAAACACCATCAAAGCATAGCACATCCGCTCAAAACACACAATCAAACACACCATCAAAGCACAGCACATCCGCCCAAAACACACCATCAAACACACCATCAAACCACCATCAAAGCACAGCACATCCACCAAAAAAAACACCCCATCAAGAACAGCAACTCGCTCAAAACACACCAGCAAACACACCATCAAAGCACAGCACATACACTCAAAACACACCATCAAACACACCATCAAAGCACAGCACATCTGCTCAAAACACACCATCAAAACACACCATCAAAGCACAGCACAACCGCTCAAAACACACCATCAAACACACCAACAAAGCACAGCACATCTGCTCAAAACCCACCATCAAACACACCATCAAAACACAGCACATCAGCTCAAAACACACCATCAAACACACCATCAAAGCACAGCACATCTGCTCAAAACAAACCATCAAACATAGCACATCCGCTCACCCACATCCAACAAACCATCAAAGACAGCAAATTCTGCTCAAAAACACACTCCATCAAACACACCATCAAAGCACAGAACATCTGCTCAAAACACACCATCAAACCACAGCACATCTGCTCAAAACACACCAGCAAACACACCATCAAAGCACAGCACAACTGCTCAAAACACACCATCAAACACAACAGCACATCTGCTCAAAACACACCATCAAAGCCCAGCACATCTGCTCAAAACACACCATCAAAGCATAGCACATCTGCTCAAAACACACCATCAAACACACCATCAAAACACAGCACATCCATTCAAAACACACCATCAAAACACAGCACATCCACTCAAAACACACCATCAAAGAACAGCACATCTGCTCAAAACACACCATCAAAGCACAGCACATCTGTTCAAAACACACCATCTAAACACACCATCAAAGCACAGCACATCCGCTCAAAACACACAATCAAACACACCATCAAAGCACAGCACAACCGCTCAAAACACACCATCAAACACACAATCAAAACACAGCACATCCGCTCAAAAAACAATCAAACACACCATCAAAACATAGCACATCCGCTCAAAACACACCATCAAAACACACCACCAAACACACCATCAAAACACAGCACATCCGCTCAAAACACAAAATCAAAACACAGCACATCTGCTCAAAACACACCACCAAACACACCATCAAAACACAGCACATCTGCTCAAAACACACCTTCAAACACACTATCAAAGCACAGCACATCTGCTCAAAACACACCATCAAAACACAGCACATCCATTCAAAACACACCATCAAAACACAGCACATCTGCTAAAAACACACCATCAAACACACCATCAAAGCACAGAACATCGCTCAAACCACACCATCAAACACACCATCAAAACACACCACCAAACACACCATCAAAACACCAATCAAAGCACAGCACATCCGTCAAAAAACACACCATCAAAGCACAGCAAATCTGCTCAAACACACATTTTCCCCAAACACACCATCAAAGCACAGCACATCTGTTCAAAACACACCATCTAAACACACCATCAAAGCACAGCACATCTCCTCAAAACACACCATCAAACACACCATCAAAGCACAGAACATCTGCTCAAAACACACCATCAAAACACAGCACAACCGCTCAAAACACACCATCAAAGCACAGCACATCTGCTCAAAACACACCATCAAAGCACAGCACATCTGCTCAAAACACACCATCAAACACACCATCAAAGCACAGCACATCCACTCAAAACACACCATCAAAGCACAGCACATCTGCTCAAAACACACCATCAAACACACCATCAAAGCACAGCACATCTGCTCAAAACACACCATCAAACACACCATCAAAACACAGCACATCCACTCAAAACACACCATCAAAACACACCATCAAACACACCATCAAAACACACCACCAAACACACCATCAAAACACAGCACAACCGCTCAAAACACACCATCAAAGCACAGCACATCCGCTCAAAACCCACCATCAAACACACCATCAAAGCACAGCACATACACTCAAAACACACCATCAAACACACCAACAAAACACAGCACATCCGCTCAAAACACAAAATCAAAACACAGCACATCTGCTCAAAACACACCACCAAACACACCATCAAAACACAGCACATCTGCTCAAAACACACCATCAAACACACCATCAAAGCACAGCACATCCGCTCAAAACACACCATCAAAACACACCACATCTGCTCAAAACACACATCCAACACACCATCAAAGACAGAACATCTGCTCAAACACACCATTCAAACACACCAAAAGCACAGCACATCCACTCAAACACACCATCAAACACCAATCCAAAGCACAGCAATCTGCTTCAAAAAAAACACACCATCAAAGCACAGACTATGCTCAAATACTCACCTCAAAGCACAGCACAATCTTTGATCAAAACACCACCATCACACACACCATCAAAGCACAGAACATCTGCTCAAAACACACCATCAAACAAACCATCAAAACACAGTGCATCCACTCGAAACACACCATCAAAACACACCATCAAAGCACAGCACATCTGCTCAAAACACACCATCAAAGCACAGCACATCTGCTCAAAACACACCATCAAACACACCATCAAAGCACAGCACAACCGCTCAAAACACACCATCAAAGCACAGCACATCTGCACAAAACACACCATCAAACACACCAACAAAACACAGCACATCCGCTCAAAACACAAAATCAAAACACAGCACATCTGCTCAAAACACACCACCAAACACACCATCAAAACACAGCACAACCGCTCAAAACACACCATCAAACACACAATCAAAACACAGCACATCCGCTCAAAACACACCATCAAAGCATAGCACATCCGCTCAAAACCCACCATCAAACACACCATCAAAGCACAGCACATACACTCAAAACACACCATCAAACACACCAACAAAACACAGCACATCCGCTCAAAACACAAAATCAAAACACAGCACATCTGCTCAAAACACACCACCAAACACACCATCAAAGCACAGCACATCTGCTCAAAACACACCATCAAACACACCATCAAAACACAGCACATCTGCTCAAAACACACCACCAAACACACCATCAAAACACAGCACATCCACTCAAAACACACCATCAAAACACAGCACATCCGCTCAAAACACAAAATCAAAACACAGCACATCTGCTCAAAACACACCACCAAACACACCATCAAAACACAGCACAACCGCTCAAAACACACCATCAAACACACAATCAAAACACAGCACATCCGCTCAAAACACAAAATCAAAACACAGCACATCTGCTCAAAACACACCATCAAACACACCATCAAAGCACAGAACATCTGCTCAAAACACACCATCAAAGCATAGCACATCTGCTCAAAACACACCATCAAACACCCCATCAAAGCACAGCACATCTGCTCAAAACAAACCATCAAACACACCATCAAAGCACAGCACATCCACTCAAAACACACAATCAAAGCACAGCACATCTGCTCAAAAAACACCATAAAACACACCATCAAAGCACAGCACATCTGCTCAAAAAACACCATAAAACACACCATCAAAGCACAGCACATCCACTCAAAACACACAATCAAAGCACAGCACATCTGCTCAAAAAACACCATAAAACACACCATCAAAGCACAGCACAACCGCTCAAAACACACCATCAAACACACAATCAAAACACAGCACATCCGCTCAAAAAACAATCAAACACACCATCAAAACATAGCACATCCACTCAAAACACAGCACATCTGCTCAAAACACACCACCAAACACACCATCAAAACACAGCACAACCGCTCAAAACACACCATCAAACACACAATCAAAACACAGCACATCCGCTCAAAACACACCACCAAACACACCATCAAAACACAGCACATCAGCTCAAAACACACCATCAAACACACCATCAAAGCACAGAATCAATCAAAAACACACATCAACAGCCACCGCCACATCGCTCAAAAAACACCACAAAACAACCATCAAAAGCACCGCAACATAGCTCAAAAAAACACACCATCAACCACACCTCAACAGACACAAGCACATCTGCTCAAACAAGCACCACCATCAAACACACCATCAAAAACAAGCAACTCGCTCAAAACACACAATCAAATCACACCATCAAAGCACAGCACATCTGCTCAAAACACACCACCAAACACACCATCAAAGCACAGCACATCTGCTCAAAACACACCATCAAACACACAATCAAAACACAGCACATCCGCTCAAAAAACAATCAAACACACCATCGCTCAAACCACACATCAACGCACACGCCAAAACTCCGCTCAAAAAACACACAATCAAAGCCACAGCACATCGCTCACAAAACACTATCAAGCACAGCACATATGCCTCAAAAACACCCATCAAACACACATCATAAAAACAGCACATGCCGACAAAACCCCATCACACCATCAAACACACCACAAAGCAAGGAACATCCGCTCAAAACACACAATCAACCACACCATCAAAAGCACAGCACATCTCTCAAAAACACACCATCAACCACTCATCAAGCACAGCAAGGTATCGCTCAAAACCACACACATCTACACCCACCATCAAGCACAGCACATCCGCTCAAAAAACACCATCAAACACACCATCAAAGCACAGAACATCTGCTCAAAACACACCATCAAACCCACCATCAAAGCACAGCACATCTGCTCAAAACACACCATCAAAGCACAGCACAACCGCTCAAAACACACCATCAAAGCACAGCACATCCACTCAAAACACACCATCAAAACACACCATCAAAGCACAGCACATCCGCTCAAAACACACAATCAAACACACCATCAAAGCACAGCAATCCACTCAAAACAACCATCAGAAGCACAGCACATCTGCTCCCAAAAACCACACCACAACACAACATCAAAGCACAGCACATCTGCCGCAAAACCACCATCAAAACACACCATCAACCACAGCACATCCACTCAAAAACACACCATCAAACACACATGGCAAAAGCAGCACATCACTCCAAAACACACCATCAAATACACACCCTCAAAGCACAGGACATCCGGCTTGAAAACACCCCATCAAAGCACAGCACATCTGCTCAAAACACACCATCAAAGCACAGCACATCTGCTCAAAACACACCATCAAACACACCATCAAAGCACAGCACATCCACACAAAACACACCATCAAAGCACAGCACAACCGCTCAAAACACACCATCAAACACACCATCAAACACACCATCAAAGCACAGCACATCCGCTCAAAACCCACCATCAAACACACCATCAAAACACACCACCAAACACACCATCAAAACACAGCACAACCGCTCAAAACACACCATCAAACACACAATCAAAACACAGCACATCCGCTCAAAACACACCACCAAACACACCATCAAAGCATAGCACATCCGCTCAAAACACACCATCAAAGCACAGCACATCCACACAAAACACACCATCAAAGCACAGCACATACACTCAAAACACACCATCAAACACACCATCAAAGCACAGCACATCTGCTCAAAACCCACCATCAAACACACCATCAAAACACACCATCAAACACACCATCAAAACACACCACCAAACACACCATCAAAACACAGCACATCTGCTCAAAACACACCACCAAACACACCATCAAAGCACAGCACATCTGCTCAAAAAACACCATAAAACACACCATCAAAGCACAGCACAACCGCTCAAAACACACCATCAAACACACAATCAAAACACAGCACATCCGCTCAAAAAACAATCAAACACACCATCAAAACATAGCACATCCACTCAAAACACAGCACATCTGCTCAAAACACACTATCAAAACACAGCACATCCGCTCAAAACACACCATCAAAACACAGCACAACCGCTCAAAACACACCATCAAACACACCATCAAAACACAGCACATCTGCTCAAAACACACCACCAAACACACCATCAAAACACAGCACAACCGCTCAAAACACACCATCAAACACACAGCACATCCGCTCAAAACACACCACCAAACACACCATCAAAGCACAGCACATCTGCTCAAAACACACCATCAAAACACACCATCAAAGCACAGCACATCAGCTCAAAACACACCATCAAACACACCATCAAAGCACAGCACATCCCCTCAAAACACACCATCAAACACACCATCAAAGCAAAGCACATCCACTCAAAACACACCATCAAAACACACCATCAAAGCACAGCACATCCGCTCAAAACCCACCATCAAACACACCATCAAAACACACCACCAAACACACCATCAAAACACAGCACAAATTACACCATCAAAGCCACAGCACATAGCATCAAAACCCAACAATCAAAGCATTAGCACTCACGCTCTAAAACCCACCTCAAAAACAACCATCAAGCCCCAGCACCAATTGCGGCTCAAAACACACATCAAACACACCATCAAACACAGACATCCGCTCAAAAAAACACCATCAAAGCACAGCACATTGCTCAAAACACACCATCACACACACCATCAAAGCACCACACATCCACCCTCAAAACACCATCAAAGCACAGCACATCTGCTCAAAACACACCATCAAACACACCATCAAAGCACAGCACATCCACTCAAAACACACCATCAAACAAACCATCAAAACACAGTGCATCCACTCAAAACACACCATCAAAACACACCACCAAACACACCATCAAAACACAGCACAACCGCTCAAAACACACCATCAAACATAGCCACATCCGCTCAAAACCCCCATCAAACACACATCAAAACACGCACAATCCGCTCAAAAACCACACCCCCCAAATTTTCCCCAAAACACCATCAAAGCACAGGCCACCACTCAAAACACCCCATCAAAGCATAGACATCAGCTCAAAACCCACCATCAAACACCCATCCAAAGAAAAGCACATCTGCTCAAAACACCCATCAAAACACACCATCAAAGCACAGCACATCCGCTCAAAACACACCATCAAACACACCATCAAAGCACAGCACATCTGCTCAAAACACACCATCAAAACACACCATCAAAGCACAGCACATCTGCTCAAAAAACACCATAAAACACACCATCAAAGCACAGCACATCTGCTCAAAACACACCACCAAACACACCATCAAAACACAGCACATCCGCTCAAAACACACCATCAAACACACCATCAAAGCACAGCACATCTGCTCAAAACACACCATCAAACACACCATCAAAGCACAGCACATCTGCTCAAAACACACCACCAAACACACCATCAAAACACAGCACAACCGCTCAAAACACACCATCAAACACACCATCAAAGCACAGCACATCTGCTCAAAACCCACCATCAAACACACCATCAAAGCACAGCACAACCGCTCAAAACACACCATCAAACACACAGCACATCCGCTCAAAACACACCATCAAAACACACCATCAAAGCACAGCACATCTGCTCAAAACACACCATCAAACACACCATCAAAGCACAGAACATCTGCTCAAAACACACCATCAAAGCACAGAACATCTGCTCAAAACACACCATCAAACAACACCACAAGAACAGACATTGCTCAAAACACACAATCAAACACACCATCAAAGCACAGCACATCTGCTCAAACCACACCATCAAACACACCATCAAAACACACCATCAAACACACCATCAAAACACACCACCAAACACACCATCAAAACACAGCACATCCGCTCAAAACACACCACCAAACACACCATCAAAACACAGCACATCAGCTCAAAACACACCATCAAACACACCATCAAAGCACAGCACATCTGCTCAAAAACACCATCAAACACACCATCAAAGCACAGCACAACCGCTCAAAACACACCATCAAAGCACACCACATCTGCTCAAAACACACCATCAAAACACACCATCAAAGCACAGCACATCTGCTCAAAAAACACCATAAAACACACCATCAAAGCACAGCACAACCGCTCAAAACACACCATCAAACACACCATCAAAGCACAGCACATCCACTCAAAACACACCAACATAAGCACAGCAATCTGCTTCAAAACACACCATGCAAACACACATCAATAGAACAGAATCTGCTAAAAACACACCATCAAACACACCATCAAAACACAGCACATCTGCTCAAAACACACCACCAAACACACCATCAAAACACAGCACATCCGCTCAAAAAACAATCAAACACACCATCAAAACATAGCACATCCGCTCAAAACACACCATCAAACACACCATCAACGCACAGCACATCTGCTCAAAACACACCATCAAACACACCATCAAAACACACCACCAAACACACCATCAAAACACAGCACATCAGCTCAAAACACACCATCAAAGCACAGAACATCTGCTCAAAACACACCATCAAAGCACAGCACATCTGTTCAAAACACACCATCTAAACACACCATCAAAGCACAGCACATACACTCAAAACACACCATCAAACACACCAACAAAACACAGCACATCCGCTCAAAACACACCATCACACCATCAAACACACCATCAAAGCAAAGCACATCCACTCAAAACACACCATCAAAAAAAAACCATCAAAAGCACAGCACATTCTGCTCAAAACACACCCATCAAACACACCTCCAAAGCACAGCACATCTGCTCCAAACACACCATCAAAGCACAGCACAACCGCTCAAAACACACCATCAAACACACAATCAAAACACAGCACATCCGCTCAAAACACACCATCAAAACACACCATCAAAGCACAGCACATCTGCTCAAAACACACCATCAAAGCAAAGCACATCCACTCAAAACACACCATCAAAGCACAGCACATCTGCTCAAAACACACCATCAAACACACCATCAAAGAACAGCACATCTGCTCAAAACACACCACCAAACACACCATCAAAACACAGCACAACCGCTCAAAACACACCATCAAAGCACACCACATCTGCTCAAAACACACCATCAAACACACCATCAAAGCACAGCACATCTGCTCACAACACACCATCAAAACCCACCATCACAGCAACACAGCACATCCACTCAAAACACACCATCAAAGCACAGCACATCCGCTCAAAACACACAATCAAACACACCATCAAAGCACAGCACAACCGCTCAAAACACACCATCAAACACACAATCAAAACACAGCACATCCGCTCAAAACACACCATCAAAGCACAGAACATCTGCTCAAAACACACCATCAAACACACCATCAAAACACACCATCAAAGCACAGCACATCTGCTCAAAACACACCATCATAGCACAGCACATCTGCTCAAAACACACCTTCAAACACACCATCAAAGCACAGCACATCCGGTCAAAACACACCATCAAAGCACAGCACATCAAAACACCACAGCACATCCGCTCAAAACACACCATCAAACACACCATCAAAGCACAGCACATCTGCTCAAAACACACCATCAAACACACCATCAAAGCACAGCACATCCGCTCAAAACACACCATCAAACCACACCACAAAGCTAGACATCCGCTCAAACCACACCATCAAAAGAACAGGTCACATCTGCTCAAAACAAACCATCAACCACAGCACATCTAATCAAAAAACACCATCAAACACACCATCAAAGCAAAGCACATCCACTCAAAACACACCATCAAAACACACCATCAAACACACCATCAAAACACACCATCAAACACACCATCAAACACACCATCAAAGCACAGCACATCTGCTCAAAACACACCATCAAACACACCATCAAAGCACAGCACATCTGCTCAAAACACACCATCAAACACACCATCAAAGCACAGCACATCCACTCAAAACACACCATCAAAACACACCACCAAACACACCATCAAAGCACAGCACATCTGCTCAAAACACACCATCAAACACACCATCAAAGCACAGCACATCCGCTCAAAACACACCATCAAACACACAATCAAAACACAGCACATCCGCTCAAAACACAAAATCAAAACACAGCACATCTGCTCAAAACACACCACCAAACACACCATCAAACCACAGCACATCTGCTCAAAACACACCATCAAAACACACCATCAAAGCACAGCACATCCCCTCAAAACACACCATCAAAGCATAGCACATCCGCTCAAAACACACCATCAAACACACCATCAAAGCACAGCACATCTGCTCAAAACACACCATCAAACACACCATCAAAACACAGCACATCCGCTCAAAACACACCATCAAACACACCATCAAAGCACAGCACATCTGCTCAAAACACACCATCAAACACACCATCAAAACACAGCACATCCACTCAAAACACACCATCAAAACACACCATCAAAGCACAGCACATCCACTCAAAACACACCATCAAAACACACCACCAAACACACCATCAAAGCACAGCACATCTGCTCAAAACACACCATCAAACACACCATCAAAGCACAGCACATCTGCTCAAAACACACCATCAAAGCACAGCACATCTGCTCAAAACACACCATCAAACACACCATCAAACACACCATCAAACACACCATCAAAACACACCATCAAACACACCATCAAAGCACAGCACATCTGCTCAAAACACACCATCAAACACACCATCAAAGCACAGCACATCTGCTCAAAACACACCATCAACACACCATCAAAACACAGCAAATCGCTCAAAACACACATCAAACACACTATTCAAACGCACAGGCACATCTGCTCAAAACACACATAAAACACCACCATCAAAGCATAGCACAACCGTCCGCTCAAAACACACATCAAACACACCATCCAAAGCATAGCATCCGCTCAAAAAACACCACCAATCAAAGCACAGCACAAAATATGCTCAAAACACACATTCACACCACAACAGCAATCTACTCAAAACAACCATCAAACACACCATAAAGCCATAGCACAATCCGCTCAAAACCCAATCTGCTCAAAACACACCATCAAAGCACAGCACATCTGCTCAAAACACACCATCAAAGCACACCATCAAAGCACAGCACATCTGCTCAAAACACACCATCAAACACACCATCAAAGCACAACACATCTGCTCAAAACACACCATCAAACACACCATCAACGCACAGCACATCCACTCAAAACACACCATCAAACACACCATCAAAGCACAGAACATCTGCTCAAAACACACCATCAAACACACAATCAAAACACAGCACATCCGCTCAAAACACACCATCAAACACACCATCAAAGCACAGCACATCCACTCAAAACACACCATCAAAGCACAGCACATCCACTCGAAACACACCATCAAACACACCATCAAAACCCAGCACATACGCTCAAAACCACCACCAGCAACACACCATCCAAAGAATTCAGGCAATCCACCACTCAAAAAACAACACCATCAAAGCATACATAGCACATCGCTCCAAAACCCCACCATCAAACATCACCATCAAAGCACAGCAAATCTGACTCAAAAAACACCACAAAAAACACCATCCAAAACACAGCACCATCCGCTCAAACAACACAACATCACAACAACACACCATTCAAAGCACAGCCACATCTGCTCAAAAACACCCCATCAAAACACACCATCAAAGCAAAGCACATCCACTCAAAACACACCATCAAAACACACCATCAAAGCACAGCACATCCGCTCAAAACACACCATCAAACACACCATCAAACCACAGCACATCTGCTCAAAACACACCACCAAACACACCATCAAAACACAGCACAACCGCTCAAAACACACCATCAAAGCACAGCACATCCGCTCAAAACACACCATCAAACACACCATCAAAGCACAGCACATCTGCTCAAAACACACCATCAAACACACCATCAAAACACAGCACAACCGCTCAAAACACACCATCAAAGCACACCACATCTGCTCAAAACACACCATCAAAACACACCATCAAAGCACAGCACATCCACCCAAAACACACCATCAAAGCCACGCACAATCAGCTGCAAAAACAACCATCCAAAACCACCATCAAAGCACAGCACCATCTGCTAAAAACACACCATCAAACACACCATCAAAGCACAGCACATCTGCTCAAAACACACCATCAAACACACCAACAAAACACAGCACATCCGCTCAAAACACACCACCAAACACACCATCAAAGCATAGCACATCCGCTCAAAACCCACCATCAAACACACCATCAAAACACAGCACATCTGCTCAAAACACACCATCAAACACACCATCAAAGCACAGCACATCCACTCAAAACACACCATCAAAGCATAGCACATCCGCTCAAAACCCACCATCAAAAAAAACCAATCCAAAAGCACAGCACATCTGCGCAAAAACACATCAAACACACCATCAACAACAGCCACATCCGACTAAAAACCCCCACCATCAAAACACA
The DNA here is from genome assembly GCA_018155175.1 of Sinocyclocheilus anophthalmus. Lineage (NCBI taxonomy): Eukaryota > Metazoa > Chordata > Actinopteri > Cypriniformes > Cyprinidae > Sinocyclocheilus > Sinocyclocheilus anophthalmus. The sequence continues at coordinate 4,975 of JADLZN010000395.1, read as the reverse complement.
ACATAAAGCACAGCAACTATCTGCGCAAAACACGCAATCTCCAAAAAACAATCAAAGCACAGCACATCCTGCTCAAAACACACCATAAAACACACCATCAAAGCACAGCACATCTCCTCAAAACACACCATCAAACACACCATCAAAACACACCATCAAACACACCATCAAAACACAGCACAACCGCTCAAAACACACCATCAAACACACACATCAAAGCACAGCAAAGCTGCTCAAAACCACCATCAAACACACACCATCAAAACACAGCACATCTGCTCAAAAGACACCATCAAACACACCATCAAAACACTGCACATCCGCTCAAAACACACCATCAAACACACCATCAAACACACCATCAAACACACCATCAAAACACAGCACATCCGCTCAAAACACACCATCAAAACACACCATCAAAGCACAGCACAACCGCTCAAAACACACCATCAAACACACAATCAAAACACAGCACATCCGCTCAAAACACACCATCAAACCACAGCACATCTGCTCAAAACACACCATCAAACACACCATCAAAGCATAGCACATCCGCTCAAAACCCACCATCAAACACACCATCAAAACACACCATCAAACACACCATCAAAGCACAGAACATCTGCTCAAAACACACCATCAAAGCACAGAACATCTGCTCAAAACACACCATCAAAGCATAGCACATCCGCTCAAAACACACCATCAAACACACAATCAAAACACAGCACATCCGCTCAAAACACACCATCAAAACACACCATCAAACACACCATCAAAACACACCATCAAACACACCATCAAAACACAGCACATCCGCTCAAAACACACCATCAAAACACACCATCAAAGCACAGCACAACCGCTCAAAACACACCATCAAACACACAATCAAAACACAGCACATCCGCTCAAAAAACAATCAAACACACCATCAAAACATAGCACATCCACTCAAAACACAGCACATCTGCTCAAAACACACCTTCAAACACACCATCAAAGCACAGCACATCCGCTCAAAACACACAATCAAACACACCATCAAAGCACAGCACATCTGCTCAAAACACACCACCAAACACACCATCAAAACACAGCACAACCGCTCAAAACACACCATCAAACACACAATCAAAACACAGCACATCCGCTCAAAACACACCATCAAAACACAGCACATCTGCTCAAAACACACCATCAAACACCACCATCAAGCACAGACATTATGCTCAAAACCACCACCACAAACACACCATCAAAGCACAGCCCATCCACATCAAACACACCATCAACACAAAAAAAAAAAAAAAAAAAACACACCATCAAACACACATCAAAACACACCATCAAAGCACAAGCACATCTACTCAAAACACACCATCAAACACACCATCAAAACACAGCACATCCGCTCAAAAGACACCATCAAACACACCATCAAAACACTGCACATCCGCTCAAAACACACCATCAAAGCATAGCACATCCGCTCAAAACCCACCATCAAAGCACAGCACATCTGCTCAAAACACACCATCAAACACACCATCAAAGCACAGCACATCTGCTCAAAACACACCATCAAACACACCATCAAAGCACAGCACATCCACTCAAAACACACCATCAAAACACAGCACATCCATTCAAAACACACCATCAAAACACCAGCAAACCCCCCATCAAAGCACAGCACATCTGCTCAAAAAACACCATAAAACACACCATCAAAGCACAGCACAACCGCTCAAAACACACCATCAAAGCACAGCACAACTGCTCCAAAAACACACCATCAAAACACACCATCAAAGCACAGCACATCTGCTCAAAACACACCATCAAAGCAAAGCACATCCACTCAAAACACACCATCAAACACACCATCAAAACACACCATCAAACACACCATCAAAACACACCATCAAAGCACAGCACATCTGCTCAAAACACACCATCAAACACACCATCAAAGCACTGCACATCCGCTCAAAACACACCATCAAACAAACCATCAAAACACACCTCAACACACCATCAAAGCACCGCACATCCGCTCAAAACACACCATCAACACACCATCATAGCACAGCACATCTGCTCAAAACACACCATCAAAACACACCATCAAAGCACAGCACATCTGCTCAAAACAAACCATCAAACACACCATCAAAGCACAACACATCTGCTCAAAACACACCATCAAAACACACCATCAAAGCACAGCACATCAGCTCAAAACACACCATCAAACACACCATCAAAACACACCATCAAACACACCATCAAAACACACCACCAAACACACCATCAAAACACAGCACATCAGCTCAAAACACACCATCAAAGCACAGCACATCTGCTCAAAACACACCATCAAACACACCATCAAAGCACAGCACATCTGCTCAAAACACACCATCAAAGCACAGAACATCTGCTCAAAACACACCATCAAACCACAGCACATCTGCTCAAAACACACCATCAAACCACACCACAAAGCCCGCCCATGGTGCTGCTCAAAACACATCCACTCAAAACACACCATCAAAGAACAGCACATCTGCTCAAAACACACCAGCAAACACACCATCAAAGCACAGCACAACTGCTCAAAACACACCATCAAACACACCAACAAAGCACAGCACATCCGCTCAAAACACACCATCAAACACACCATCAAAGCAAAGCACATCCACTCAAAACACACCATCAAACACACCATCAAAGCACAGCACATCTGCTCAAAACACACCATCACACACACCATCAAAGCACAGACATCCGCTCCAACACACACATCAACACACCATCAAAAACAGCACATCCGCTCAAAAAACACCATCAAACACACCATCAAAGCAAAGCACATCCACTCAAAACACACCATCAAAACACACCACCAAACACACCATCAAAACACAGCACATCTGCTCAAAACACACCATCAAAACACACCATCAAACACACCATCAAAACACACCATCAAACAAACTAGCACAGCAGAGAAAAACACACCATCAAACACACCATCAAAGCACAGAACATCTGCTCAAAACACACCATCAAACACACCATCAAAGCACAACACATCTGCTCAAAACACACCATCAAAACACAGCACATCCGCTCAAAACACACCATCAAACACACCATCAAAGCACAGCACATCCACTCAAAACACACAATCAAAGCACAGCACATCTGCTCAAAAAACACCATAAAACACACCATCAAAGCACAGCACAACCGCTCAAAACACACCATCAAACACACAATCAAAACACAGCACATCCGCTCAAAACACAAAATCAAAACACAGCACATCTGCTCAAAACACACCATCAAACACACCATCAAAGCACAGCACATCCGCTCAAAACACACCATCAAACCACAGCACATCTGCTCAAAACACACCATCAAACACACCATCAAACACACCATCAAAACACACCATCAAAGCACAGCACATCCACTCAAAACACACCATCAAAGCACAGCACATCCACACAAAACACACCATCAAAGCACCCATAAAAAACAGCATCAGAACAGAAACCAGAGCCGTGCAGAAGGTCGACATGAAACACTGAGCGCAACCCAGACTCAGACCATCAGATGGGTACATTATGAAATTGTTATTATGTGATTATTGTTATTCTTTGGAAATCATGCACAAAAAGACCAGGAACATGATCTCAGAAGTAGAGCAGCTGCAGTGTTCTCCCATGTCCACATCACTGCACTAAACCGCTTCCCCGTGCCTCACCTGAATGGAGAAGAAGCCGCTGTCATCCATGTTTCCCGACGGTTGCTACAGAAGGTAGAACACAAGCATATCAAGACTGTGATCACACATAACAGTGGCACTTGTAGTTTGAAGCGAGCCGTGTGTGTAGCACCTGCAGAAAGGTCCTGTACTCCTCCGTCTGAACGCCTCCTTCAGCCATGCGCACGCGCTCCTCCTCGTCCAGCTGCTGCGCGATCGCCGACAGCTCCACCGGACTGAAGTACTCTCCCTGCAGCAGGTTGTTCAAGCAGTGCTGCGCACACAGAGAGCCCTCTTGCTTGAAACACACACACACAACACACACACACACACACACACACACCACACAAACAAACACACACAAAAACCACACACCAGGCGAGTCTGAAGGCCACTCGTGGTAAACTGACTAGCGTGCTTTATTTAGATTCTTCGTCTTACAGAACCATCACTGAAGCAATCCCATAATAGCCCAGCATTGCTTCAGTACTTCAGCGCACACATGTAGTGCAGGCCACTCTCAGAACTAGTCTGGACTTCAGTATCAGTCACGTGATGTTCATTCAGCACTAGTGTATAGTTAAGTGCTATGGTACGTGCTTGTAAGCGTAGTTACGGTGGTGTTTACAGAAACACAACAGGAGAATAATGAAAGTGACAGTAAACAAACATTTCTAAAGATTTTCAGCCCATTTCGGATTGTTGACAGTCGATAAAAGTCCAAGAAGCACTCATATAAACCCGAACGAGCCCATTCGCGTAAGCACGCGCTGACACGCAGACCAATCTCTCATTATCGGGTCGAGCACATGTGAGATACATAAATATAAGTCATAAATATAAGTCGCTAAAACGCGATTCTTACTTTTTCGTGGAAAATAGACTCCATGTTTGAAAGTGTGATGCCGGAAGAGCCGGAACAGCCGGAAACTACGACACGTCCAAACATGTCACAATAAAAGTCCCCCAAAACACAAACACGTCAAATGAAGCAGTTAGTAAACTATGGGGGTAGAATTGTTGCATTATTAAAAAAAAAAGATTATGATCCACAAACAAATGTAAAGAGATTAACAAAAACTAAACATATTGACAAATAAATAGAACGAGATACACAAATAAATCGTCATTTCACAAACATGAATTAAAATCACAAATAAATAAAATGAGATTTGCAAAAAAAAA